>OX377206.1:39827118-39982899 GCA_947396885.1 Heligmosomoides polygyrus polygyrus
CTCAAAAACTGTGTACACTGTTTGAAAGTTGATACCCTTGCTCAGAGTAAAGGCACTGAAGAAGTTAATGGCTCATATAAATTCCTAAGAAAACAGGAATTTTCCGGTATATAAGCGGTAAGGAATGCGGCAGGCACTCGTCCGAATTTTTGCATTTTACGCTCGATTGATTGTGTTTCGCTTAAATGCTTGCGGTTGTCCAGATTTTAGTACAGGTTTTCGACCTCCAACTTTGGAGGGGGATTTTTCGGCAGCACTTTACCTTAGAACGAGATTTCTACGGCGTGTAAATAGTCGAGATTGCGCCGTGCTTCCGCCTGAAATCCTGCAGTTCCGACCTGATTGATTGTGCATGGGCTGAATGTTTGATACAACCTTGTTACTACTTGGCCTTATTAACCTGTGATGTGCTTCTTTTAACGTTTAGAACTTGACAATTACGTGAAAGATACGTAATATGCGTGTTTATTGGTTGCACAATTTAAATATGCGCAGGGGCCCCTTTTCGAAGACGGATTCTGTGGACTGTTGAAGCAACATTCAAGCTGATTGGAGAGGTTAACCGGCATAGCTAAGCTACTGGGTGATGGAATAGTTAAAAGAAGCACAGCAAGGTTAACGTGGTCAAGTAGTAACAAGATTGTAACTAGCATTCAGCCCATGCTTAATCAGTCGAGCCTGAAATGCAAGGTTTCAGGCGGCGCATGGCGCAATCTTGACTGTTCACAAGTCAGAGAAATCTCGCTACCCTCTACTTTTATATGAGTCTCAAACATCATAAAAAGCTTCACTAGCAGCAATGCCAGAACCTTTTAAACAGTAATTGCACTTTTAAGGGATACTCAGCATTTTTTGCATGCATTTATGTGTTTTCAAGTCCTGAACCTTAAAAGAAGCACAAATCCGTCGACACGACCACTTTCTGAATAAATTATAATAAGTGGTACATCGAAACACAATCAATCACGTGTAAAATGTAAAATTTCAGACAAGTCCATGGCGCATTCCATACCTCTCACATGCCAGAAAATTTCTATTTTCCTAGGATTTCATATTAGCTTCTAACTTTTTCAGTACCTTTCCTGAGCAAAGTTATCACCTTTCAAACAGTGTATACAGTTTTTTGAGACACGCTGTATACACAGTTGTATACACGCATATATGCCATGTATATGCATTTGTATGTGTGTATATATATGTTCATATACACATATATATACATGTATACACGTGTGTATACATGCATATACACATGCATAGTTATACACGTATATTTGTATATTTACACATATATAATGTATATACATCTGTATATATGCGTGTTTACACATGTGAATACATGCATATGTACACATGCATACATGTATATATGTATATAACATATACACGTGTATACATATATATGCATGCATACACATGTGTATATGCATAAGCTATGTGTTTATGTATTTATGTGTGTACACATAAATATGTGCGTATTACGTACGAGCTGGATATACGTGGATATATGGCTGCCCAAGTATTGGGAATACCAAGGCATGGTTATCGGACCGAAGGAACGATTATCCTGCAACCGTCTAGCAACCAAACGGCAGCACAATAGCAACCGAACGCAACTGTTACTTGCAACAGAGTAGCAACAGAAGCCGCCCTTCAGTTGACCGTCTCCTACCGGATTGCAACAGCGGTTCCCCCCAATAGCAACTCGAGCCTCGCGACTGCGTGGCTGGTGTCGCTATTCGGTTCGGCTCGTTGAACCCGAATGTCCGAGTATGAGTCGCGTAACGCAGATGGTGAGCGTAACCTTGTTTATGCGGAATCGCATAACCTCACCATAGTGAACACCGTCTTCCGAAAACACGGCTCACACCTCATCTCGTTCTATAGCGGAAGCACCAGGACTCTGATAGACTTTGTCCTTGTGAAGACTCATGACCGAAATCTCGTCACAGACGCGAAGGTCGTGCCGTATGAGACGGTCGCCCCACAGCATCGACCGCTGATATGTACTTTGAAGATCGCCCCTCCGAGGCTGAGGCAGGTCGAGCGATGCAGTGCACCAAGAATCAAATGGTGGCGAATGAGAGAAAAGGAAGCAGCTGTGATTTCTCGCGTACGGTTACAGACAGTCGCGACTGTCGACGAAACTTGGAAGAAGGCGAACGACGCGATACGTCAAGCTGTACAGTCGGAACTCGGCATTACGAAGCCTGGGCGACGGAAGGTCGACAAGCAGGCATGGCTGTGGACAGATGACGTGAAAGCAAAAGTCTTCTTCTTCTTCAGCGTTTGTCGCTTAGTTGCGGGGTCCGCTTCCCAGGAATCTTGGCGCCACTTTTCCCGATCAAATGCCTGATAAGGGTGCAACCTGGCCACCTTAAAGTCCTGATGCAGCGTATCAAGCCACCGCTGTTTTGGTCGCCCTCGTGGCCGCCTACCGGGCACATCAAGGTTAAGATCATTCTTTCGGACAGTGTCATTATTCGCGCGAATGACGTGGCCGTACCATCGCAGACGAGCTTCGCGCATCTTCTCAAATATCGGGGTGACACCGAACCTCTGCCATATGGAGCCGTTGCGTACTCGATCCATATGCGTAACTCCGGCCGTCCACCGCAAAATTTTCGTTTCCATTACGCTGAGGCGCCTTTCAATTTCTTTGGTAACCGGCCGGTACACAGCTCCGTAAATAGCTATAGGTCGGACGATTGCTTTGTAGATCTTCGGCTTTAGACGCTCTGGTATCTTCTTGTCGCAGAGCACTCCGTCAGTGAACGCCATTTGGACCACGCTGCATTCACGCGTGAGTTGGCTTCAACGAGCAAACCGCCATCAGACGCGATTGCTGATCCCAAGTACTTGAATACCGAATGGCAGCTCAATGCCATTTACCTTAATGGAGCTGGACTCATCTTCGTCAGTCGTCATATACTCGGTCTTCTTGACATTAAGTTTGAGTCCAAATCTCTCCAAGCGATCGCACCAAGCTTGTACCTGCCGCTGGAGTTCAATCTTATCTACTAGCGAGCATTACATCATCAGCATTAAGCAGCGTCCAAGGGACTGGCTGCTGAAGATCACGCGATATCGCATCCATAACGACGACGAAGAGTAGAGGGGAGAGCGCAGACCCTTGATGTACTCCGACAGAGATGGGAAACTCCATCGACGTACCTGCTGCAGCTTGCACTCGACTCTTTGGGCAAGAGTACAGTGTTCGTACGCACTCTACGAGTTCTTCGGGGACTCCATGTTCTCGTAAGGCGTACCATATCATATCACGCGGAACTCGATCAAAGCCTTTCTCCAAATCCATGAAGGCAAGATGCACCGGCTTCTGTTTCTCCCGGTGTTTTTCTATCAGAAGACGAACGGCATGTATGGCATCGACTGTGCCACAGCCAGCTACCAAGCCGCACTGATTGGTAGAGAGCTGGACGATATCACGAATGCGCCCGTCGACAATCCGCTCGAAGATCTTCATGCTGTGCGAAAGCAAGCGAATCGGACGGTAATTGGAGCAGTCTGCAGGACTGCCCTCCTTCTTCCAAATCGGAATCGTCGTGCTTCTCTGCTAAATATCGGGCACTTTCTTCTCCGCAATAACCTGGTTGAAGAACGTCGCCAGCCACTTCGTTGGGTACCAGGATTTCGACTTCCATAAGTCGGCCGCGAAATCATCGGGGCCCGCTGCCTTGCCCGGCTTCATCTTCTTCAGAGCCGCTTCTACCTCCTCTGCAGTGATTTTCTGAAGGGGACCGTGTACAGGAGAAAATGAAATGCTCGGATGAGCGATCTCTATTGTGGAGACTTCCTCGTAGGTGCGCCATCGGTTCAAAACCATCTTGCGGTCCATGAGTAGATGACCGCTCTCATCGTTGATGCCAAAGAACATCTCAATATCCTCAGTCTGGCGATCACGGACCTTCGCGAGTCGATAAAGAAATCGCTCGCCATCGCGCGACTCAAGCCTCCCGTTGACATCTTCGTAATGAGTGGTTCTTGCAACAGCTACCGCCTTCTTAGCGGCTTTATTGGCTTTCTGATACAGACACCATTTATCGGCTGTCTTATCGTCGAGGAATGCGTTGTATAATCTCTTCTTCTCTCGGACATTTTCGTTAACTTCGTTAGTCCACAGCCATGTCTGCTTATCGACCTTACGCCGTCCCGGTTTCGTAGTGCCGAGTTCGGAACGCGCAGCACTGAGAATCGCGTCGGTTGCATTTTTCCATGTTTCGTCGACGGTCGTGACCGTCGGCAACCGAATGCGCGAAGTGACAGCTGCTTCCTTTTTTCAGACACCACCACTTGATCCTTAACGGACCGGTCCGTTCGACCTGCCTAAACATCGGTAGTGTGATCTTCATAGTGCAGATCAGTGGGCGGTGTTGTATGGCGACCGTTTCATACGGTACGACCTTCGCGTCCGTGACAAGCTCTTGGTCACAATTTCGCACAAGGACAAAGTCGATCTGCGTTTTAGAATTCCCGCTGTAGAATGAGATAAGGCGGGATTCACGTTTTCAGAATCTGGTGTTCACGACGGTGAGGTCGTGCGACTCCGCATACTCGAGGATGCGCTCACCATCTGCGTTACGTGAACCAAAACCGAGACCATCATGAGAGCCGCACCCGTCTTTCGCAGCGCCTAAGTGTCCGTTTAGATCACCTACGACAATGATTACGTCTTGTGACGGCAATTCTGCTGTCTTCTCATCAAGCAGGCTCTAAAATTCATCCTTGGCTCGCTCAGAGCAACCTGTCTGTGGAGCATATGCAGAGAAAAGATGATACTGCCGCCGTTCTGCAGCGATTACGACTTTCATCAAGCGGTCACTGAAACGTTGCGCGCTTGCAATCGCGTCTCGGAACCGTTCGGAGACGATTATGCCAACGGGTGGTCCTGGGATTGCCACACAGAACGGCTTTATGGCCTCGGCCTATGTCCCTTGACTTACTACAGGACCACCTCATCTCCTGCATCGCACACAGGTCAATCTTCCTTCGCTCCAGTGCCTCCGCCAACTCAAAGGAGCGACCCGACAACGTACCCACATTCAGCGTTGCCACGCGGGTCTTCCTTACGTTGCGGGACTTTTGGACTAGCTCAGTTTCCCCCTGATAGCATCCTCGCATCAGGGACCCTACTTTCCACACTCGCCGGGCTTTGCGAGAGCGCGTCGGCTCCCGCGAACGCCGTAGCGTTATCTCGTGAAACATTCAACACCATCAACCATATGGTGTGACATGGGCTGTTCGTAGGCCGGCCTGTCACTAGGGCCTGTCGCCTGCATTCGTGTGGCCGTGATTAGCTCGGCTCGCAAAACCGAACAGTTTCCAGTGGCATCACGTGGAGGAACGGACATCGCCATCGATGTGAAAGCAAAAGTGCGAGAGAAGAAATCGCTTTATCACGTGTTTCTCGGTGAAAAGACAGCCTATAATTGGCGGAAGTACTAAGAAACGAAGAAAGCTGCAAGGAAAGCCGTGGCTGTTGCAAAAGCCACTCATTATGGAGATGCCAACGAGAAGCTCGAGTCGCGCGATGGCGAGCGGTATCTGTACCGACTTGCCAAGAACCGCCATCGGAGAACGAGGGTATTGAGAAATTTTTCGGCATCAATGATGAGGACGGCTATCTTCTCATGGACCGCAAGAAGGCATTGAAGCGATGGCGAGGAAACTTTGAGGAAATCTCTACAGTAGAATTTCCTCATCCAGCCATCCCCTCAACGGCCAGAAGACCCAGGGCCCCGTCCAGAAGATCACCGTGGAGGAGACTGAAGCGGCTGTAAAGGAGATGAGGCCAGGCAAAACGACTGGGCCCGACGAAGTGGCAGCAGAACTGTGAAAGTCGAAATTTTGGTATCCTGCTGAGTGGTTGGCTGAGTTCTTCAACCAGGTAGTAAAGGAGGGGAAAGTACCGGAGTGTTGGCACAACAGTACGACCATTCCGATTTGGAAGAAGGGCAGTCCCGCAGACTGCTGCAGCCGTTTGTTTTCGCACAGCAAGAAGATCTTTGAGCGAATTGTCGACCGAAGAATTCGTGACATCGTCCAGCTTTCCAGCAATCAGTGCGGCTGCGTGGCCGGTTGTGGCACCATTGATGCCATTCACACTGCCCGCTTCCTGTTAGAGAAGCACCGCGAGAAACAGAAGCCAGTGCATATCGCCTTCCTCGACTTGGAGAAGGCCTTTGACCGCTATCGCGTGAAGTGATATGGTACGCCTTGCGACATCATGGAGTTCCCGAAGAGCTCGTAGAGTGGGTGCGAATTCCCTACTCTTGCCCAGAAAGTAGAGTTCAAGCTGCAGCTGAAATCTCGATGGAGTTTCCCATCTCTGTCGGGGTAAACCAGGGTTTTGCGCTTTCGCCACTCCTTTTTGTTGTCGTCATGGATGCCATCACACGAGATCTTCAGAAGCCCCCTGGACGTTGCTTTATGCCGATGACGTGATGCTCGCTAGCGAAGATAAAGTGAACTCGAGCGAGAGCTGCTAGCTAGGTGCGATCGCTTGGAGCGATTTGGACTCAGCCTGAACGTGAAGGAGACCGAATATCGACCGACGGACGTTACTGAGTCCAGCTCCATCAATGTTAATGGCATCGAGCACCCACGCACTTCGCTCTTTAAGTGCCTGGGATCAGCAGTCGCATCTGACGGCAAACTGGTGGTTGAAGTGAATTCACGCGTGAGTGCAGCTTCGTTCAAGTGGTGCTCGTTGACTGGCGTGCTCTACGACAGGAGGATACCGGAGCGCTTGAAGTCGAAAATACATAGAGCCGTCGTGTGGCCGGCAGCGATGAAGGAGCTGAGTGTTGGCCTGCCACTAAGAAAGTTGAAACGCGCCTCAGCGTCAGGGAGACGGGGATGCTGCGCTGGACGGCTGGAGTCACGCGCATGGACCGCATCCGAAACAATGTCATTCGGCAGAAGTTCGGTGTCGCGCCGATAGCGAACAAGATGCGCGAAGCTCGCTTGCGATGGTATGGTCACGTTCTGCGTGAAAAGGAAGACAGCGTCCGCAAGATAGTCCTTAACTTCGGGGTAATTGGAAAGCGGCCTAGGGGGCGCCCGAAGCAGCGATGGGCTGATACGTTACATATGGACTTGAAAATAGCTGGTGTAAACCCTGATCTAGCGCTAGACCTCATGGTATTCTCGCTATAGAAATGCACGAGGTGGGAATCCGCACCTGTATCATCTTTCGCGGTCCCAATATTGCCGCTGAGGTCACCTGCGACAACGACAGCGTCTTCTAGCGGCACTTCTGCTGTATTCTCATCATGCAGGGCTCAAAACTCATCCCCTGCTTGAGTGCGGAGCGTACGCAGAGAGAAATTGTACGTGCGCTGTTCAGCAGCGACAGCGACCATCGCGCAGTCATAAAAACGTTCCACGTTTGCAACCGCGTCTTGGATAGGTTCGAGACTATTATACCAACTCCGCAGGTGCTCCTGTAAATACTACACAGATTGGATATAAAGACTCGGCTTATGTCTCTCTACATACATCAGGGCCACCTCGCCTCCTGTACCATATGTTGACTCGTCATCGCTCCAGTGCTTCTGCCAACTTGCACGAGCGCACAGATTGGCATAGCGTAGCTACGCGGGTCTTGCATACACTAAGCGACTTTCGGACTAGCTCAGTGCTCTCTCTCTCTCTCTCTCTCTCTCCCCCCCCCCCCCCCGGACACTCGCATACTTCTCACATTCGCCGCGCTTTGCGAGTGCACATCAGCTTCCGCGGACACCGTAGCACTATCTCGATATTCAGATAACGTCATCAAATATGGAACCTCGGATCTATCCTAGTCCGGGGGGCCACATAACTAAAATGTAAGTAATAAAATGAATTGAGACTTACCGAGCGGCTCCTAGAGAACGAGTTGGAACCTAAAATAAACCAAAAATGAACAAACAAACAAAAAATAAAAACTCGCTGCGGTTTACAACCGTCTCGGCGGGCAAAGAGCGACGGAATGGAGGCATGTCGCGTGCTGACCGCCGGCTGACATGTTATAACCAGGATCTAACATGGTGAGGAGGGCGCATGAAACCGCATGCCGCGTGCTGACCGCCGCCTGACATGTTATAACCAGGATCTAACATGGTGAGGAGGGCACACAACTTTGCCTGCTTACAACCGCTACAAATGTAATTTTTTCGTTTTTTTTTCTTTGTGACTTTTCTTGTTTAGGTCCCATGTTGTTCTGTAGAGGTCGCTCGGTAAGTCTTAAGTGGATTTGTTACATATAACACTTTTTACTTATGTGGCCCCCGGACTATGATAGATCCGGGATCTCCATAGGCCAGCCTGTACTAAGTGCCTGTCGCCTGCGTCGCTTATAGATCCTCGCAGTGAGATGCAAACGCGGAGGGACCACTCGTTATGAGCAAACATTCATTACAATTATTCATTCTTTTTTAAAACAAACTAGGTAGCGGCAAAGTTTTTGTTCCTGACCATTATCTGTCTCACTTCAGCGTTTGAACTGCGCTGAATGTCCAGAATCATTGCGTACTTGCTTAGTACTGCCGAAATGACTTTCAGCCCCCAACAATGGAGCCGTTTTCGGAAATCGATGCTTTGCGCCGCGACCATCCCTATCGCTTGCCACCGAAGAAACGTCACAGGTTCAAATCGTGTAGCAATGCGAGACCTCCGAAGGTGAGGCGCCAGAATTAGCGGAGCATTGCAAATTATTGTTTGCTCATCGCTCATGTCATCCATCATCATCTGTATTATCTGGCACATTCGAGAGCGCCGTTTTGGCGGTTACGCCTTGATTTATTGTGTGTATTGGGAGATTTCGAGTGGGGTGTATGACAGGTGTGCCTATCCCATATGTACGATCTGTTTGTTTTACGAATTGTAAAGTGTATGTAGTTTTCTATGCATTCATGCCGTTGTTATCGTGTCTAAGTTTTCTTCTCTCTGGTTTCCGTCATTGTTTTCAATGAGCAAATTACACGGGTGCATTTAAATGTTAATGTTTGTCGTACCTGTGTTCAGAATTGTGCTGTATGTAGTAGGAAACTAAGTGAGTAGTGAACGCGGTTGTGATACTAAGTGACAGTGCCGTTTTGTAATTAGCTGCGCACAGTACATATATGTTCTTTCAATTTAAGGAAAAACAGTTTCTCAAATTTTACATCGCCCAAAGCTAGTTATTAATTTTCCCTCTTTCAACGCACTTTGTGTTAGATTTGTTACAGGTTCATTATAGTTCAGGACGTAGCTGTACTCTTGTGTTCGTGACTTTGTAATATAGCTTTTGTATATGACAGATTTATGCAATCCTCTTCCGGTTCTGATAAGGATCAAAAAGGTCGCTGCTAGATTGAGCAGCTGTCCTGTGCCATAATAATAGTAATAATAATAAATCTGTGAATTGGTGCTCATTTGCGAACTTCTAGTTCTAGTTGAGTCCGACGCAAGTCGATTTTTCGAGTAGCTACGGTCGAGTCAAATGTCTTTTCACCAGTAGCAAGGCAATAGTGTCCGGAAGGTTTCGAGAAAATTTTACCTACCCGATTTGATTCATTCCTGTGGGCGAACGCGACGAAACAAAGACGTGGGTAAAATGGTGAAAAAAGGAAGGATCTAGAGGTTACATCTGGAAGCGGATGATGCCATTCATTGCTATTGTCATCAGTTAGGCTCAACCTAACAATCTGCTACCGACAGGACCACGACGGTCCAGACGCCTTTTACTTCTATTGTTCTGGCTGTTCAAACTTGGAGTATTATATGTAATCGTTGGGCATTGCAATTTATTTTGTTTTATTTATTTATTTATTATATACGTGGATAACCACGCCAAAAATATAACAACATTCAACGAACTACAAAGCAGTGTAAGAAAATGGAATTAGAAAAAAGAACAGGCGACACTGGTATTATTCATAACACTAAACAAACTGTGCAGGAGCAGCGCAAACTATCAAGCTTTCTTGAAATACCGGCCGATCAGTATTTTGAATTGCCTTAGAGAGTTAGGCAAATTATTTTTCTTGGAGAACCTCAGGAATTCAATGCCGGCTCGACAAGTGAAGAACGAAGATCTTATGTTACTTCTTGCTCTGGGAATGTGGATCTTCCACTGCCCACTCCATGTGTTAGAAGCAGACATTGAGTAACACTCCTGAAGAGAAAGGCGTAGTACAACATTTAGCGACTTGCAAATCATGATTAGATCATACTTTCTTCTATGACAGGCAAGATTTTGCAAGTTGAAATTTTGATTTCTCTCAACCGCTGATGGTATGGCGGCGCAGTCCAAACCATAAACTCTTACTCAAAGTTTCCTGGTAAAGCTGTTTTGTACGGACCGTACTCTAAAATAGGTCTAACACACGATTTGTGAGCTAGCAATAAATGAGCAACGGAATTTGGTGGCAGTGCCTTAAACATGCTGCATACAACTTTA
This sequence comes from Heligmosomoides polygyrus polygyrus, assembly GCA_947396885.1. Lineage (NCBI taxonomy): Eukaryota > Metazoa > Nematoda > Chromadorea > Rhabditida > Heligmosomidae > Heligmosomoides > Heligmosomoides polygyrus. Next base: position 39,837,560 of record OX377206.1, read on the forward strand.
TCAGCCTTCTTTGCTATGAGTTCACAGTGATCTTTGAAGGAAAGTTTTGAGTCTAGAATAAATCCAAGATCACACAAACTATCAGCATTGTTAAGTGCCAACTCTCCAGTATGATAGCTGTACCTGTTATGCTGCTGTCCAAGGTGAAGTACCTGTGATTTTGACCTCGACAGTGGTAACTTCCACTTTATTGACCAATCGACAGTAGCATTTATTGCGGATTGGAGAGCAGTGTGGTCTTCCCCGCTAGTAATGTACTTATAAAATTTATATCATCCGCAAACATTTTACACGTAATGCCGTATTGATTAACCAACGAGGGAATTTCCGCAGTATAAATAGAAAACAAAATTGGAGATAAAACCACACCCTGAGGAACACCACTGGTGACTGGTAGCGATTCGGAGAATGACTCATTTAATCTAACTTGGACTTTGCGCCCTTCCTCGCAACTTACCTTAGATGCTACACCCGCTTTTTTGATGGTGATGTTAACCTCGATGGATGTCTTCGGCGCGGGCGTTGTCGCTCTTCAAACTGTACTCACTATCCACGGCATTCTCTACAGAAGCGGCTTTCACGCAGTGCGCGCTGGAGTTGCTCCGCGGTGCTTGCCGAAGGGATCGTCGAATGAGGATCGACGTGTGCCAGAACCTTCTTGACCGTGAGCGAACGACGAGTTGGATAGACATCGTTGCTCAGGGGTATCATGGAAAACACAGACAAGAAATGCAGTGGATACTGCTGGATATCGTCCATTATTCGTATTCTCCTGACCTCAATCTTTGTGATTATAACGCATTCAGGAGTCTTGAGGGCTACACAAGGGGAAGAAATTCCCCAACCGCCATGAAGTCGAATCTGCAGTTGACAAATGGTTTCATCTCGTCCCTTTTGGAGGGAATGTGTCTACCCGATGGAGAGACGTAGCGATGGAGGGCCCCTATCTCGACATAAACAAGGTGCTTTGGCACGCCCGGATCAAGTAGTGCTTACTCGTGGAAGTGTACGTTCCATGCTGCGAACTGTATTACAAAATACCGCGACATATTTTTAATCTATGCAGTGGACCTGGAACTCGCGCATCTGCAGTGCTACTTTTACAGTACCGTCGGTAAACATTCAGCAAAACGCGGCCGGTGGCGGATTAATCCGCCGTTTCCGCCGCTTTGCCATAACTCTCTTCAATATCGATTATATTCAATGTAATGCAATTGTTGGATTCAGAACTACATGATCTACCTAATGGCATAAAAATCTTTGCAGCATTTCAGAATTTTGGAGTCGGAGGTGACCTATATTAAACGAGTCCGTTATTATCTTGACCTCATCTACATTCGCACCTTAGTCTCGCCTAATTATGCCCCCTGGCTGGAATGGATCTGCTCAGCAGAATTTTAAAAATGTTAAACGGTGTTAAAAATGTACTTCATGTTTATTTTAGGTTTAGCCTCATCATGGCGATCTGTTTGATATCAAAGTTCACTAGTTCGGCCCCGTATTCTTCATTCCATTCACTCTCAACGTGGGTTTTTTCCATTTTCGCTAATTAGTTACGACCGAATCACTTTTGTTCTAGAGCTGATTTTTGCTCAAATTCCCTATTATATGGTATGGATTACAAATATCAGATTTGGGCTCACTTGGACCAAAAGTAAGATGGTAATCAGCCATCAAATTGGCAGAGCATTAGGGCTCCAAAGAGACGCATCCTGCAAAGGCTACTTCACGGGTGCAGATCTGTGCCTCCACGAGATGGATCAGTATGAAAGCTGGATATGTGGTCGAACACCATGCAAAGATGCTGTCTCACAAAAACGATGGAGCTGACAGCTCACGTCTCGGAGTCTGACTCCCCTTAAGGGGCAGTTTCCTTCGAATCCAACACTGAGTTTTGACACAGACGTTTGTCCACACCTCACATAAGAGTTCCTACCATTTGCAAAAACCCAAATTTGCAATAAAAAATTTTAAAAAAATATTTCAAAAATATTTCACTCGGCCTCTGTCTCATTTATTACTTGAGACAAATTCGGCACTGGGGCCCAGACTGTTGCTGTAATCACAGTGACCTGACCTGCCCTCCCTAGTCCTTGGACATACACTCGCTGCTTCTCTCCCCTCACTACTCACACTCACCATTTATTTGCACTCTATAAAATATCGAGGGTTAATTAGTAATTATGGCTTAACTGTTTTCGGAGGGGGGGGGTAGAAGAGAAGACGAACCCGCAAATCATATCGAAGCTCGCGGAGGGGGAAACTTGTTTTAGTACTGTGTAAATAGCAGTTCGAGAAACACTTCTAAGGGAAGCACTGGAGTCGTCAGAAATAATTAACACTCAATATTTTACAGAGTACAATTTCGAATGCATCTGTCGCTCCTTCAGGTCGAAAAATTTGTCGCGTCTATAAGATTCTGGTAGAATATGCGGAAAATGAGCTGATATGAAGACTGCCGAATTTAAAAGAAATTAATTATTTGAAGTATAGGAGAAACTGAAAAGAAGTACGATAAACTTCGCCGAAACGAAGGGAGAGAAGGAGAGAGAGAGAGAGTACGACCCCCCGCCCACCAAGAAAACGACGTCACAGTACGAGCCCTTTGATTCTCGAACCTCAAGCCTGACCTTGCGTTGGGTTAGTGTGACTTGTGAGAAGAGAGATTGTATGTCCAGAGGACATGCTTGGTGGGGATGGTCAGGTCACTGCAATTACAGCAACAATCTGGGCCTCAATGCCGAACTTCTCTCAAGTAATAAATAAAATTGAGGTGGAGTGAAATAGTTTTCGAAAAATATTGCAAATTTGGGTTTTTGCAAATGGTAGGAACTCTTATGTGAGGTGTGGACAAACGTCTGTGTCAAAACTCAGTGTTGGATTCGAAGGAAACTGCCCCTTGAAGGGAGTCAGACTCCGAGACGTGAGCTGTCAGCTCCATCGTTTTTGTGAGACAGCATCTTTGCATGGTGTCCGACCACATATCCAGCTTTCATACTGATCCATCTCGTGGAGGCACAGATCTGCACCCGTGAAGTAGCCTTTGCAGGATGTGTCTCCTTGGAGCCCTAATGCCCTGCCAATTTGATGGCTGATTACCATCTTACTTTTGGTCCAAGTGAGCCTAAATCTGATATTTATAATCCATACCTCATAATAGGGAATTTGAGCAAAAATCTGCTCTAGAACAAAAGTGATTCGGTCGTAACTAATTAGCGAAAATGGAAAAAACCGATAGTTGAGAGTGAATGGAGAAGAATACAGGGCCGAACTAGTAAACTTTGATATCAAACAGATCGCCATGAAACAGACCGCGAGGAAGGGCGCGAAATCTAAGTTAGAATAAATGAGTCATTCTCCGAATCGCTACCCGTCACCGGTGGTGTTCCTCAGGGTGTGGTTTTATCTCCAATTTTGTTTTCTATTTATACTGCGGAAATTCCCTCGTTAGTTACAATACCGGCCTTATCTTTTGGTCTTTGGGCGGAAAAAGCGAAAAAAAACCGCCTTTTCCGCCGCTTCTCTGTGGTGCTCTTCAAATCGACCGCATTGCAAATTGGAGCACATATTCGTGATCAGCACCGAGCTCTCCTCCCCTCCCGACGAGCTACAAATCGCCTAGCGAGCGCCTGAAAATTAGTTCAGTGAGCTAATTTCTGCCTGGCGCGGCTGACCCCTTCCTCGCGGGAGATAATTACACCCACAGCTCCTAAGTAGCTAATGAAGCAGGAGATTCGGCCTATTATAGCCTATTTTTTACCTTATATATAGTAATACATAGTTCTCTGGATTCCCTCGCTCACCGAGATCACAACGATATAATTTTTCAAAGGATCTGATTGTTTAAGTGCCATTAATTTTAGAAAATGTCTTCACTTTTAAGGACTCTAACTCTGGAATATCAAGTTTGTGAGCTCTTATATTTGTTTGTTCTGTTAATCGTAATGGCTGAAATCAAGCTGCGGAGTTGGAACATTTAGGGTTGAAATTTGCAGCAATTATGTGCTGGCAAAGTTGCCAACATGGCACTTCTTTGTGATTATCCGCGCACTTTTCTCATGGTAAAAGCGACTACAGAAGCGTTTCTTTGAAGGAAGAAGCATAACGATTTGGGGGCCTATGAAAACTCCTTATAGACTTCCGAAGGTAGGATTTCGACCAAGCTAGAAGACATTTCAGTCACTCAGTTACGAAGCAAACTCACTCCAAATGTGAATTGAGTGAAATTGAAAAAATTTCAAAAATGGGAAAATTACCCACGAGTGCATTCACCTATTAAATCTGACTCGAACAGTGGTTCAGTTTCCATTTTGCGTTCATATGCACAAGGATTATCACGAATCGAATGCCTAATAGCCCGGTCGGGACTCAAATCTGATGCGGAGTCAGTCCCGTTGCCTGCCCTTGTGACCCGTCGCGCCGTCTGAGGACGCCGTATATCGCCTAAGTGGACCTCTGTTGCGGTGTATCATTGATTCTACCTAACACCGCAGAGGTCGTGTGGTCCACGGTCGAGCCTTGACCATATTTTGACATTCTTCTCTCTTTTATTTCTTTTATTGCACAATTTTACCAGTGCTTTATGCAGTTTTATTCGTTTTACTTCCATTTCAATTAATTTTTTACATAGGTTAAAATTTCTATTATTATTTTTTTAGTTTGAATTTTTGGGCGCAGGAAGCGGAAAGCGGAAACAGAGTGCGTGGCGCATCCCAGAAGGCTTTAAGTTCTAGTACTGATCGTCGACCTTCTCGTAGGCACCGACTAGAACTTTATCGTCATTCTTTTTATTTTTCTGTAATACCTGTTCGAGTATAATAGAATGCGTGGCACAACCCACAAAGGCACCTAGTAACGGTGATTTTTATTCTTTATCCTTTATCGAGCCATTCCCGTGATGGCAGACAACACCACCTTCCTTTAGTACTTTTAGGTAAAGTTGATCGTGTTTACCATAGCTCCTCACTAACCATATCTACCGTAACCTAACAATATCACCCGAACTCTTATAAACAGCCCACAGATTCATACTCAGCATCCCAGATCTACTTGCCAGACAACTCGTGCCTAGCTTTCGAAGCTTGTTCAGGTATGCTCTCACACCACCTTTCTTCACACCTACCGTGACCTTCTGTAATCTGTCAATGTTTCAAAACTCGAACACGGCTTTGTGGCCAGGGCCTTAAAGAATTTCCTTAACGCTGTCTGAGAGCAAATCAAATACTTCAATGACCTCTGGAGTCCTGAAAATGCTGCAGTGTTCGAGGCTGCCGTCTGCTCCATGAATCAGGTTTTCGGATTTCCCGCCCAGGCCAATCAATCCTTCCATCCTTCCATGATCCCTTGGTTGGTAACAGACTTCTCAGGGAAGGACAAAACACTGTCTATCGACTGGCCATCGGCAACTCATTGTACAGGCCAAATTCGAGATCCTCGAATTGGTACCGGACTTTTCTGAGAACTTGTGACCTTTGACATGTCCATCGACAATCCACCGCAAGTCAGATTGCTGTGTGCAAATTGCTTCGACGACATCTGTAGAAATAGAATACAGGGTGGCTGAAAAGTTCGGGCAATTTTTCAAAGTATTTCAGCGGTACGAAAAAATTACATAAACGAAACAGATTTGCAAACACAAATAACAGCGACTTCATTAGATCAATAACAACAGAATACAACAGAAAAATTCACAACAAGTGCTCAAAATTGCCTAGTTTGGCTTCAATACATTTTCGCGGTCGCTTTGGGAAGTCGATGTCGATGGTCGCTCACTGATCCGCTGTAATCTCGTCTCAGGACTGCATCAACGCCGCTTTTAGCCGCTAAACAGTGGCGTATCTTGTAGTAGATATCTTCTGCTCCATGACTGACCACACCGAATATCCATCGGGTTGAGATCAGGCGAGTTGGATGGTTAGATGTCCTTGCTCCAAAAGCCTGGGAAGAGCTCCTCGCAAACGGCAATCGTGGATTTGGCGGAATGCGCAGTCCTGCTGAGGAGAAAATCCAGTTTCGTGAAAATGGTACGTCGCCCACGGGTCCAGTACGTCGCGGAGGACACGTTGCTGGTAGCTGGTGGCGTTCATTTTGACGTTGCACTCATGAAGACCAGTGGCGTCTTTCCGGTAGCGCATATCCCACCCCAAAGCATCACCGAGGCTGGAAAATGACTGCGGCTGATGGTCCTTGCTGTTGTCGTCTTCTGCTGACCCTTCTTGAGCAGTTGCCGGCGATTCTGACGGTTGTGAACCGGCTGGACCGCGAATATCTTCTCGTCGGTGAACAGCATCCTCCACAAGCGACTACCGCCGACCAGCCGACGCCTTCGCCTGCATTTCCTCAACCTCTCAGCTTTCATTTCGTCGTTGAGAAAGTGAATGCGAGCGACTTTGTAGTGCGTAATCCCGGCTTTCTCCTGGCAATATGTCAGACTCCTTCTCTACTGATCCCGGGATCCATAGCCATCTTTTTCATGGACACCTCAGAATTGCGGCGAATGCGACAACGAACCTTGTTGATGTTCTCCGGTGTTGTCGCTGTGGTGGGACGGCCGCTGCAGGGACGCTCCGAGGTTCCGCCAGTCTCCTTGTAGCGCTTTACAGTCTTGTAGGCGATCCTTTGTTTGAAGCCGGTTGTCCGAACCATGACCGCGGTCTTCATTCCCGCCTTGTGCAACTCGACGACGGTGACACGTTGACTTTCACGAAACATATCACAATCACAACTGAAGATAAGAAAAATGGAGCAACACATTCTAGATCAAAATTGCGCGAGGAATACAACGGAAGCAACAGAAACAACCAAAAACTTCAATTTCAAAGCCAAAAGTAGTACCACAAAAAATTGCCCGAACTTTTCAGCCACCCTGTACATGGCGCACCCTATGAACGGATTCGTTGAGGTCTGCCTTCACTGAGAGGAATGAATCACCCCGAAGGTAAGGTAAAAATCGTCTTTCTACTGCTGGAAATTGTTACCAGCCTTGCCTGAGAAGGATAAACACTGACTTGAACATGAGTTGGCCAAGTCGTTGTATATGTCAAATACGCAACCAAATTACCTCCACGACATCGCGTACAATTGGAATGCGTGGCGCATCCCAAAAGAGATTGATTTACGCCGTCCTTCATCTTTATGGGTTATATCTTATACTAACTAGTATGAACGCGAAAATGTTTCTTAAGCGTTGTAGGTTAGGCCGTGCACTGGTCTAGCATCGCGCGACGTTTCCTTGATTGATGGCTAAAGGATATTTACTCAGTGTCATCTAATAAATTTTAGAAAGTGGACGCGTGTACCGCAGTCGGAGGTGGTGCCTGCTGTCGCGTGCACCCGATACCAGGTTCCTGGTTCGGATTTCCCCCCCCCCTGACCTACTCCAACCAAACGTTCCTTCCGGAACTGGTCAGTCAACGTGTATGGGAAGGATAAGGGGATAAGGGGTGATACAAAGAGGTCTGGTATCATTTCACCGACCGTGCAGGAACACTAGACTTTTCGGCCTGAATGGAAGTTGAACCAAGAACGTCTATTCATAGCGCATGCAACAGGAAGCGCCGCCTTCGACCGCGCTACAGCGCGTTCTGATGGCAATCCTTACGCACTACACAATACAATACAGAAGATGCTTCAATTCTAAATACTACTGATATCTTATTGTGCGATTGACTAAACTGAACAACTAATTTCTCGAAAAGAATCCTTGCAAACTACCGAAATCGGCGGAGTTTTCGAAAACGGACGTTCAGATTCTATTCAGTGCCCAAATAACCGCCTAGATGATTTTGGATGAAGTTTGCACGATGAACTTTTGGCCAACTTCGAAAATATCGGTTTTCGATGGCGTCATCGCCCTCGCAAGCTCGGCCTTGGGCGCCCACATTTTCAATGGGAAACTGTCAAAAAATCGATGTTTCCCGAGTCGGTCAAAATTGATACCATTCGATAGCGTTTCTTAAGCAAAACAAAGCGGGGTTATTGCGAGTGTCAAACACTCAAATCTGGGCGAGTAAGAGCGCAAGAAACTCTAACCACAATCTTCCGCCGCTTTAAACTGGCAGCTGAGGCTAGGGCAGTTTATGAAGCTGAAGAGTTCTGACCAGGTCATCGTAAAGAACCTTAAGTGCTCTGTTCACATACGCATTTTAAGGCCGTTAGTTCGCCGCGTCTTCTCGCAGTGGTCCACCGAAATCGAAAAAAAAATGCTTCATAGAAGCCTCACCTGCATTTCCGCATCCCTGTAACATTGACCCCTCCTAAGCTAAACCATTCTACTTTAGTGCATTGATAGAGCGTTCTACTGCCTATAAAACCCACAAGCTGCAACTTGAAAGGTTCCTACACGACAGAGTTACTGCGCTCCGAACACGCCTTTGCGTCCTATTTGGCACAACAACGGTCAATGTTCTCCGCGCTCTTGTTCGCTCGTATCACAGTTCTCGATACTCCTAGTAACACCATTGAAATCAGCAGGAAAAGTTTTATCGAATGGTATTAAGATTGGCCAATTTCGAAAACATCGGTTTTTCGATGACGTCATCGTCCGTCTGCCACGGCCTGGAGCGCTCTCGTCCTCGATGCGAATTTGTCAAAAAATCTATGTTTACAAAATCGGTCGAAATTTGTGCCGTTTGATAGCGCTTTCTACGCTGAACAGAGCAGTACCATTTGGAGTGTCGAAAACTCAAATCTGGGAGTGCAAGAACTCAAGAAACTCTAACCGCTATCTTTCGCCACTTTAAATTGGCAGATGGGGCTAAGGCACTTCAGGAAGCTAGGGAGTTGTGAGCATGTCATCGTAAAGCACGTTAATTGTACTGCTCACCTACGCGTTTGTAGGTCGTTAGGTCTCCCTGTCTTCCTGCAGAAATCAACTGAATTCCGAAAAAATCGTGTCACACAAGGTTAACCTGCATATTCGCGCCCCTGTAAGTTTACATAATCATAATCTACACCGTACCACTTTAGCGTACTACTACATCGTTTCATTGCCTACAAGACCCACGAGTTGCAGCCGAAACGATTCGGACTTGACAGAGTTATTGCGCTCCGAACACGGCCGCACGTGCAATTTGCAAGCGGTCGTTCCCCCTCGATTGATGGTTCAATCCTATATGCATTGTGCACGGCGCACTCCAAAGGCTCGCTGAACAGTCAAAGAGCAATTTCTGAGAAGGGCGGTTGCAAATTTGTTATGAAACTCCTCAGACGCTCACTCTACAAGCTATTCCCCCTCGATTGATAGGTTCGATAAAATATGCATTGTGCACGGCGCACTCCAAAGACTCGCTGGACAGTCTTAGAGCAAGTCCTGAGTTGGGCGGCAGCAACTGTGATAAAACTCCGCAAACGCTCACTCTTGAAGCTGTTGCTCGATCGCTCTACAGTTTGTCGCGCCCACTCGATTAATTCTGTCGGGGCTATATGCGCTGTTCAACTCTACTGAGATTTACAGGTCGTAAGATAGAGCTTGAGCTGCTAAGCTTAAATATATGTTTCTTTTTACAAGTACTTGATTTTTAAAAAAGTTGTTACTTAAAAAGTCCGCTTTGGACCGTTTCAAAGCGGCCTATGTTGACCTTTCTGGGATTTCCGGCGAATGAACGGAGGAAAATGTCCCGGTACCGTTTCTTCTCTCCTGTTCAATGCAGTCTTTGATTACGTTGCACAGAATTTTTAGTTTTGCTTTGTTTAGCAATAAATTCACAATAAACGAGGACCAGTTGGAATGATGCCAAATCGTGAAGATATATTCAAGACCAGGCGTCAATCAGGTACTAACAAGGCGGCTGGAGTCTCGCAGCTATGCACTCGCTCTTCTTACCATTAAATGTTTTGAGATAGAAAACACGATCTTTGCATGTGATAGAAAACACGATCTCCTGGCCCTTAATTGACGAAGCGATCTGATCTCAATCAGGACGGATGGTTTCTGAGGAAGCCTCAATCACGCTGTTTAATTCAATTTCAAATGCTCACTCGAAGGTCATCGCCTTTGGATCGATTTTTTGCAGAAACGAGCCCAAAGGTTTGGATAAGCTGGTTTGGTATTCATTTACAGTTCTGAAACAATGCTATATTCTCAGCTACATGGCGGAACCCTAAGATGTCGCCATAAAAGAAGATAACTAATGAGATATTCAGTGGCACTAACAAACATTTAAAGTACCTTAAGGCACCCAGCCACTTGAGGCTGAAGGAAAATGACTTGAACCATTAAAAGTCATGCAGTAAAAAAGCTGATCCAGGCCATAAATGACAAGTTAAGGAGACATCTGTTCGGAAGAAGCCACTGTTGTCCTAGCCCGACTGTCGTGTGAATTTTAGAAAGTGGTTTGTGATTCAGGTCCCGCCTTGTACAGCCAGGCCTCCCAAGCTACGGGGAACAGGTGTCAGATTTGTCAGCGGAGGATAAAGCACTGCAGTGCCCACCGACTGGCTACCTGGAGTCATACTATGGACCAAAAGCTGCCTACTTTGGCCACACGATATCACGTAAAGTAGAATGCGTGATGCATCACAAATGTGGGCTAATTAACTTACAATATTATTCTTCTTCTGTCTTTTATAAACATTCGGTCGCTTTGCGACGTATAATGCAGCAAGTTGAAGTAATAGCAAGATTGCGATATGTTTAAAATTGAGACGAGTGAAACTGGGTGGCATTCGTTGCTTTCGAGCTCATTGCATATTGAAGCGGGTTTACTAAGAAACAATTACCGCAGAGAAACGAGCTTTACCCCTGTGCTCATCGTTAGATGCCCTCCAATACCATGTATGTTGGTCCAACGAGTAAAAGAAATAAAAGAGAGAAGAATGTCGAAATATGGTCAAAGCTCGACCGTGGACCACACGACCTCTGCGGTGTTCGGTAGAATCAATGACACACCGCAACATCAGAGGTGTGAAGACTCCGCTTAGGCGAGATACGGCGTCCTCAGACGGCGCGACGGGTCACAAGGGCAGGCAACGGGACTGACTCCGCATCTAATTTAAGTCCCGACCGGGCTATTAGGCATTCGATTCGTGATAATCCTTGTGCAAATGAACGCAAAATGGAAACTGTTCGAGTCAGATTTAATTGGTGAATGCACTCGTGGGTAATTTTCCCATTTTTGAAATTTTTTTCAATTTCACTCAATTACATTTGGAGTGAGTTTGCTTCGTAACTGGGTGACTGAAATGTCTTCTAGCTTGGTCGAAATCCTACCTGTGGAAATCTATAAGGAGTTTTCATAGGCCCCTAAATCGTTATGCTTCTTCCTTCAAAGAAACGCTTCTGTAGTCGCTTTTACCATGAGAAAAGTGCGCGGATAATCACAAAGAAGTGCCATGTTGGCAACTTTGCCAGCACATAATTGCTGCAAATTTCAACCCTAAATGTTCCAACTCCGCAGCTTGATTTCAGCCATTACGATTAACAGAACAAACAAATATAAGAGCTCACAAACTTGATATTCCAGAGTTAGAGTCCTTTAAAGTGAAGACATTTTCTAAAATTAATGGCACTTAAACAATCAGATCCTTTGAAAAATTATATCGTTGTGATCTCTGTGAGCAAGGAAATCCAGAGAACTATGTATTGCTACATATAAGGTAGAAAATAGGCTGTAATAGGCCGAATCTCCCGCTTATTAGCTACTTAGGAGCTGTGGGTGTAATTATCTCCCGCGAGGAAGGGTCAGCCGCGCCAGGCAGAAATTAGGTCACTGAACTATTTTTCAGGCGCTCGCTAGGCGACTTGTAGCTCATCGGGAGGAGAGCTCGGTGCTGATCACGAATATGTGCTCAATTTGCAATGCGCTCAATTTGAAGAGCACTACAGAGAATCGGCGGAAAAGGCGGTTTTTTCGCTTTTTCCGCCCAAAGACCAAAAGATAAGGCCGGTATTGTAATCAATACGGCATTACGTGTAAAATGTTTGCGGATGATATAAATTTTATAAGTACATTACTAGCGGGGAAGACCACACTGCTCTCCAATCCGCAATAAATGCTACTGTCGATTGGTCAATAAAGTGGAAGTTACCACTGTCGAGGTCAAAATCACAGGTACTTCACCTTGGACAGCAGCATAACAGGTACAGCTATCATACTGGAGAGTTGGCACTTAACAATGCTGATAGTTTGTGTGATCTTGGATTTATTCTAGACTCAAAACTTTCCTTCAAAGATCACTGTGAACTCATAGCAAAGAAGGCTGATAAAGTTGTATGCAGCATGTTTAAGGCACTGCCACCAAATTCCGTTGCTCATTTATTGCTAGCTCACAAATCGTGTGTTAGACCTATTTTAGAGTACGGTCCGTACAAAACAGCTTTACCAGGAAACTTTGAGCAAGAGTTTATGGTTTGGACTGCGCCGCCATACCATCAGCGGTTGAGAGAAATCAAAATTTCAACTTGCAAAATCTTGCCTGTCATAGAAGAAAGTATGATCTAATCATGATTTGCAAGTCGCTAAATGTTGTACTACGCCTTTCTCTTCAGGAGTGTTACTCAATGTCTGCTTCTAACACATGGAGTGGGCAGTGGAAGATCCACATTCCCAGAACAAGAAGTAACATAAGATCTTCGTTCTTCACTTGTCGAGCCGGCATTGAATTCCTGAGGTTCTCCAAGAAAAATAATTTGCCTAACTCTCTAAGGCAATTCAAAATACTGATCGGCCGGTATATCAATTTTTTCAAAAATGCGTCTGAAACTGCGTCAGAAGCGGCTTCCATTGCATCTTTCTTGCTCAGAACTTTGCGGGCAGCTGAATCTTCGATAGATTAATGCTCATCCTCATCATAACATAGCATAGCAAAGCAAGAATTCATAATATTGTCATGATAACCTTTTAGCTATGACTAGAGCAATAAGCGAAAGCAAATTTAGGGTCTTATCTTAGTATTTCAGCATACAGTTTCTGTGCTGTTTCCATACCTAGCTCCTGCTACGGGTTTTTCGCTGACGTTTTTGATGCTGCAATTTTCTGAACCTTAACTGAATTAACAATTGAGGCTATTTAAAAAAACTGACTCGGGTGAAGTATAACACTGGAGTAGTCACCTACAGTACCGCGCATGTCTTTTGGTCAATTCCCGAAAAAGCCGCTTTGGAGCGTTCCAAAGCGGCTTTTTCAAATAACTTTCTTTAAAATCAAGCACTTGTGAAAAACATATATTTGAGCTCAGCAGGCCAAGCTATATCTTCTGACATATAAATCAATAGAGATGAACAATGCATATAGGCCGGACATAATCAATCGAGTGGGCGCGGGAGCCTGTAGAGTGACAGTTTGGGGAATTTTATCGAAATTCCCAGCCGCCCTACTCAGAAATTGCCTTAAGACTGTCCAGCTTGCCTTCGGAGTGCGCCATGAACAAAGCATATAGAATCGGACCTATCAATCGAGTGGGCGCGACCACTCGCAGAGTGAGGTCGAATGGGCTCGAGAACCTGTAGAGTGACCGTTTTAGAAGTTTTATCGAAATTCCTGGCCGCTCTACTTAGAAAATGCTTCTAGCCTGTCCAGCTTTCCTTTGGAGTGCGCCCTAAACAATGCATATAGAATCGAAGCTATCAATCGAGTGGGCGCAAGAGCCTGTAGAGTGACCGTTTCGGGAGTTTTATCGAAATTCCCAATCGTTCTACTTAGGAAATGCTCCTAGCCTGTCCAGCTTTCCTTTTCAGTGCGCCGTAAACAATGCATACAGAATCGAACCTATCAATCGAGTAGGCGCAACCACTCGCAAATTGCACGCGCGAGTATGTTCGGAGCGCAATAACTCTGTCGAGAGCGAATCGTTCCGGCTGCGGCTCGTGGATTTTGTAGGTAGTGCAAAGCTTTAATAGTCCATGAAAGTGCAGCGTTATAGCTTATAAACAAGCGAAATTATAGCGGCGTGAAAATGCAGATTTGCCGTGTGTGACACGATTTCTTCCGACTTCAGTCGACCCCTGCAGGAAGACGCGGCGTGCTAACAACATGCAAACGCCTATGCTAGCAGAACATTGAAGGCACTTTACGATGACATGCTCACAACTCCTCAGCTGCTTGAACTGCAGGGGCAGAGACGCAGAGTTCGCCGCCGGTGGCGTCCTTGTCCTGTCCTTAACAATGGCGGCGAGCGGCGTTGCCGCAGAAGTGTGGGAGCCTTAAGGCATCGCCAGACGCGGTTATCCACGTGTTCGGCACGTATACGGCATCGACAGGCACGATGTCGATGTTGAACAGTCGTTGTAGTAGGATGGTTTCCCTCTTTTAAACAAGTACGGTCTTTTATTTGGAATATTTGAACAACTCCTGAATTCTTACAATTTTTGATGAAGCCGGCATAATTCCATTAAGAGAAGCCGCCTTTTCGCTCTTGCACTGCTCTACACAAGGAGATATCAGACGTGGCACAAGACTGAAGCGCACCCCTGTTGACCCTCACTCCCATGCTGTAATGACCTGTGGTCTCAGACTCCTAACTGCAGCGTGAAGGGCAAGCAGCGTCTGTTTGAAACACCGTTAGAATCATAATTTCAAAGTCTTTTTTGCAGTTAAAATTCCTACTCTTCCTCGGCCGCTTTGCACAGGCGCAGTAATGAGCAAAATCGATGAGGCGCTGTCGTAACAGAGATGTGATTCACAGAAAGAACCGTTTTGGAGATGCTAATTACCCGAAAAACCTAACAAGCCTTTTCAGAATGCGCCTTTACACAAATTCTATTCGGGCATTCGAATGACACTTTTCAATAGTCGAATAACTTTTGCTTCCTGGGAAATTTCGAATATTCGAACGGTTTCGAATACCGAATTTTTTTACATTCGAAACCGAATATATTTTCGAAAAACGTGGGTTTTCCGAATATTCGAATTCGAATACAATCGAAAAACGTGATTTTTTGAATATTCGAATTCGAATGCATTCGAAAAACGCCATTTTTTGAATACTTGAATTCGAATGCGTTCGAAAAACACGATTTTTCGAATACTCGAATTCGAATATTCAAATTCTAATGAAAATCATTCGAATACCTATTCGAATAGGTCATTCGAGCATAAGTATTCTCTAGACCATAGTCATTTCTATTTATTGCATACGAAGTTTAATGAAGCTTTCAAGAGGCATGCTCGCGTGATTTTAGCCGTGAAATAAGGAATGTAACTGTGAAGGTGTCGAAGAAATCGGGGGGCGTGGGACGGTCTACAGCAAGTGTGTGGGACGTGTGTGGGACAGTCCACATCAAGTAATGATTGCATTTGTTTTTGGAAGTGTTAGAGAATTTGGTGCAAATAGGATCGGTGGGGGAAGGGAGGGAGTAACCATGTACTCAGTGGATATTCGCTTTGATAGGAAGGCATTTGCACGTCCAATTACAACAGAAATGGCCTATCTCAGTTCATTGTTGTGAAGAGCTCACCAATGCTGCAAAAAAATTGTAGTTTCGTACAAAATAACTTCTTATTACAAAAATTCTTGGATTAAAATTTTTCCTATACGACGATAAATATTTTCAATATTATTCCATATTAAGCTCATGTGTACATATAGATTTATGTACACATAGTGTCTCAAAAAACTGTATACGCTGTTTGAAAGGTGTTAGCTTTGCTCACAATAGAGGTACTGAAGAAGTTGAGGGCTCGTATAAAAGTCTGAGAAAACAGAAATCTTCAGGCGTATGAGTGGTATGGAATGCGCCATGCATTCGTCTGAAAATTCGCATTTTACACTCGATTGATTGTATTTCGCTTGAATGCTTGTGGTTGTCCGGAAATTAATGCAGGTTTTCGACCTCCAACATTGGAGCGGGATTTTTTGGCAACACTTCACCTTGGAACGAGATTTCTACGGCGTGTAAATAGTTGAGATTGCGCCATGCTTCCGCCTGAAATCCTGCATCTCCGACCTGATTGGTTGTGCATGGGCTGAATGCTTGATACAACCTCATTACTGCTCGGCCTTATTAACCTGTGATGTGCTTCTTTTAACGTTTAGAACTTGACAATTACGCAAAAGATACGTGACATGTGTGTTCATTGGTTGCACAATTTAAATATGCGCAGGAGCCCCATTTTTGAACACAGATTCTGTGGACTGATGAGCAACGTTCAAGCTGAATGAGGAGGTTAACCGGCATAGCTACAGCTACTGGGCGATGAAAACGTTAAAAGAAGCACAGCAAGGTTAACGTGGCCAAGTAGTAACAAGATTGTAACAAGTATTCTCAAGCTGACTGCAGGCAGCTCCGCTCCCCATCCTCGAACAGTCGACCTCAGGCAAACATGAAATTCTCCATAGGTGTTGATCCGAGCCTCTGATCGATCTTGATCCCACGACGAAAAGCCTTTTTATCAGAACGGATTGTTCCCGCCGCTTCTATTAGGTTGGTGCAAAAGTGATGTGGGTTTTTTGTTTTCTTGGGTTCAACACTACTTTTTAAAAATAAACTAAGACCATTTCACAATGTGTTATACATTGTTGGAAAAGTTATTATGTGAGCGTTTTAAGTACGGATTAGGTTGTCCGAAAGGCTCTCAGCGTTTTGAGTGAACTACCATAACTTTCTCAAATCTTATCGGATTTAGTCGAAACGTGAAGGTTCAGGCTGGCGCAGACTGAATATTCCTGTGGAAGTGTGGACCACACCATGACTAATCAGTCGTCCAGTTATCATCTCATTGTTAGATCCCAGAAGGAATTCTGAGTACTAGCTTTGGTGACTGTAATGTAACTGCTAACGTTGAGTATGCAGATGTCTGTGCAGTCACCACGTCGTCCATGATGCCACAGATTTCCAAAAATGTTGAGAGGAATCTCTTTCCTGGTCGGAAAATGATCTAGGTGGTTACTCCAGTGTTATACTTCACCCGAGTCAGTTTTTTTTAATGCGGGTCTGTAAGTAGCCTCAATTGTTAATTCAGTTAAGGTTCAGAAAATTGCAGCATCAAAAACGTCAGCGAAAAACCCGTCGCAGGAGCTAGAGATGGAAACAGCACAGAAACTGTATGCTGAAATAATAAGATAAGACCCTAAATTTGCTTTCGCTTATTGCTCTAGCCATAGCTAAAAGGTTATCATGACAATATTATGAATTCGTGCTTCTTTATGCTATGTTATGAAGAGGATGAGCATTAATCTGTCGCAGATTCAGCAAAGTTCTGAGCAAGAAAGATGCAATGGAAGCCGTTCTTGACGCCGTTTCAGACGCATTTTTGAAAAAATGGCGAATATGTGTCATTCCGTTTCCGCGTTTCGTATTCCGGTTTCCGGCCATTTTTGAGCGTTTCCGTTCCGTCTTTCGTCTTCCGCTCCTTCCAGTAAAATTTCCGCACATCCCTAATGTATACACATGTGAATACATGCATATGTACACATGTATACATATATATGTATATACACATATATACGTGTATACATACATATGCATGCGTACACATGTGTATATGCAAAAATGTATATACGTGTTTATGTATTTATATGTGTACACATAAATATGTACGTATTACGTACGAGCTGGATATACGTGGATATATGGCTGCCCAAGCTTCAAAAACAAAGGATATATTTGAGTTCAAGGGCTCGAGCCCTATCGTTTGGTATACATTATTCATATGGAGCCATGAAAATGCTCGAAATTGAAAACATGCGAAGGGCGGTCGCGGACGAGTTGTCTCTCGGACATTCGGGTTCGACAAACCGAATAGCAACACGAGCCACGTGGTATCGAGGTTCCAGTTGCTATTGGGGGAACAGCTGTTGCTATCCGGGAGCAGCCGGTCAACCGAGGGGCAGCTCCTGTCACTATTCTGCTGCAACTGTGTTGCCGTTCGGTTGCTATTGTATTGCCGTTCGGCTGCTATTGTGTTGCCGTTCGGTTGCTAGACGGTTGCAGGGTAAGCGTGCTTTCGATCCAATAACCGTGCCTTCGTATCCTCGCTGTATATATCCAGGTATATCCAACTAGTACGTATATAAATGTCTATACATGTACAAATGTGTATACTTACATATACACATGCGCGCATATATATATACATATATATCCACACATATGCGTTATGTGTGTAAACGTATGTGTATGTGGTTAGTATGTATATACATATGTGTATATACATAAATTACGTATATACGAGCAGGATATAGGATAATATAGGAAATGTTTATAATTACAAAATTTTTAGTATTACAATTTATTCATAACTTGTGGCAAGTGGACTGACAATTACGATGGTATAGCATAATAAGTGAGAGCCGAGCATGCATAGATAGTAAGAAGCGAGCATAATACATAAACATAATACATACGTGAGGACCGAGAATACACATACACAAAGTGAGAATAGAGCAGGAAGCATAATAGATAATGATAAAAAATCATGACAACATATCAGAGAAACAAAACAAGAACCATTCACAGGAGAAATCCGTCAATGGTCCTCAAAAATCATCCAATAAAATAAAATAAAATGAACTGAAACTCCAATAAGCTCCCTGCGGCGGCGGCGAGAGAGCGTCAACCTAACGCAGAATCACAGCAGCACAGTCCAATAAAGAATTGATCTACCTCCAAACTAAAACTTTTCTACAAGTCAGATTCACTTAAGTCATACAGTGCTGTTATGTTTCTTAAAGTCAGCTCCACTTACAGACCCTCACTTTCCCCCAGTCACTGCCAACTATTTACATACACGTACACTTACTTGCGTTAACGAGAACTTAAGGATAAGGATAGAGGACGGCGTTACTCAATCCCTTTTGGGATGCGCCATGCATTCTACTTCTACGGGATGTTGTGGAGGCGAATTGAATGTGTATTTGCCCATATCAGCGCTCTATCCTTCCCAGACAAGCCTGGTACCAATTCACTGATCCCGGAGGGATGGAACGCTTGGTTGGTCTAGGCGGGAAATCCGAACCAGGAACCTGGTATCGGGTGCACGCGACAGCCGGCGCCTCCTGCGACTGCGCTACAAGCTCCGAACGAGAACTTATGTTAAAATATTAACCGCTTTCTACACTGCTGTTATGTTTTATTAAGGTTATGCTATGTATTCTGCTGATAAGGAATACAGAGCAAAACATCATCTCAATAAAACCCTCATCCTTACTCATGCTCAGAAAACCACTGACTCAGGCGGCTGCTTTTGGATTCCTCCACAAATGATACCTCATAACATTGCGATAACGGGCAGGAATAACGATACTAATATAGCGATACGATTACGTTCTGCTTCCTGCAACCTGCCGCATACATGGTCTGGGCTTCTGGATATTGCATCACCTTGAAAAGACCACTATCCCAGCCTTCGCTATGAGACAAGCCTTGAGACAATTCGGTCCTGCACGGTAGTGCACGGTTCTTCATCTTTACTTGTGAATATTAATGGAAGAACTGACCTTTCCAGGACTGCTCGGCAATGTCCAGGGAGTTGTTCTCCAAGCAACCATCATACGATTGGGATTCTCACTCAGACGGAAGGAAACCAATGCACACTGAAAATTTCGCAGACATATAGGAAGAAATAGATTCTAGGTTACTATGTTAACGAAAACGCCTGGGGCCGAATCCCAAACTTACCGCCAGGATCTACAACATGCTTGTAGATCCGGCCAACTTTGAAGTTCGAGAGGGGTGTTACACAACGTAGAGAAAGGCATAACCTAAACTTTAAAATGATAGATAAATGAAGATCTGAATTAATTCGATCCCTCCGTCCCACACTCACCGAGAGTACCCCACAGGATTCGCGATGTTTGTTTCTCCTCGTGTTACTGTCCGAGTCACTGGATGAAGCTGGTGAGAAGCTGGAATAGCGCTTTCTGTTTTCACTGCTTTTCGTGCTGTTTACATGATAATAATTCAAAATGTTACCGATAAGTAGCTGAACAAACCTGCGAGCTCGGGTCCTCTCTTCGGAATCAGGCGAACTTGACAAAGAACGACTCCTACACGGAACTGGTTGATGTTCACTAGAGAGCAAGTGAAGCGATAGTAGCAAGAACTAGCTGTGATGGCGTTTGGTAGGACAACCTTTGGTTCGCTGTAAGGCACGAGATGAGGCATGAGGGCCTTAGTCACCTGAAATCAAACGACTGGAATGGTAATGGCAAAACTTTTGCTGCTCTATGCTCGATTAATAGATTCGCTTGGTTTGCATAGTGTACGTAAAGGGACTAAGGAGCAGTTAAAAAGGATAAAGGACGGCGTTACTCAATCCCTTCTGGGATGCGCCAGCGCATTCTACTTCTACGGGATGTCGTGGAGGCGACATGAATGCGTATTTGGCCATACAATGACTTGCGGTGGCCAGCCGATGAACAAGTCAGCGCTTTATCCTTCCCAGACAAGTCTGGTACCAATTCACCGACCCCGGAGGGATGGAAGGCTTGGTCGGCCTGGGCGGGAAATCCAAACCAGGAGCCTGTTATCGGGTGCTCGCAACAGTCGCGCCTCCTCCATCTGCGCTACACGCGCCCTAAGGAGCAGTTATACTTCAAATATCGTAGCGACGCCACACGACTCCCTAAGTGTAAGACCAGAAATAAATAAAAAATGCCCAGCAAGGAAAACGTTCGCTCGCTCGCAACGCAACTGCCGTGCAAGCAACTGTTGCAGGATCAGCAACGATCAGCTGACAGCACGTGATAAGAAGACATATGACCCGTTTATACTTACTTATGGATATCACGAATCGCCGTGCAAATAAACAGATGTCGTGCGACTAATCGATTCGTTTAAACTGCACGACGATTCAGAGGGAAGCGCGTGAAGTATGAAAAGGCGTTGAAATAATTTTGCATTTCAGCCGATTATCACTTAGCTGGGCTACGCAGCGGTACTTATTACTGTTGAGTGACACGGCATCTGACATGTAAGCGCTTCTCTTCAGGATGGATAAGTCTCAATTGTTCGTCACGGCTCACGGACACACTCGGAGTGCCCCCTCCTAACTAGGAAAGCGCTGTGGCATCTACTGAAGAGCCGAAAGCTATTTTCACCTTCCCGTCGGAACGCCGTTCGATCGGCACCGTCCAATACAGCCACATCCAGAATCTGCTCCACAGCTTCTACGGTAATGGTGACGTTAGGGCTCTTAGCCACTTGACCCATATGTGGGTCATGTTGCAATCATTTCTGAAGGAATCAGCCTGCAGCATAGAATAGTTTATCAGTCAAGGTTAACGCCTGAGTCGCTGAACGAGGCGGTAGAGCGGCAATGATTGATATCGATTAGGCAGCGCGGGGATCAATATTGGTCCTTCGCGGCTCTTTGCGAAATTATAGGCCTTCAAAGGTCTAGAGAAAAGAACTGAAACCATAAGGACCAACATAAGTATTCTAAAGAGGGAATGAGATATGTAGAGAAGCGCCACGGCAAGGAAGTCGGTGCACGCAACGCCACCGCGACGCACAGCGATGTCTGAGGATTAGTGACGGCTATCGTTTATGCAGATAAAATCAGACTCACATGTATATAACCAATGCAGACATTGACTAGGATGCGTGAGCTCAGAGTCAAACTGCTGATTGGAGTAGAATGTGCCTAAAGGCGAAAACTGTCCTTAAAATGTGTAAAAATTGGACAACTAACTAAGCTGCTTGCTCACCTCATGTTATTGAGGTGGTCTTCAGTCTGAGCTACGTCAAGCTCCTTAGGAATTTCAAAGACATACCACGACGTTTTTGATGATTTTCTTCTGGTCCAAAGACTTTAGCACCTTGCGGAGTTGGATTTGAGATAAACCGGTGGCGTCAAGCAGCTCTCGAATCCAGATTCCTTTCCGCTTCGAGTCCTCTATTAGGGTAAAAATCTAAAGAGGTTCAAATCTCAGAACAAAGAAAAGCACTTTCCTATCCTGGAGGCGATATATATATATATATTTGCAAAAAAGTGCGTTCAACAAGACATTGTGGGAAAAAAGAAGAATTCGGGGTATAGCGCCGACAGAAGGCATTTGGATCTTACGCTCAGTTCATCACAAGGGCAGAACAAAAGGGTGATGCATAAAACTTTTTATTTTGTGCGACGTGGAATACCGTGTAGGGGTTCCTTAGAAGGTGATACCCATCGGTAGCCAGCACCGATAAATGTCTAATACAATTCAACTGACTTCGAAATCAATCGAGTCATGCTGGTAAACTATGGCCGAAAGGAGAAACAACGCGGAAAATAGAAAAAAACACCGCAATTCGTGCAATAAGTGAAAAAATCCAAACAACCGACCTTTCCGACTGCTTTATGAAGCAACCTTTGTGGAAACAACTGGAACACAGCTCTCTGCACTGCACTCGGGGCTTTCATGCACACAACAATGCAGACACAAATCAACGATACAGTCCAGTGGTTAAAGCTTGGAAAAAAGAGAAATAGGAAATGACTGCGCCTGGACTGCAGCATTAACACACTGTTGCTGTTGCAACAGAATAGCAACCGCAGTTTCTCTTGGCAACTGAAGTTGCCATTCTGTTGAAGAGGACGTGGTTGGGCGGAGACGGTTCAGCTCGTCGAATTCGAATGTCCAAAAGTGTCGTGCCCCGGGCTGGCCGCCACCGGCATCGGTAGCGGTGGTCCAGACCCGAGGCCACGTGTGTGGCAGATCGGTGGGGACTTACAGCACGCTAATGCTCTTTACCTTCCAGCCACGCTGCATCATCTACGTAGGGCCCGGCTGCCCCAGCCGAACCATTAGGACGAGACTGCGATGGACTTTAGCTCCCTGGCGCCTACGACTCTGCGCCCACTTCCCCGCACGTCTCTGCGCCTTCCCGTTCTCACATAGTATTGCGATCAATAAAGGTGTTGGCATTCACCCGTCTTCCCGCAACTCCCGCAGACATGAGATAGATATGCAGATTTACTATCTACACAGTACTACTTCATAAAACACACACACATGACTACTAGTCACGCAACCACCCGCCTAACTCACTAGGGGAATCCCCAACAGCAGCCCGCTAGGGTCCGGCGAGGTCCTGCCTGGGGCGTGTACCCACGAGGTGGTGCTCCTCGCCTCGCACCTGCGGTTACCTCCTCCTGGCGTCCATGCCAGGGCAGATCCTCCTCCAGCTCGGCTCTGCGCTCCTCGATGCTGCGGTGGAATCGGCTTGCTCCAGACTTCGGGACGTCCAGCGGATGTTGACGAGAGAGGACGACGACCGGACACGACAGACCGGGGCGGCGGCAGAAGGGAGAAGTGGCGCCCGCGCGCGCGTTCATACTTCGTCGCAGCGAATCGAGGCTGCGTATTCGACAAGCATGCGCGGCGGGACCAGGAGGGCGCAGAGACTCTGCGTCCTTCAAGAGTCGTGGCGAAAATCACGACAAAGAGGTCGCAAACCGTCGAAAACCGCTACATGCTCACAATTCGTCTAATTTAATTTTTTTCACTTGTAGCATGTAGCGATGTTACAGAATGACCACCTCTCCCCTCTTGAGTCCTACAGCCGCTTAATGCCGTCTGTGGTGTTGTTATGTCTTCATGTTTTGCTAATTCCTCTCAGCGTTTTGCCTCACTAAATTTCATTCATCTATTATTAAGTAAAAAATTCAACTTGCATTACGTATTAGTGCTAATTTCTGGGCACAATTTCTCGCTCTATCTGACGAAATAATTTATGTTCAACGTTGTTTTATATTTCTGTTCTTGAAGGGCTTATTGAAGTGTGCCGAAGGAGTAATTCCGAACGATCTCTTATTTTGACTTCAAATTGGGACAATCTGCAGCCGAAACAGCTCGACAAATCAATCAGGTGTGTTGCCAAACAGTGTTGGAGAGAGCACTGCGTGGGAGTGGCTCAGTAAGATTCGGACCGGAGATTTCAGCCTCGAAGATGACCTCCGTAGCGGTCGACCTAGAGCAATCCTGGACGACAAGTTGAAGGAACTGGTGAACACTGATACAACCCAAACAGTTCGCGGGATCAGGAAGAGACGTCAGTAAAGCTGTTGTTGCAGACACTAAAACTGCTGTTGCAGACGCTTTGAAACGCCTTGGGAAGGTAAAAAAGCTCGAAACGTGTGTGCCCCGCGAGTTGAGTGAGGGGCGGTAAAACTGCTGTTGCAGATGCTTTGAAACGCCTTGGGAAAGTCGAAAAGCTCGAAAAGTGGATGCCCCGCGAGTTGAGTGAGGGGCGGTAAAACTGCTGTTGCAGATGCTTTGAAATGCCTTGGGAAAGTCAAAAAGCTCGAAAAGTGAGTGCCCCACGAGTTGAGTGAGGGGCAAAAATTGTCACGTTTCGAGATTTGCTCTTCTCTATTTTTACACAACAAAACTGCCCCATTTTTAGACCGAATCCATCACTTGTGATGAAAAGTGGATTAACAGAAAACGTTCCGGAGAGAGGGTCGACGTCGACGAACCCCTAGATATTTTCCATATGCGAACCTCCACCAAAAAAGGAATGGTCACTATGTGGTACTCGGCGGTTGGTGTGACCCATTACAACTTTTTGGCACCAGGCGAAGGAAATCGACGAAGTGCACCGAAAATTGCGCCAACTTCAGCCATCATTGGTTTTTTGCAATCACTATTCGAAAATTTAACGAATTGAGGGCTGACGTCCTCCCTCACCCGCCATATTCTCCAGACCTCTCACCAACCAACTACCACCTTTTCGCACACTTTCAGAACTTTCTCGCTGATCCCATCAAGCTGTCAAGAACTTTAACTATCGATATTTGGAACTTTGCAGGGGCCGTAGTAAGAGCAGAAGGCAGTAATAGGAATTGCAAAGTCCCGAGGTGGTGGTAAAAGCGCTAGTTTCCCTCACTTTTTCGGTCAGTGGTACTTGCCAGTACCCACTTGCTAAATCTAGTGAGATAAACCATCTCTTCATAATTTTGCAAGGTAATATCATTAGGTGGCAAAGGATAGCTGTCCTTTTTTGTGACCTTATTGACTTCTCTATAGTCTAGGTATAACCGTACAGTTCCATCCTCCTTCGCAGCAAGAGCGATAGACGAGGCTCACGGTGATTGACAGTCCTCAATCGATTTTCTCTCCTTGAGGTCGCACAGCATTCTGTTCACCTCTTTTCGTATCTCGTAAGGGGTCTACCCAGGTCCTTTTTGGCCAAATTACCAAGTCTTCATCTTGACTAATTACCCAGGATGCGTCTCCGCGGCATACAGCCACTATTTCGTTCTTTTCACCTTTAATTTGGCACACGCCAGATTGTATTCTAGGATTTTTAGACCACAACAAGCAAGAACGTTCTTTCCTGGTTCCTCATACCTGCATGGTCGCAGTTCCGACCACAGAAATTATGTATGTACGACCATTGTGTGCATAGGCTGATGGAGTACGGTCCTCACTTTTCTAGAATGCTATCCACAGACTGGTCTTCTGATGTATCTAGTGTTGGCGACAAATTTAGGGTTATTCCAACTTTGTGCAAAGCATTTCTCCCTAATAGTAGGGTGCTATCCTTGCTTTGCTGAACGTGAAGGTGTACGGCAGCCTTCACGTGGCAGCCGTACCAGCCTTTTGAACCCTTACCTCTGTCACAATTGCCGACAGAAAACTCGTCCTGTTACCTGAAGCGTCGAAGGGCTTCCGCTACTTTGCGTTGCCTGCCACCCTTGCCTTAATATCGAGATCAGTACCTAGTTTTCGGGCTCGTTTCTGCAGCCCCACTTGAATATTTGAGACCACCGACCCGGTGCACATTAATGCTTTTTTTAGAATACCAAAAATGGTCACATCAATTGTGCATGGTTTTCCAACTGCCTTTGGTTGTTGTGCTTCACAGTTCCGTTTTCGCTGCACTGTCTTGCACCAACCGTCGAGGTCCGTTGAAAGCGAAATCCCTCCTACCCCACTTCTCTTGCCACGATTAGCAGCCGCTCCACTACCTCGTTCTTCTGGGTCACGACGTTTCAGTGAACGTTTACTCTTTTTGCAACTAAGTGCTACTCTGACAATTGTGCAACGCGAGCGCCACCGTCTCCGCCCCCTCCAACCGTCTTGCAACACCAGTTGCCAGCGGCAACTGTGGTTGCAAGTGAGGTGGAACGGGAACAGTGTGTTGCTGGGCGGTTGGAAGCCCGCAACACACTGTTGCTATGAAGGCGACGCGGTAAGTGCGCTACAATCGCACACGCGCGCGCGGCATGGAAGAATTTTGCGGTTAGCAACAGTGAGTTGCTATCAGAGTGCTGCCCCTTGGTCTCTAACTGTGCTCTGTTGTCTGCGCTCTGGTTGAGCCGAGCGCCGCGTCTCTCTTGCTGTCGCAGTTTGCGTCTCGTCGGGGCGCACGCGACCGGGCGGGCCTCGCGCTCTGGCCCCCTGCGTCTCCACGCTTGCGTGTGTCGAGACCGCCTCGCGTGCGCCGAGGGCGAAGCGATCTCAACGCACGCAATCAATAATTGCGCGGCCAGGCCAGTGCATACTTGTCGGGGACGCCTTTTTTGATGTTTCCAGATGTTTGCAACTGTTCTTTGGAGCGCCGCAGCTTCCTCGTTGGCTAGAAGACGTCCTTTTTGATGTTTCTGATGTTGGCCGACCCGCAGTTATAGCTCCCTGCCCCTTTTGTGCTGGAGGATCACCCTTCCTCCTCGTCCTTCCCACACCTCCCTGCCCCTTTCCCCGAGCCATTTTGGACCGCTATGGGTTCAGGCCTTCACCACGGATGTCACTAATGCAGCTAGAGACCGTTGTATAAATACTTTGTCGTTGATTCAATCTCAGAATCGATTCTTTAAACGTGTTATCGGGAGAACCCTAAATCTCGTACCTGCATTCGACGTTTACTCGCCAGCGGTTACTGTTCGCTTTGAAGAGCATTTATTTGTTTCTCCAATACCGTGATGAAGCATTTCTATCCCCGTTGGTGTTAGTGTTTTGAGAGGTGACAAGTTGAACGCCTTCATATCTTTTCTATATCTTCCGTCGCTGACGACTAACGACATGAGACAGAACTTGCTGCTTATCTACTTTATCGAGCGACTCCGAATACGATTTATTTGAGAGCGATACGGAGGACACACTGGTGGCACTGATGGAAGCACTACCGAGTACGCTGACCTCTTCTCAAGCTTATTCGCTCATTACCCAGCCATTAAGAAGGAAGGTTCGTCCATGATAACGATAAACAAAAATACAAAAGTAAGAGATGCTAGGAAATACTATATGCTAAGAAACAGCTGCTAAGAAGAGATGCTAAGAAATACGAATACGAATGCAACTGTTCACATCCTTTCTCAGAGGAGGATCTCGGAGTGCTCCACATCTCCGCCGCATTGCAAACGATCGTGCAGAAGTCGCAAAGATTATGATGACGGTGGGTGGATTTCCTCCACTTCATTCGCACAGTTAAATTTAAATATTGCACATCATATACACATCACACCTTATGAACATTATAATCAGATGCCTACACGGCGCCGACGACACACGACTCCTATCTTGGGCCCCGAGGTTTTGCTGAGAGGGCGAGTCGCCTGCTGAAGTCGAAGGAAAAGCCCCCCGTCGGGGCTCTTGGAAGAGCAATTAGTCGGCACGACATCGGCGCAGACTACAACGTCAGTTTCACGTCATTTTTACTACTAATCAAGAAAAACAAAACCAACCGAACCATGTTTCACTACAGATATTCGTTTCGAACTCTATGCACGACATACGCCTCGATGTCGAAGAGCCGAAAAATATCTCGAGAACCCCTTCGCACATCTCGGAGCCCGCGGACACTACAGGACGACGATGGCTCACCGTTCTTGAAGAGCTCACCGCCACGACATTGGGACTTTCGGTGAGAATGTTAAACTGACACTTATTCCTTCGCTAGTCCTAACGCTAAAGATACACCTTCTCAGCTCGTTTCCTGTCTCATAAGACTGGACCGCATTGAGCACCAACTTAATGAAGCCGGCGTCTCCTTGATGAATAAGTTCTCCGAGGACGAGAAGCTGCCGGAACCGACGACTTTGGCGTTCGAAAATGTCCCGCAACAATGGCGTCTGCCTCAGCTGCGGGAGACTGATTTTGCAGACATGCCCAACGCCTGCTTCAAGGTTGGTGTACCACCTTTCCTGGGGTCCCTAAGTGAACAACATTGATTAAGATTACAGAACGCGGACTTGAATAAGTGGGTGGAATCCTGGATTCGCTCTGGCCGCGGCAGGCCCAACGGCCACGTCGTGTCCTGCGTTGATTTTTTCAGGAAATTCCTCTAGACGGTTAGCAGTGTCTGTTCCCTCCACATTCTTTGCCACAGTACAATCTCCCACACCAATTTTATTCAACATGGTTTTCTAGGCTTGCGACCCCCCGGAGCTGATCCAGAGGTGCGCAATGCGCCTCTCCAACACTTGCGCGAAGAGTGAGCGCTTGCTAGATCTCTCTGAGGAAATTGCGGGGCCACTCATAGGTACCTCTTTATGTCACTTCCTGCCCCCTATGATTATGTCTGCTCAAGTTCAACTTTCTACTTTTATGTGGGAATATGCTTGGACGGCATGCGACTTGGCGCTGGGGAACTCCTCCGTTCTGTGGATGCGCTGAAGGAACACCCCACCGCGTTAGTTTTCCTACATAACTTAACAGTTTTCCCAACTAAAAATACAATTTGTTGTATTCAGCTACTGGAATACGTTGGGAAACACTGATGATGAGAGGAGCGCCGTGCTGGTTGAGCGGAAAACCGCTCGGAGGCGTTGGACCAAGGGCGCCTTCAACGAACGCTGCAAGTCGTCTGCTATTTGCTTCGTGGTATCAATCTGCTTAACCAAACTTGTATTTTTAGGAGAGATCTTCGCAAGTATGTGCTGGACTGAGACGACCGTCTAGTCCCGCCTCCTGTGCGTCTTCTTGTCCTTAGAGGAATTTTTCCAGGGTGGTTAGAAATTCGTTAATTCGTCTCTTTTCAGAAGGTGAAAGTAATACGCGCCGACGCCACGCGACCACGAATCAGGCCGCCCGCCGCTTTCTGGGTGACGAGGACGACGACCAAATCGTTGAGTAGACTGCACCATGCTGCGCCTTCACGAGGAGTGCAATACATGTGATCATCCGGTCCTGTCGCCTTGCATGGCTTCATCTTCTTCAGAGCCGCTTCTGTTTCCTCCACGGTGATCTTGTGAACAGGACCGTGAACAGAACCCACAGAAGGGATGGCCGGGTGAGGAAATTCCATAGTGGAAACTTCCTCAAAGTAGTTACGCCATCGCTTCAATGCCTTCTTTTGGTCCGTAAGAAGATGGCCGCTCTCATCATTGATGCCGGAAAACTTTTCTATATCCTCGGCCTGTCGATGGCGGTTCCGTCGGTACAGAAACAGCTCACCATCGCGTGACTCGACCTTCTCGTTGACATCACTATAATGAGTGGCTTTTGCAACAGTCACGGCTTTCTTTGCAGCTTTCTTCGCCTTCTGATACTTCTCCCATTTGTCGGCTGTTTTATCGCCGTGAAACACATGATACAGCGATTTCTTCTCTCAAACCGTCGATTTCACATCTTCTGTCCATAGCCATGTCTGCTTGCCGATTTTGCGTCGGCCAGGCTTCGTAGTGCCGAGTTCCAACCTTGCAGCTTGGCGTATCGCGTCGGTTGCTTTCTTCCAAGTTTCGTCGACAGTCGTGACTGTCGGCAACCGTACGCGGGAAATCACCTCTGCTTTCTTCTTTTCATTCGCCACCATTTGATTCTTGCAGCACCGCATCGCTCGATCTGCTTCAGCCTCGAGGGGCGATCTTTAGGGCGCAGACCAGCGGTCGATGCTGTTGGGCAACCGTCTTATACGGCACGATCTCCACGTCTGTGACAATGCTCCGGTCACGATCCTTCACAAGGACAAAGTCTATCTGAGACTTTGAGCTCCCACCATAGTATGAGATGAGGTGGGAGTCGCGTTTTCGGAAAACGGCGTTCAATACGATGAGGTTATGCGATTCCGCGTAATCAAGACGCTCACCATCGCGTTACGTGACCCGTATCCGAAACCACCATGACAGCTCTACCCGTCTTTCGTAGCACCTACGTGCCCATTAAGGTCACCAGCGACTATGATGACATCTTTCGGCGGTACCTCTGCTGTCTTCTCATCAAGCAGGCTCCAAAACTCATCCTTGGCTTGATCGGAGCAGCCGGTCTACGGAGCATACGCAGAGAAGAAGTGATGGAGTCGCTCCTTAGCGGCGACAACAATCTTCGTCAAGCGGTCATCGAAACGTTCAACACTTGCTACTGCGTCACGGAAACGTATGGAGACGATCATATCGACACCACTAGTGGTTCTGGTACTTCCACATAGAACGGACTTAAAGCCACATCCGATGTCCCTTGACTTACAGCAGGACCACCTCGTCGCCTGCACCGCACAGATATCAGCTCTTCTTCGCTGCATTGCTTCCACCAACTCGCACGAGCGTATCGATCGGTAATATCGATCGATATATCGACTATCCGATCGAAACACATCCCCTGCTGCGATGCGCGTTCGTAGACCAACGCAATCACGAAATCTCATCCTAATCCGTTAGGTTTGAGAGGAAACTGATATCAGCCACCAATGATAACACGGAACACCGATGATCGGGGCTCCACCATGATGACTGATTACCTGATCAATCTTCCTTCGGCCATCATAATCATAACCCACTTATTAAGCAGAGAGAAGAATTAAAAAGTACTCGCTAGCAAGAACGCGTGGCAAAACACTAACGACTTAGCAGGGAAACAGAGGCGAATGTGGGCGCATAATCTCCTCTAGTACCGATCACGGGGTGTGGGCCGTGTTAAGCCGGTTGTGGCACCTCGTCATAGCCCTGGTGACATCTTGCGAAACCTAATCGAGTGAGTGTTCTTTGGTGACGACCTGCAGTGGAGGCGTCATGGCAGTCAATATCGGTGGCTGCCTGCCACGCATCCTTGTTTACCCCTTTGCACCGTTGACGGTATTATACCTATTGAGAGCGCTTGTGCCCGTTGGCAGCGTTTGCACCCGTTGACCTTCAGTGATTCATGCCTATCCATTTTATATAATAGGACAGCGAAAAGTGGTGTACGATGAGCCTAGGTCGCTAACAAGAGATCGGTTCTTCACTCTGGGTTTAAGCCACGTTTCCGTTACGGACACTAATCCGACATTAGCACATAGACAAAGTAATCCACTACCTGAAGTGCTGGGAACATTTAGTTGTTTATCAGTTTTTCTAACGCAGGAGTACGAGAAGAACAAACGTTTGTCGCCTTAGGCACTGCTTGATTTCCTGGCATAGTAGACGAAGGATCAACTGAAGTGGAGCAATTTTAAGCAATATGAGCACCATTGTACATACACTGTTCACGTTAGCATTCGTAACCGAATGAGTGGTAGTTTTCAATGTGTAATCCTGTCTTTGAGGAATATTGTTTGATAAGCGTTCCTTACACCTGGTGGCGATGTCCGTTCCTTCACGTGGTGCCACTGGAAACTGCTCGCTCTGCGAGCTAAGCCGAACACGGACGCTCCTTTGCAGGCGACAGCCCGTTGTGACAAGCCGACATCGAACACCCTATGCTACATCACATGGTATTCATGGATCATGTTTTTCGAGATTGTGCTACGGGGTCCGCGGGAGCCATGCGCACTCGCAAAGCGCGGCTAGTGCGAGAAGTATGCGAGGATCCCTGACGCGAGGACGGCATCGGGGGCAAGTGAGCTAGTCCGAAAGTCCCGTAACGTAAGCAGGACCCGCGTCGCAACACTGAATTTGGGTACGTTGGCGGCGGCTCGTGCGAGTTGGTGGAAGCATTGCAGCGAAGAAGAGCTGATATCTGTGCGGTGCAGGCGACGAGGTGGCCCTGCTGTAAGTCAAGGGACATCGGACGTGGCTTTAAGTCCATTCTATGTGGAAGTACCAGAACCACTAGTGGTGTCGATATGATCGTCTCCATACGTTTCCGTGACGCAGTAGCAAGCGTTGAACGTTTCGATGACCGCTTGACGAAGATTGTTGTCGCCGCTAAGGAGCGACTCTATCACTTCTTCTCTGCGTATGCTCTCAGACCGACTGTTACGATCAAGCCAAGGATGAGTTTTGGAAACTGCTTGATGAAAAGACAGCAGAGGTACCGTGGAAAGATGTCATCATAGTCGCTGGTGACTTTAATGGGCACGTAGGTGCTACGAAAGACGGGTACAGCTACTATGGTGGTTTCGCGATGGTGAGCTTCTTGATTACGCGGAATCGCATAACCTCATCGTATTGAACGCCGTCTTCCGAAAACGCGACTCCCAGCTCACCTCATATTATAGTGGGAGCACCAAGACCCAGATAGATTTTGTCCTTGTGAAGGATCCTGACCGAAGTCTCATTACCAGGGATGTGCGGAAATTTTTTTGGAAAAAGCGGAAGACGAAAGACGGAACGGAAACGCTCAAAAATGGCCGGAAACCGGAATACGAAACGCGGAAACGGAAGTGACTCATGTTCGCCATTTTGTCAAAAATTGCATCTGAAACGGCGTCAGATACGGCTTCTACATATTGCACCTTTTCTTGCTCGAACTTTGCGAGCAAGAAAACAGAATCTTCCACAGATTAATGCTCATCCTCATCATAGTATAACATAACGAAGCAAGAATTTATGATATTGTTATGATAAACTTTTAGATATGGCTAGAGAAGTAAACGAAAACAAGTTCAGGGTCTTATCTCACTATTAGAGCATGCAGCCTTTCCATATCGGGTTTTTCGCTGTCTTTTTTGATGCCGCTATTTTTTGAATGGTAGACTTAACCGACTTAACCACATGACCTTACCTACAGACTATAGTTGTGCCCTCGCAAAATTTTCGAATATTCGAATAGTTTCGAATACCCGCACTTTTCGAGCATTCGAATTTCGAATATATTCGAAAAAACTTGATTTTTTGAACATTCGAATTCGAGTAGATTCGAAAAACGCGATTTTTTGAACATTCGAAATGGAATACCAGGCTGTCCAATAACTCTTGTCCGAAAATTTCACCATTTTTATTTTTTTCAACTTTATTGAAAAACAAGTCTAATCAACAATACACCACAGTTATCCACAACAGTGGCCCATCGATTTGGCAGGTCGCCGAAGCCCTTCGCCCAGAACTCCGGGGGCTGCGAGTCGAAGAAGTCCGCGATGTCGGATTTGAGGTTGTCGTAGTTGGTGAATTTTCTTCCGGCCAAATGGTGATTCAGCGGGCGGAACAACTGGTATTCGGAGGGAACGAGGTCCGGGAAATACGGCGGATGGGCAACCGTCTTCTAGCCGAGCGTCGCCAACTTCTGCTGGGTCTTCTTCGCCACGTGGGGGCGCGCGTTGTCGTGCAGCAGGTGGACCGAGGTCCGTCGGGGACGCTTTTCTCGGATGGCGGCGACTAGTTCCTCGAGCTGATCGGTGTAGATGGAGGCGGTGACCGTCCTGCCTTGCGGGAGCAGCTCGAAGTACAGCATGCCCTTGGCGTCCCACCAGCAGCAGAGCATGATCTTCAGCGGGTGTTCCCTGTCCTCGAGGCTCGTGTCGCCGTTCTAAAAACGATTGAACCAGCGCCTGATTCTGCGTTGGGACACTGCACCCTCCTTGCACGCTCTGCAGATGTTGGTGACCGCGGTGCCCGTGTCGTTGCCCAGCAGCCACTCGTAGTACACGAACGTACGAATTCGACCTTGGTCCATTTTAGCTTGTACTGGTAGCTAGACGCGGCGACTGCGCCTTATATACCCCTAACGGGAACTCTGGAGAACCTTCTATTAGGTTGTAACGAAATAAATGGCACTGAACCACTGTAAATTTAAACAGTTAATATCTCGGCTTCTAGGCAAGTTTATTAATCGAAATAAAAACCTTCTGATTCTACACATCTTTGCCAACGTGACACAAGCTTTTTTATCCCAGTAGCATAAAAATCAGAAGTTCTGGAATTGACGAAATCTTCGAAGGCACTTTCGGCATCCTGTTGGTATTTGAATATTTTCCCTACCAAGAAGTCGCCAAGATGCTTGAAGAAATGGTAGTCTGTTGGGGAGAGGTCGGGAGAAAACGGGGGATGTGGTAGAGTTTCAATGCTCAGCTCATTCAATTTCTGCAACGTCATTCGTGCTACATGGGGGCGAGCATTGTCGTGCAGAAGGAGAACTCGCCTTCCGTTTACCAAGACCGGCCGGATATCCTTCAACTTTTTCATCATTTCTTCAATTTCAGTGCAGTACTTCTCTGCCGTGATGGATTCACCGGGAGGGAGGAAGCTGTGGTGAACAATTCCCAGCGAACACCACCATACTGTCACCATTACTTTCTTTTGGTGCAATTCCGGCTTCGCAAAAACCTTGGGGCTCTCATCGCTGTCCATCCTGTGCCGATCGTCGCCTGTTGTCGTACATTATCCATTTCTCGTTACAGGTTGCGATGCGATCAAGGAATGGGTCCGTTTCGTTCCGTAGAAGCAGTGCGGACGAGATCTCATATCGTCGGTTTCTTTGCTCCTCAGACAGCTCGTGAGGCACCCATCTTTCCAGCTTTTTGGTCTTTCCAATTTCCTTCAGATGCCGGGCAGCTGTGTTGCGACTGACGCCAAGAACCTTCGCTATCTCCCTGGTACCTTTGTGTGGATCCTCCTCTACCACATCTCTCAGCTTGTCCTCATCAACATCACTATGCCTCCCACGACCTTCATGCTCTTCTAAGCTCTCATCTCCATTCCGGAACTTCTGATGCCAAGGATACGCCGTCCGAATTGTAGAACATCCTTGACCGAATGCGGCGTTGATCTCCTCGTCCGCCTCCTTAGCTGTAGTGCCCAGCTTGAATTCATACAAGTAAATGCCTCGGATTACCCTTTTGTCCATCTGCAAAAAAGTCAATAAAACTCTAAAGTTTTCCCACTTTTACATAGACAATTTGGTACTTTCCGGTAGAGCAAAGTTTGCGCTTCTAAACGATATGCCACATGTTACGGTTTGTTCTTGATCAAACGCGTAAAGACGCGCCAAAAAATGGCGCGAGCCAGTGCCATTTAATTCGTTACAACCTAATAGAAGGTTTTTACACTTGCCTGGTGTTATAACACTTCTAAGGAAAATTACAGAATTCTGAAAAATTTCGGACAGAAATTATTGGACAGCCTGGTATATTCGAAAAACGTGTTTTTTTTCAATAATCGAATTCGAATATTGAAATTCGAATAATCGAATTCGAATGGGGAAACATCGCGTTCACATATGGAAGATAGCACAGAAGAGACAGTTGCTCGGAAGAGAAAGTGAAGGCAATGTCCAACTGAACATTCCATAATTTAGTAGCAGCATTTATGTATCCATCGGTATCCTCAGAAATCATGTTCGTGCGCCACAAAAGCGAGGAAGTAGAGCTAGGTTTAGTTCTTATTATCTGGTCCTCGTCATGTGAGATGCCTAGATTAACCTCCGAATTCCTTGATTGCCTTAAAAATGAAGATTTTTCTCAATTTTTAATTTTTCAGTTATTTTTTCTCGTGCTGATCGTGGAAAACAAAAGGTTTGCAAACGATTTGATCCATGAGATCTAACTTCTTCGAACATTGCAAACTTCTAAGTCACTCAGAAAGGGTCATTTTTGGTATTTGGTGGTTTACTACTTGTTAAAGATATTATCTAAAAAGTAAGCCTTTGGAAGGATTACTAGCGACACTTGAAGGACGAGGCGTTGCAGTAGATTTTTAGTGAATTAGTAGTGGATTTGCCATTCAAATAGCGTTCCTTTCCATTTATGCGGTATCTTCAGGTGTCGGCTCGTCAAGTTTATGGTTGGCGATTATTACGACGGTCAGCGTTGAGTCTCAATTGTTCTAAAAAGTACTGACGGATTACTGGAGCTTCCATGACGTTGTTCCAAGGCTGTGCAATTTGTGGACGGTGCCGCCAACCGTTCGTAAACAAAGAGAAATTCCCGGGATTCACTGATCGCCAGGTGCGATGTAGAACGCCAATAAATGCCATGATTTTGAACTATGTAAGCTTCTAGTTCTTAGACACATAGTTCTGATGAGTGTTTGAGACTACTCGACCATTGTTGCCACGTGGGGAAACGTGGCAGGCCTGTGGAACCAGGCCCAGATGCGCCGTTTGCTGGCACATATAAGGTGAGACAAGGTTTTACAATCAATCTAGTTTATAGTTGTGCTCGAATGACCTATTCGAATAGGTATTCGAATTATTTTCATTCGAATTTGAATATTCGAATTCGAATGTTTAAAAAATTGCGTTTTTCGAATGCATTCGAATTCGAATGTTCAAAAAATCGCGTATTTCGAATGCATTCGAATTCGAATGTTCAAAAAATCGCGTTTTTCGAATGTATTCGAATTCGAATGTTCAAAAAATCACGTTTTTCGAATCTATTCGAATTCGAATGTTCAAAAATCGCATTTTTCGAATGTATTCGAATTCGAATGTTCAAAAAATCACGTTTTTCGAATGTATTCGAAATTCGAATGCTCGAAAATTGCGGGTATCCGAAACCATTCGAATATTCGAAAATTTTGCGAGAGCACAACTATAATCTAGTTGTTGCAGTTTTCTATGACGGACGGTAGAAAAGAACACATCGTCCCTTTATTCACACTAGGAAATATACCAAGAGCATAGTTACTCCTTGAACGGCGGTGAAACGCATGATCCGAAGCAGCGAGCATCAGCGAAATGGAAAGTATATCTGGTCTGTACTTTCCTCATGCCTTAATGATATGCCTCAGAATCAACGGATCAGTCTGAATACCAGATGGGGCATCCCCTAGCGATTAATAAGAACCGATACTGTTCATTTGTTGAGAAGGCCTAAGCCAGCATTTCCATGCAAATTCCACATCAAGGATCAACTTTGGACAAAATCTGTTATATCGATCGATATTCATCAGGGGATAGATTCTGTCTATCTTTCAGGAAATCCTAAACAATTATCCATTTCTAAAATGTCCTTACCAATAGTTTCCTCCAATGGTATGCCGGACTTAATTAGTTTTACCATAAATACAATACCCACCATAAGGATTGGAAAAAGGGCGCGGTAGGCGCGTTTTCCGCGTTCTTTTTGTTCTTTTGCTGTAGCCGTCTTGCTCTTCATCCTTTTTAGAAAACTCACATACCACCGTGATCTCCTCATCGAGATCTACCCAGTGCCATAAAAACATTTTTCGTTAATCCACTTTTGACTGCTATTTTTTCGAAAGCGCCAGGGGATACTCATTAGCGAGAGACGTCTCCACTAATTGCACCCAGAGGATATTTAAGCGCGCGGATCCAAGACCGGCATAATGGACAGCAAGCGATTCATGGAAAAAATTTTGTAGACCATGTAGATCATAGGGCCACAGACATTGTTACATTCAATTTTATTTATTTGTTTAATTTTTTAATTCCTCGAATTTTAGCGAAGGGTCTTTGACATTAAATCTTCATATGTCAACTGTACCGTTAAAAGTGACGAATGTTTATGATAACAGCATACTGAAAATTCTTATTAAAATTAAATCTACATACTGCATTCCGCAGCAGACTCCTTTTCTCGCATGAGGTAATTACACGCACAGGATATGTTTCACTAATTACTTGTGTGGTCCGTTAAAGAGATACATGAGATCTCCGTCTTCTCAACTGTCTTTAGCAGATTTGACAGAAATGAGTTCCTGCGACCAAGTCGATTCCAAAACTGCCAAATTTGGGTGGTACGAACCCTTTCTCTGGCAAGATCACAAGAACGATTTCTTCGATTTTGCTCCACCTTTTTCCAGGCACCAACGTAAGCTAATGAATTTATTTCTATAAGACGCAAAGTAGAGTGTATTCTCTTAAATACGGTGCAGAAATGCAGCCTCAAGACCGAAAGACAGCTCTAATTTGTCGCTGCAAACATACCTGTTTCGTCCGTTGCACTGATTTTTTCATATTTTGAAGCGCATGTAACTGTCTTGGGAAACACCTTAAAGAGATGCTCTTTTCCCTGTGCGTAGCAGCATTAATTGGCTTTGATAGTGTGCCAGTAGCTGATATACACGTAGCTCGGATAGATTGTTTTTGAACGTCTAATCTCAGCCAAAATCAACTCTTCTTTTTATTTCCTCTCCTTACTCTTTACTGTCGCTTTAATTTGAAAAATTAGTACGATAGCGCTCTTATCCTAAAGACGTGCTTTCTTTAGATATAACATGGTGCTAATTCGAGATTTTCGGATTTTCCACTCTCTCCTTCCACCAGTGCGTCGTTGGCTAAGATGGCCAGCCGACCTGAGCTCGGCGCTCCTCAGCCAGGTCGCAGGCCTGCCGCCCTTGGCCTAGGTGTGAAAACTAGCTCATTAGTGCTTGGCATTAGAACAACGCCGACCCAGAATCGATCTTTTGGAATCTGTTGCTAGTTCTAGCACTCTTCTCAAAACGCTGCCCGTTTCATCTATGGCTATAAATCTGGAAATTTGGCAGACTTGTCGCAATGCACATAGCCCCGTCATTGCAACACGCTTTGCTGCACTCCTGGAGCCAGTATTTTTCATACAAGTGATTTTCATACTTCGGGATTTCCTATCTTCCATCTCAGATTCGTGCTCTCTCCGCTACGACCACGGCGCCGACTAAAACTTCATAAATATAGCGAACTTGGATCATGCGTGACTGAATCCAAACATGGGGAGCCCTCATATTTACCCAATCATATGTTAGCTATTCTTCTTTTCCAAGAGGAGTGTGGCCATGTTCTGCACCTGTAGATGTTCCTTTTTCTACATTGTACCAAATAGTTCTTACAACTTGCGTAAATGTCCAGATTTGCCATTGCAAAAGTGCTGCTTGCCTTAATTTCACATGCAGAAATGGATTTTTCGCTAATTGTGGCACCTGTGGCACTTTTGCTAATGAAGCTAAGAGGCGAGCTTACTCTTGAGTGCAACACACCGGGTCAACTTTTACTAACGGGAATATGAGCAAATTTTCTTTCATCGGTTAGCGTCCTCCGTGAGTGTAGTTCTGACCAAAAATTATGACCAATTCTGTTGTCCTCAGTTACTTTTCCAGACAGCATCTGTTCATAGGAACACCTCCACAGTAGTCTTCATCACAAAGTCGGCCTTGCAATGACCTAGTATTGTCCACATTGAAAATTTTCGGCATTTTCTACTTTCCACGCTTCGTGTTCTAGAGCTGACCTGAGCTCAGCGCTTGACACTCGGATCGCCCGCAGCCTCCCTCGCACCTAGGTGCTAGATCCAGCGGCGCCAGTCCATCCACAATGAACAGTAAAACATCACCTAGCGATCGTCCTGTTGGTGTACGCTCCTGTTTCCCTCTTATGTTTGGCACGGAATCCTATAGCATTAATGCCCTTTAGGAAAGCAATGAAGCGGCAACTCATCCACGTTTTCGAATTTTCTATGATACAAGCGTAGGCTCATTTACATTTGCTTTTTTTCCTCACAAGCAAAGAAGTAGGGATAAAAGGGTAATAAATGGTATTAATCAAATCCTTGAAGAGTGAGCCCAGCAAATTGATTTTACGAGATGTCGTAGATGCAATCTGAATGCAGTTTTGGCCTAAACAATGACCTACATAGTCAGCCGAGGGAGTAGTCAGTGTTTTTCCTTTCCAGAAAAGTTTGGTACCCGTCCATCGACCCCGAAGGGATGGAAGGCTTAGTTGGCTGGGTGGGAAATCCCAACATGGAATTGTCCCTCTGTCTGCCATCTATTTGCTATTTGCCCATCTATCATATTTGCTTTCACAGAGCTAATGTGGTCCATGAACTCCCATGACAACTCAGTCCATACTGTCGATTTCTTTTCATCTCCAGAGAAGACTATTGCAGTAGGGAATCGTACAAATATGTTAGCCGGTAGACAGGCTTTATAACAAGTCGGTAACACCCATCCACCAGCTAATAAAAATAAAAGGCAACTGTTGTGTTGCGCCACGCATTCTATTCTACGGAATGCCGTGGAGGTGATTTGAATACGTACTTGGCCCTTAGAGTCACTTTCTTATCCGAGCAATGGACTAGTCAATGTCTTCCCTTTCCAGAAAATTTTTACGTCGACCCACTGAGCTCGAAGTGATGTAAGACTTAGTTGGCTTGGACTTAGTTGACAGGAGTACCCCTAATTCATTAAGGCATTGCTGTCTTCCAGTTTTTAAACCAATGACACAATTACTAATAGTAGATGGTGGTTAATCTCTGCGCCTCGCATTTTACTTCTATTGCATCTCTTGGCGGTGGATTTTTTTACATTCTCTACGGATGCGACTTGAGCACATATTTAGCTTAGGTTACTTTTTTGTGCCATTGTTCTGCATGATTTCGTGAAAAACAAAACGAATGTAGAAAAACTTTTGAGTGACCGAATTTGAATGGGAATCACTCTAATAAGGTATAAAGAGGGCGTTACGCATCCCCTTGTGGGATGCGCCACGCATTCTACTTCGTGAAGGCGATATGAATGGGCCACGTTTCATGCCATTCGATAGAGCCTTTTATGCTAAACTGAGTGGTGTTATTGATAGTAGGGGAAACTGTAATGGGCGGGTAAGAGCGAGGAGAACATTGACGGTTGTTGTGCCAAATTTCATGCCCGGGCGTGTTCTCAGCGCGAATACTCTGTCACAAATGAACCTTTCCGACTGCAGCTTGTGGGTTTTATAGGCAGTAAATCCCAATGCCTTAATGAACTAGTGGTGAATACTCCTGTGCTGGCGCGTGGTAGTGCAGTCGAAGGAGGTGTTGACTGTCGCGTGCGCCCAATTCCAGGTTGGGATTTCAGGCCAAGCCAACTGTCTTTCATCCCTTAGAGCTCAGTGGGTCGGCGTAATTTTTCTGGAAAAGAAAGACACTGACTTGTCCATCGCTCGGCTAAGAAAGTCATTTTAAAGGCCATAAGTTCCGTAGAATAGAGTGCGTTGCGTATCCCAAAGGATTGAGAAAAAAGTTTCTCCTTTACCTTTTATTATTATTAGCAGATGGATGGATGTTACCTACTTGTTATAAATTCTATCTACCTGTCAACATATTCGCACGACTCCCTTCTTTAATAGTCATCCCTGGAAACGAGAAGAAATCGACAGTATCGACCGAGCTGTCATGGGGGATACATATAAAGGATAAAGGATAAAGAGCGGCTTTACTCAATTCCTTCTGAGATGCGCTGTGCATTCTACTCCTACAGGATGTCATGAAGGCGATTTGAATGCGTATTTGGCCATACAATGCGGAGGCTAGCCGATGAACAAGCGGTGGCCAGCATATGAAAAAAGAGAAAAGCTTGCGGTGGCGAGCCGATGAACAAATTAGCGCTTTACCCTTCACAGACAAATCTAGTAGCGATTCACCGACCCAGGAGAGATGGAAACTTTGGTTGGCCTGAGGAGGAAATTGGAACCTGGAAACTAGCTAGTACATTCGATTACGTAACATTCTTGTCTCAAAAAGTGAGCGTG
The DNA here is from genome assembly GCA_947396885.1 of Heligmosomoides polygyrus polygyrus. NCBI lineage: Eukaryota > Metazoa > Nematoda > Chromadorea > Rhabditida > Heligmosomidae > Heligmosomoides > Heligmosomoides polygyrus. Next base: position 39,878,939 of record OX377206.1, read on the forward strand.
AAAATGAATTCAGATCAAAACAATATTTAAATTATTCTAAAATTATCAGTATGAGTATACGAACGTGAAGACCAAAGCGAATCGATAGTACTGTTCGCCGATCGGCACTGTGCAGTCCTCTACAATTGGCGCAGTACCGCTGGGTCTCGCACCCAGGTGCGAGGAGGCCTTTATCGGGCGCGGGCGATGCACGCAGAGCCCAGGTCGAGCCGAACGCTGCCCAGAACTCTACCTCGGCAGAAAAGGCGCAAAATGTCTAATTTCTTCAAATTTTATAAAAATAGATAGTTGTGAAGCGCTTCCAATGGTGAGATGTGCTGTCTTAAGCATTTGAGGGACTGACTGGCGTGGAGTCCTAAATTTTGTAAACAAATTGGGATCGGGAAATTGTAGATTTTTCTCGAGTTTAGACACCTGAAAAACTATATTAGAATGAACTCAGCTCCTCCTACCTTGCCTGTATCAGAGGCACCCATGCCTATTTTACACAGAAAAAATCTCGGCACTCGATCCTCCTTCTTTAAAAAGTTATGGCATCGAGAATCGAAGAGGAAATCCGTTGCTTAGAATGAACTGCAATAAATTTATGGCTAGAATTTTTTTCAAAGTTAATGATGATTCGGCTTGCATTTCCTCCATATGCATTAGTCAGAAGAAGTTTCAACTTTGTAACTTCATTCTTAAAAAAAGTTACAGTAGCTGTACAAAGGAAAAGCTCACTGCTGGTCAAGAATGAAGAATGGGGATGCGAAGCCGAAAGTTGGTGATGCGAAATCTGGACATCTCTCTAGATATGTAACCTTTTCTGAGCCGATAGCGCTTCAAAGAAATTTTTAGTAATACAAAATTAGCTATTCCCGGGGCGAGTGGTAGCGCAATTGGACCAACCGCTATTCATTGTGTGGACCAAGAATAAATTCAAATCACATCTACAATATTTCGCAGAAGTAATATGCATGGCGCGTCCCAATTGCGAGTTTTCGTCTATTGCGCATCGTATTCCTTGATGTGGCCAGATAAAGTCAGTTGCCGGCAGAACTCGGTAGATAAAGAAAAAATTTGTTAATTCTTATTAGAATAATTGAAAAATATAGAGTAGAATAATATATCTATGGTCTTATAAGCTTTTCGGTCTACAGAATCTTCCCTGAGGAGGAGCAACTTTCAATGCGCTGGCATTAAATCTGCGCGCTTAGGTGTCCTTTGGGCGCAATTAGTGGAGACGTCCATCGCTAATGAGTATCCCCTGGTGCTTTCAAAAAATAGCGGTCAAAAATGGAGTAGCAAAAAATATTTTTGCGGCAATGGCTAGATCTCGTCAAGGAGATCACAATGGTATGTGAGTTTTTCAAAAAGGATGAAGATTAAGAGGATCTACAGCAAAAGAACAGAAAAAACGCGGAAAACGCGCCTACCGTGCCCTTTTTCCAATCCTTATGGTGGGTATTGTAGGTAACCAAAGGATCGGCCTCTTTTGACCATTGCTTGAATTAATATTCCAGTTATTACTAGTTATATGGTGGGATTCCACAGGGCTCGGAAGAAAGGGTTTTTAAGTACGACGAAGCAACGCCCGAGGGACGAGAGGAGAGGACTGGGGGGGGGGGGGACTTACAAGGGAAGGGTCTGAAGCGAATGTCTCAACGTGGGGAGCGAGTCATATAGGAAGAATCCCCACCCCTCAATTAGTCCAAAAATGCGATTATTTTTTTTTTTGCCAAGTCGTTAAACCCAAGGAGTGGGGGAGGGGGCGTGAAGTTACAGTAGAATACGGCGCCACACGAGTTTGGGGGTCTTGTACGCCCGCAATGTCTCTGAAGGTAGTGCCTCAGTGGATAGTACGTTGCCTCATGCGCGGGAGGTCAGGCGTTCGACTCTTCTGCGCTGCTACGTTTTTGCATTTCAGCTGATTGGCTGAGATTTGGGGGATTCTGACGTCTATACAATTTTCAGACGTTTTCTGTGCATTTTTCCAGCTGTACGATGTGCTATTCAACAGGGTGATGTATAAATGTTCAATACCAGTGATACACAGGCACAAAGTGCCTGAAGCAGTGATGCTGTTTCATGCACTTTGTGCCGATGCAAATGCATGAAACAGTGATGACCAGTGATGCTCAGCAGCAGTCCAATCCTGAAATCACGGTGTGTCCTCCTCCATGATTATGAGCACACAGCCGAAATCCAATTGAAGACGTACCCTTTCCCCCGAAACAAGAGTTCCACCCGAAAATGTTATCATATACCCACTGCTTGCTTGCCTCTCCACGTCCATCAGTTCATCTTGCGGATCCCAATCTCCCTCTTCCACCACTTCCAGCTGTTCGACTTCGTCGACTTCAAGTTGACGTGCTTAGAAGTCCTTTAGTGTGCTGGTCATCTGTTCGGCCAGCTTGATTTCGTCCCTCGAAGGTTCCTTGTCTAGAGGTGGGCCACACTTCAGCGTGAGCAGGTGGATGACCACTCGACCGTCGGCGGACATTGTTGGTGTTAGGTTTTAGAAAACCTTCAGCAGGCCTCTGATTTCCAGGTGACAGGCAAAGATGAGGGAAAGAGTGTATCGACTGCTTAGGTTAATTTGCGGGATCCACAGACCTCGTTCATCATTTTAACCACCTCCGACGTCACATCTTGGTCTCTTTTGAAAACCCGAGCAGAATGGTTTCTCCCGAGGTCATTGGTCCATGTATGGAAACAGACTGTGAGGAGCCTGTAGCCTTTATACGCTGACCATATTGTGGCCAGTGCTGCTTCATGCACTTTGTTCCTGTGTATCACTGGTGTTGAACATTTATACATCACCATGTTGAATACCACAGCGTACAGCTGGAAAAAATGCACAGAAAACGTCTGAAAATGGTATCGACGTCAGAATCCCTCAAATCTCAACCAATCAGTTGAAATGCAAAAATGCAGCATTGCAGAAGAATCGAACATTGACCTCCCCCGCAGGAGGAAACGTACTATCCACTGCGCCCCGAGCCACTGCCGGCAGAACTATCGCGGGCGTACAAGACCCCAAACTCGTGCGGCGCTGTATTCCACTGTAACTTCAAGGTGCCCCTACTCCTTGGGTTTAACGACTTGGCAAAAATAAACACATTTTTATACTAATTGAGGAATGGGATTCTCCCTATATGACCCCCCCCCGTTCAGACATACGCTTCAGACCATTCCCTTGTTAGGGTCTTACGACCCCGTTTATACTTTCGACGCCGAGCGACGCGACGGCATGTAAAGTGGCCAAATTGATCGACCGCGTCGCTCAATCAATATGGCCACTACACGGGCGTCGCGTCACTCGGCGGCAAAGTATGGAGGAGCACGTATAGTTTTTCTCCCAACTTTCCGTCAGCATGAAGTAGCGGGAGGACTTCCCTTTTTGCTTCACACATTTTTTTGCTTTGTTCCACGAACGCCAAGGTTGTTGAAACACCTCTAGTTGTTCAATATATGATTTGGACTCTACTTGCGCAAAATAGTAACTAAAAATTTGACCATACCAGTTTCTTGCCTTCAAGCATTTTCACAAGCGTGTATGGTAGTTTTCCTCACTACTTAATCAAATACGTGTCATAATTCAGAACAAAAGATCATTTCGAAGATAAATTATGGTGTGCAAAAAAATCGGCAGCAATGGGGACCGAGCCAACGACATCGCACCTGACGAGGAGGAGCACTACCCCTACGCCACCGCCGCAGCTGGCGGTCCACTCTTACGGGGCCCTGATGACTCACCATTCTCGCGCCAGGTGCATCGCACGGCCTGTCTCTGGTGAGGCCCGACGCATTCGGCAGGCCATAACTCCTTCAGGAATTTCATTTTGCAATTTTAACACCCATATTCGTAATCAGCATTCCGAGCTCTTTCTAATGATCCTGGTGTCATCTTGAAGTTCCATGGGAGGTCGAAACCCTTCCCTAGTAAGTAGCACTCACCAGAGAAATGAGGGTTGACAAGCGTTTGTTGATTTCTTCGTGATTGATTGGAGTACTTGGGTCCCGCAACGATCGCCTGCGTACGGTGCGAGAATTCGTCCAACCCCGCCCCGGAAAACTCGTCACTACCTTGTAGCTTTAGACGCGAGTTCGAGTCCTACTCTTATTCGTATTCGTTATTCGTATTCGTTCTCCTGCATGGACCATATTCACAGCTCACAGCTCATCGAAAGGAGCCGCGAATACCACCTCCCACTTGTCCTATTAGCGGAAAGCGTTCGACTCTGTGGAAATCAACGCCGTTTTGAACGCGCTTGTGCACGCTGGTATACCATCACCCTACATCCGACCTCTCGACGAATGCTTCTCGAACACATCGACTACCATCCTGCGGTTCGATCGAAAGCTTAAAATTCCTATCGGGAAAGGAGTACGGCAGGGAGACACGATTTCTCCCAAGCTATTCACAGCGGCACTCCAGGATGCCATGAAAGACTTGAACTGGGACGATAAAGGCTACCTTGTCGACGGTAAACGGATCAGCAACCTTCGCTTCGTCGACAATATTGTTCTGATCTCTAACAGCACGGCAGAAGTCGAGGAAATGCTGAACGAGCTCAATGCGGAAGGTATGAAGATTGGATTGGACATGAATGTGTCCAAAACACAATTTATGGTCAACCAGTGGTGTGACACGGGACTCGTAAGGTGAAATGGAGTCGTTCTACAACAGGTCGACTCCTACGTCTATCTGGGAAGAGAGCTGAACATGGATAACGACCTCGCTCCTGAAATCGCCCGCAGGAGACGCGCAGCATGGGCAGCCTTCACTCCGATTCGCCAAGTCACCGATCAGGTCAAGGATCCCGGCCTCAGGGCCTCGATATTCAACGCCTCTGTACTGTCTGTGATGTATTACGCGACGGAAATTTGGCCCGACAACAAGACAATCGCCAGAGCGATGCAAACTACGCATCGTGCACTGAAGAGATGTCTTCTAAGGACAAGTCTTCGTCAGCAATGGCAAGAAGGCCTACGAAACTCGGAGCTACGGGAGAAGTCGCAATTAGCAGACCCGCTGCAGTACATGAAGAAGTCCAAATATCGCTGGGCCGGACACCTGCTTCGACGGAAGGACGATAGATGAAGTCTCCATGTAACAGAATGGCTCCCGAGAGACCATAAGAGACCACTGGGACGACCGCCAACGCGATGGGCAGACTAATTCTCAAGATCTTTCAGAGAGCGGAGTCTGCCTCACTGGATGCAAACAGCCAGGGATCGAGCGGTTTGGAAGAGTTGTGGTCCCCATTGAGAAGACTTCCAGCCGACAAAGGACCATCAAAGTATCAAAGTAAGTACTATAAATCTTTCTAACTGATACGTTGATTGTGTTCGATAAAAACTAGTGTGAAACAGTGCCCATTTCCGTTTTCGCCTTCCGGCGCAAAATCTGGTGGAACACGGAACGGAACGGAAGAGCCCAAAGTGGTCGGAAACCGGAATTCGGAACACGGAAACGGAAATTCCGCACATCTCTGCTCATTACAGATGCGAAGGTCGTGCCGTATGGGACGGTCGCCCCACAGCATCGACCGTTGATCTACACCCTAAAGGTCGCCCCTCCAAGGCTGAAGCAGGTTGAGCGATGCAGTGCACAAAAAATCAAGTGGTGGTAAATGAAAGAAACGGAAGCAACAATGATTTTTCGCGTCCGGTCACCGACAGTCACAGCTGTCGATGACACATGGAAGAAGGCTGCCGACGCTATACGCGAAACTGCAAGGTCGGAGCTCGGCATCACGATGCCTGGACGACGCAAGATCGAAACGCAGGAATGGCAGTGGACAGACGATGTGAAAACAAACGTTCGAGAAATGAAAGTCGCTCTATCACGTGTTTCTCGGCGAAAATACAGCCGACAACTGACAGAAGTATAAGAAGCCGAAGAAGGCTGCAAAGAAAGCCGTGGCTGTTGCAAAAGCCACTCATTATGGAGATGCCAACGAGAAGGTCGAGTCACGCGATGGTGAGCTGTATCTGTACCGACGGAACCGCCATCGACAGACCGAGAATATAGAAAAGTTTTCCGGCATCGATTATGAGAACGGCAATCTTCTTACGGAACACAAGAAGGCATTGAAGCGATGGCGTAACTACTTCGAAAAAATCTCAACGGTAGAATTCCGCCATCCAGCCATCCCTTCCGCGGCTCCTACCCACGCCCTTGTTCTGAAGATCACCGTGGAGGAGACAGAAGCGACTCTGAAGAAGATAAGGCTAGGAAAAGTAACTGGGCCAGACGACGTGGCGGCTGACCTGTGGAAGTCAAAGCTTTGGTAACCGGCTGAGTGGTTGGCGAAGTTCTTTAATCAGGTTGTGGCAGAGAAGAAAGTGCCTGACTGTTGGCGTCAAAGTACGACGATTCCGATTTGGAAGAATAAGGGCAGTCCTGCAGACTGCTCCAATTACCGTCCGATTCGCCTGCTTTCGCACTGCTTGAACATCTTTGAGCGAATTGCTGATGGGCGAATTCGTGACATTGCCCACCTTTCCAGCAATCAGTGCGGCTACGTGGCCGGCTGTGGCACCATTGATGCCATACACGCCGCCCTCCTCCTGATAGAGAAGCATCGCGAGAAACAGATGCCAGTGCACATCGCCTTCCTCGACTTGAAAAAGGCCTTAGACCGCGTGCCGCGTGAAGGGATATGGTATGAATTGCGACATCATGGAGTTCCTGAAGAGCTTATAGAATGGGTGCGAATTCCCTACTCTTGTCCTAAAAGTAGAGTTCAAGCTGCAGCTGAAATCTCAATGGAGTTTCCCATCTCTGCTGGGGTGCACCAGGGTTTTGCGCTTTCGCCACTCCTCTTTGTTGTCGTAATGGATGAGATCCATTACAAGAGATCTTCAGAATCCCGTCCTTTGGACGTTGCTTTATGCTGATAACGTAAACGAAGAACGTCGTTAACGAAAATAATGGTGAACTCGAGCGAGAGGAGCAAGCTTGGTGTGATCGCTTGGAGCGTTTTGGACTCAGATTGAACGTGAAAAAGACTGAGTATTTTGCGTTCGGATTCAACGACAGACATTACCAAGTCCAGCTCCATCAGCGTTAACCGCATCGAGCTTACACGCATTCGGTCTTCAAGTACCTGGGAACGGTAGGAAAATACCAGAGCGCATGAACTCCAAGATCTACGGAGCAGTCGTCCGGCCAGTAGCAATGTACGGCGCTGAGTGTTGGCCTGCTACTAAGGAAGCTGATACGCGCCTCGGCGTCATGGGAACGAAGGAGCTGCGCTGAACAGCTGCAGTCACGCGCGTGGACCGCATTCGAAATGATGCCATTTGGCAGAAGTTCGGTGTCGCGCCGATAGCTGATGTGCGAAGCTCGCTTACAGTGGTACAGCCACGTTCTGACCATTTCCGCAAGATAAGCCTTAACTTCGAGGTAATTGGAAAAACAATTAAACGGAAACACGTTACCTGACTTGAAGGTTGCTGGTGTCCACCCTGATCTTGCGCTGAATCGGGAAAGGTGGCCATGACAATAGCGGACCCCGCTACGAAGCGGAACGTTGAAGAAGATGGTGATGAAGCGTTCCTCCCGCCTAGGCTCTCTTTCCTCTTTAGGAACGTGTGGATCCCCCGCCCCCTATGAGGAAAGACGTAAACGAAGGGGGGGGGGGGGAGTGTTACGTCTGATCCATTCCTTTTGAAAGTTAGAAGTAGGCAAGACAACTTTCAAGGGACGACTCTTACTTGGGATGAGACGGCTCATCCTACAAACCGTAGTGGGCAGACGTTCAAGACCAAGGAAAGCAATTGACACAATAGAAGCCATCCTGAGCCAGGCTCAAGCGTGGGGTGCGAGATCGCAGGGGGGTCGCACTTTGATTCAAGTGTTGGAGGGGGAGGGTCGTTCTTCGATTTGGTTCCTAAGACGAAATTCCTCGGAACGATCGTTCTTTTGCAAGTGTTGTAAGCAGAGGTCTGTAACTAATAAATTTATTATTATTATTATTATTATTCAATTAATAAATTTTTGACGCACATAAATCAATTAAATGAAGATTTTTTAAGGCATGACAACAACATGGCAACACCCTGAGCACCGATTCTGCTACGGAAAGCAGACGTCATTTGGATTTGCAGAGTTATTGCATTAGATAATAAATTTTTTAACCATTTTTCAAAGCAGCTGAAGTGGATCGATTGCTGCTCAATTTTCGCCGTGGTAGCGCGACATATTTTTTAGTTGAGAGATGTAACTACTGAAGCTGAAAATGGATCTTAGCGAAATTTAACCTTCAATTTGTAGCAGTTAAAAGAACAGGCCTTTCCAAAGCCACCTTTCATCCGATCAGATGAAGTGTTTTTCCTATATTGGGATTTTTCAAAAATAAAATATTTCCTGAACAAGGCTACTACTGGTGCTGAAACTAGAGTACACAACAGCACAGCTCTCATCACAGCTGACATGTTGCTTTAGAAAACGATAATTTTTATTTCATAGCTACTCCAGAATCGGCCCTTTTCTAAGCGCTCTTCCTCGCTATCACGTGAGGTCATGCTCAATTTTTTATTCAAAAATAAAGATGTTCTACCTGACTTCTACCTGAACGGAACGATGTTTAGAATTGGGATGTAGCTTTACAAAAGGCCAATCTTTTTAAATACATAATCAAAAAAGGATCTTATCTGGAGCTACTTTCAGTGAGATCAAGAAGGATGGGTCACTGGTTGATCGCTCGTCGATGTGATTGGAAGGTGCTATACTTGCACTTTGTTCAACCGATCATAACCCTCTTAACTTTAAGAGCTGTGGAAATGCGGGCGGCATATAGAAAACTATGAGAAATGTTCTATATTTTGGATGCAGAACAAAATTTTGAAAAAGGCATCTTCATGCGCGGCGGGGGCTGTGATTTTTCTGCGATTTTTGCGGAAATGCTTACCGAAAATCTCAGCCCCGCGTCGCACATGAAGATGCCTTTAAAATTGAAACTATGTTGTGATTGTCAGAAATCGCATTTTCTTTAGTTTTCTGAATGCCGCTCGCATTTGCACACCTCGCAAAAGAAAGTGAGTTATGATAGTCCAACTGCGTAAGACCTCTCCTCTCTGCATGGTCGCAGATCGCAGTTACTCGCACAACTATCATAACTCGCTTACTTCTAAGAGCTGTGCAAATGCGGGCGGCATTCAGAAAATTAGAAGAAATGATCTTATGGATAGAAAATCAAATTTTGAAAAAAGGGATCCTCATGCGCGGCCGAGGGGGTGCGATTTCTCTGCGATTTTTCGCAAAAATCGCACTCCCTTGGCCGCGCATAAGGATGTCTTTTCTAAGCAGCGCTTTTGTGATCATAAGAAAGAGAGTTTATTCCAGTTTTCTAAATGCTACCCGCACTTGCACATATCCCTCGCGAGTTATGTCCATTTTTGTAAAATTACTCCAATTTTTTTGAACAAAAATCGCAAGCTTCCTGCCGCGCATGAAGGTGCCTTTTTTGAAAGGTGGTTTTGTGCTCATAAAAAAGAGAATTTTTTTAGTATTTTAAGTGCCACCCGCATTTCCATTAATCTCAAAACTGAATGAGTTAATCGATTGAACAAAGTGCAAGTATAGCACCTTCCAACCACATCGACGAGCGATCGACCAGTGACCCATCCTTCTTGACCTCACTGAAAATAGCTCCAGATAAGCTCATTTTCTGATTATGTATTTAAAAAGATTGGCCTTTTGTAAAGCTACATCCCAATTCTAAACATCGTTCCGTTCAGGAGAAGTCAGGTAGAACATCTTTATTTTTGAATAAAAAATTGAGCATGACCTCACGTGATAGCGAGGAAGAGCGCTTAGAAAAGGGCCGATTCTAGAGTAGCTATGAAATAAAAATTATCGTTTTCTAAAGCTACATGTCAGCTGTGATGAGAGCTGTGCTGTTGTGCACTCCAGTTTCAGCTCCAGTAGTAACTCTTGTTCAGGAAATATTTTATTTTTGAAAAATCCCAATATAGGAAAAACACTCCATCTGATCGGATGAAAGGTGGCTTTGGAGAGGCCTGTTCTTTCAACTGTTCCATCCTTCTTGATCACATCGAAGATAGCTCCAGATGAGCTGCGTTTTTTGTTAATATCAATTGAGGATTGTTCTTTTGTAAAGCTATATGTCAGCTTTAGACATCGTGCCGTTCAGGGAGAAAAATGTTTAATTTTGAAAAAAGAAAGAAAATTTTGACCATGACCTCACCTGATCGCAAGGAGGATGCTTAGGAGTGGGTCGATTTTGAATATATATATATATATATATATATATATATATATATACCGGTTCGCAACATATATATATATATATATATATATATATATATATATATATATATAAATATATATATATGTTGCGAACCAGTAGCCCCAGTGCGGGCGAAGCTGTGCCACTGGACCGAAGGCTATCCGGCTGCCCCATGGCAGCCGCGCGCCGCTAAGACTCCACAACCTGTACCTAGGTAGCATGGGCAACCCCGAGGATCCTGGACCGCCCTGCGTCCAAGCGGTGGGGTCCCCGCGTGGCAGGCGAGCATTCTACCACTGAACCACCGATGCCGAACAGCGTACCATAATATATTTATTATAAAAGCTCCCCGATACGCGGAATGTAGTGAACACCATTAGGAATATAGCAATACAACGGGAGTCAGCACTGTAGTAGTCGATATACGTGCGGTCATGATGTCCACTTCAGCGACGAAAACGTAGTGCGTCTCGGAGCCGTTGATTCATCCCAGTCGGGACAAGCGGCCACTGCGTGTACATTCAGCGACGAGGCTGAGATGGTGTGGCAAGGCCCCTCGGCATCCTTCTAATCGATGATCGATATCCACTGCAAAAGGCCGGGCAGTACGTGCCTCATGGAGGAGAGGCCGAGAGTACGGGCGCCCACGGGATTTTAGATGGGAGCGAAGCTCGCGATTCGCGACACTCCCGGCCACAAAAGCAGAGAGCGCCCGAGGGGGTTTAACCCGAATACTGCCTTGCCACAAATTGGCCTATTGCCTTTTAAATTGGTGGGGCTTACTGTACACGCCAATGGATACACCTGACCGATTAGTCAAAATCGCACAACCCACGGGACGCTGTAGTAAAAATGTGGGTTGTCGCTGAAGTGTCTGACTCTGTTATTCACCTAGCCCTAGAGTGCTGCTCCGATGGGGTCAACTTCAACAGAATAGGTGACTACTTCTACTATTGATTGCTACCTGAAATGCCTCAAAGGATCCTAATGGAGGCTCATACTACTGAGGGGGTAAAATAGGTAAATTAAACTACTAGAAATTTCAGATAACTACACAGAATCTGCTACAACTACTGAACACAACAAAAAGACATACAAATATAAGGAATAACAAATCAAAAGAAAAAACTCAAAATACCGATAACGAACTGCAATGCAACAATTGTCAGTAAAACAACCAACGACCTGAATTGCAAAAATAAACATTCACAGCATAAACATACAGCACCGCCGACGAAGGCGTGCGTCGCAAGGACGCACCACGTCAGGATCTTTCCATAGATCCCGGACTCATGCATCGCCGGACGATCTTTCAGTTTCCGGCGGCCACTGCATCTTCGTCACCAGATGCTGTAATGAACAGATAAAAACGTAGGGGTTAAGCCCCACTTATCTACACTATGCCTAGACTAGCCCGTTAGATGTTTGCTACCGAATAAAGAGTTGATTTGGATGTTAGTTACGGTTCAACATAACATGCATCATGCTTGGCAAACCTTGGCGGCGATGGTTGAGTCGCAACGTCTGAACTGCTAACTGCAAAATAGAAATTCACGCTGTAATGGCAGTCGAACAAACAGTCAAACAGTAGAAAGGAAATCTTAGACTGTCGTATGTTTCGTGTTTTCCGGTTCGACGCCATGTGTCTGAGGTGCCTGCCCAGTCGACCATACTGCCGCCTTCTTTACCGTAATCTCAACTCTCTGCAACGAAAATTGGGGCCTTCGGCAGGCATAAATGGCAGCTGAAATTCGACAAGCGGGACTAAAACTGTAATGGACAAAAAACAAGAGAACTCACTGTGGCTGTATTGACGTTCTCAACTTACCATGATTCGTTGTCACTGTCGTCCGCCTCCTCTGACCGGTGCCCCCAGGGCCTTCCATCCTCGTGGGACGAGACCTCCCGGCGCACAAGAGGCAAACCTCGTGACGATGGCGGGCGAGACGACGATGCGTGGGCTTGTTATTGAGCCTGTTTTCGAGCCAACGCTTCTTTTAGAGTTTGCTGGTGCTGCGGTCGATCTTCCATCGGATCCGGATATGGTCTGAAGGTTTGTTGTGCGATCCTTGTGTAGTATGGTGTTCTTGATTCATGAATATCCGGTATCGCGTATGGATTGTCGAGGCAGAATGTTCTATGATGTCCTTTTCGCTTGCATTTGCTGCATGGATCGAACCGAACACACTGTCCTCTGTGATGTTTCAGACAGTTGATGCACAATTGATAGTCAATTGCGAATTGTACACGCTGGCTGAGACGTTTGATGCGCGGACAGTCTGAAGTGTAGTGGTTAGGACTGTCGCAGAAAACGCATTGCACCGTCGATTCTGGTGGCGGAATGGGTGGTGGAATTTCCCATGGCGAATCATAGTCCGATTCGGGAGTAGTGGCACGAGATGGTATCGTCAGCCATGAAGGAATTCTCTGAAGACCTGTATTAGCTAGTTGTTGTGCTTGCTGGCTTTCGGGAGCCGTACAGGATTGTTTTGGTGGAGGCTGCGATGGTGAAGTGTTGTCCTCTTGTGATGTTGTTCGAGGGAACAACACTGGTGCCTCTACGGCTGTCGTTGCTCTTGATAGGTGGCGGTGTCCTGGACTGTGATGAAGGCTGAACTGGTTCCTCTTGTTCTTCATGTGTTGTGGATCCTGATGTTGCGGTTGGAACTTGCTCGATGTTTTCTTCCTGTTGCTCTGGTGGTGGAGTATGAGCAGCGTGTTCTTCTTTTTCCATCCGATCCATCTCCTGTTCGTAGATAGCCTTCTGTCGTGGTGATCATCAGAGCTTCTGCATAGTTGGAACGCCACCACTGGAGAACTTCTAAAAAGGAGTTTGGATCCGCAGATATTGGCTCTGGCATACCTGGCAGCGTCTCGATTGCGTATTGCTTATCAGCATCCGTAGAAGGAAGCAGCTGATGATGCAACGCATGGAGAAGCTGAACACGAATCATGCGGGTCGCATGGGCCGATACGGCTGGCGCAAATTGTAGTGTTTCTCGAAGCGAAAATTCTGTAATGTTGAATATTTGTAAAGTGGCTCTAAAATAATTTTGGTTATCCGCCCAATCCAGGAGTTTTGGCAGGGTAATCTCGCTGAGCTGGTTCGTATGAACTGAAATGGCAGTGACGCCATGTGACAGTTCATGGATCCATCCCATGAGTGTGCAATACCGAAACTTGAATGGATGGTTGCGTGCTAGTGATGTGGCTACATTGTGAAACGATTGAATGGTTGCAGCGCCGAGTTTTTGGATAGATTGCAAAAGTTCCACAATGTGTGCTGCGGCCAGTAGTCTTCATCTCGAGCTGGTGTAGACTCTCGAGGAAGAACACGTAGGCCTGCTATTTCATCACGAAGCACGTTGTTAGTTGAAATAAAATGTAAAATTGTCCTGAATTGGCTTGCGGTTAGCTCGTCAGTACTGCGTGGGTCAATTGCAGTAGTAGATGTGTGCGGAATAGGAGGGGGTGTTGACGTACGGGTGCCTGAAGTACGCTGCTGTTCACCGAGGATGAGGGTGAGAAGCTCTTTATAATGTTTTTGGTTATTGCGAAAGATGGCTTCTCTCCAGATCTCTCGGTCCGCCTGCTCATCCAGTTGCTGAGAAGCCTCAGGCAGCTGGATGGGGCTGGATGGTTGAATTGAGGCAGCGGTTGGCGAGCCCGTACGTCCCGCGTTGACCAGCTGAGGCTCTTCGTCCGTCCTATGGGCGGCTGAAGTTCCTTGTGTACTGGATTGTGGAAGCGGATGATTTGGCCCTCTACCTGTTGCCGCACTATCGGCTTCCATCTCTTCCGCCCAAGAGCCACGTATCTCCACAGGGTGGAGAACTGGCATAACACTAGGAAGAGTATGACAAGCTGAAGTGCCGAAACTTGTAGTGAGCGAGGAACTGGTTGAAGTAACCGAAATGGTGGATTTAGCAATGGCCGGAGAGGTGGACGTGGCAACTGACGAGGTAACCTGACGAGCCAATTGGCCGGAAGGTTGTACTGGGACTGACCTGTGGTTCGGATCTTGAATGTTTAGTCCTCGTCCGTTGTTGGATGAATTGAGGTTCCTTTGCTCACGGCCTTGCTGTTCCGGTTCTCTACGAGTCGATCCTCGCTGCTGAAGTCCTTGCGTTGAACGCGACATCTTGACCTTATTTGAGAGTATTCTGAAACGATTTATAAAGAATTGACTTTTACAGAGTAAAGAGTCGATGTAGGAGAGTTTATAAATGATGATGATAGAGATGAAGTCTATGATGACGAAAGAAAAGAGCGAATGATGAGGATGTAGACTATGTCGCGCGGGAACGAATCTTGAAATGAAGCGGTGTAACGATGCGCGTTACGGTTTTCACTTTGGGACCCACTATTTGCGTCGTCATGGATTCTTGGCGCGGGGCCCAGAAGAGGCGGTAAGGGCTTATTTACTACAGCTTTTTTGTGTTTTTAAGCACTTCCGCTCGTAGCTTTGACCTGTTGTCAGTACACGAAGGACTTATGGTGCCATTACAGGGCTAAGTGAGTGAATTAAGGAGTGAGTTAACTATATTAACTAAGGATTGTAAAAAGAGAGATAAGATGAAGAAGCGGAGAATTCTTAAAGGAGGAGATGAAATTTGGATATGAGAGGGGAGAGGACTGGATAAAGATGATCGATGGAAGGATTTCTATTGAGAAGAAGGGATTTATAAAGAGAATGGCGAGGAAGAAGGATGATTTTGAAAAGAATATGTTTGAAATGGAGAGAGAGATATAGCGAATGGTGTGCGCGCATGCGGTTGTAGAGCTGAAGGTGTTTTGTGTCCGGATCGTGTACGCAGCTCAAAGTACTTAAGAGCATTATAGCCTGCAGTCTAATAATGACCTGATTGACCTGATGTGCGCAGAAAGGGGTAGAGATGGGGGAAAAGGAGGGAAGTGAGAAGGAGGAAAGGAAGAAATGTTAGAGAGATGAAGGGAAAGAGATAGAAGAATAGGAATGTGATAGGAAGAGTAATTTGGTGTGAACTGTATTGAGTGTCTATTTCGGGTATTGAGGAGTTATTGTCGAGTTGACTTCTTTGCCGCACGTGGCGGTTGGATTCTTGTAGGAGGCGTGGGCGTTGTGACCTATGTTGAGTTTTCGTCAGCAGCGGCGACTTCCAAAGGGATCAGCTGATTCGTTGATCGATCTAAAATGTGTCGTTTGGATGTTCTTACTCTTACTGACCTGATAGCGCCGTCTGAGGAGCTTCTTAGTTCTACTACAGCACCCAACGGCCAATGTGATCGTCCTATATTGTCCGTTTCGATGATGACGACATCTCCGATTTTTGGCTTTCTCGATGAGCATTGTCGATTGCCAAAACTAACCTGGTTTCTTTCTGAAAGAGCTCTAAGATATTCTTTATGCCAAATGTCCCAGAATGTGTGGAGGGAATCTCAGAGAAGAGTATACTGAAATAGGAGATATTCTTGGGAGTCTGAATTGCTGAAAGAGTCTTTTGACGTAACAGCTGTGTTGATGGTTCCCAAGTATCCCAATTTGAAATTTGGTGTGATTAAGTCGATAGGTCGTAGAAGGCTCAGTTCTTCTTCAGCGCTGCTCGTCACTGGTGTTATTGGACGAGTGTTGACGGTCGATTCTACTTCCGTGAGGAGAGTTTGGAGGTTCCAAATGTCGAGTAGTTTTCTGCAAATTGTCTTTTTCAAGGCAGATTTAACAGATCATACCAGTCTTTCGTAAAATCCTCCTTTCCACGGGGATAGCGGAGTGATAAATTTCCATTCGAATCCTGTGGCCGTGCTAAAATCTTTGATCACTTTGTTCTCTGCAACGTGTTGTAATTCGTTGATTAGGACTTCTCTGCCTAGCTTAAAGGTAGGAGCATTATCGCTCATTATGATGTCCGGTGCTCCTCGACGAGATATAAATCGTCTGAAAGCTAGCAGGAACTGGGTGGCTGAATTGTCTGGTACAAGTTCTAAATGAATAGCCCTTGTAGCCATGCAGGTAAACAAGCAGACCCAGACTTTTTGGTTTTGATTGTCCAGAGAACGTATATAAAGTGGTCCAAAATAGTCTAGTCCTGTATTTTCGAATGGACGGCTTTGATTCACTCTTTCCGACGGTAGATCTGGCATCGTCGGATATGCGTAGTGGCGACCTTGATGACGTTTACGTGTGGCGCATGCTGAAATGACACTGTTGGCGATTCTACGAATTTTTGGAATTAAATAGTGATTTTGTAATGCGGCCAAGAGATAAGAAGCACCTCCATGATGTAACCTCAGGTGGTAATCGGTTACTAGCATGCGTGTCAAGGGATGGTGTGGTATTAATAGTATGGGATTCTTTGCTATCGCAGGAATCCTTGCGTTTCCCATCCGAGACAAGCTTCGATATAGTCCGTCATCTGTTTGCCTCACGTGAAATCGTTGTACAGCGCGGCTCTGGAGTTGATCAGAACTCTCGCGATAGTGTTCGCGGAGGATGATATGTGTTATGTCCGATATGATGTCGAATTGAGTAAATACATTATTCTTGTTCGCAAAACGGTTTGCGTTTTTCTGAATTAGCGAAAGATAAAGTTTAGAAAGAAATTTTAGAACGTAGGCTGTAATGCGAACAAGTTTGGTGTACGAATTGGTACGTTCGAAGGGAACGAACGACTTATATTGATGCGTCGAGATGCTGTTGACGTTCTTGAGCTCCATTTCTGCTTCTGCTGTTGTTGGAACTGTAGATGCGAAATCCATGCTCGAGTAGGACCAAAACGTTGATGGATCTAAAATAAACTGCGGTCCATGCCACCACATGTGGCTGTTGAATTCCGAGGCTGTGAGACCTCTTGTGGCGCAGTCCGCAGGGTTCTCATTGGTCTTGACATAGTGGAAACAGCAATTGATTTTTGATGTCTTGAATGCATCTATTGCCTCGTGAATGAGTTTCACGCGGTTATTGACAAATGTTTTGAGCTGTCTCTTCGAGTGTATCCAATAAAGTGCTATCTGAGAGTCAGACAACAAATGTATAGAATGCACTCTTATAGTCAATTCCTTGAGGAGGAACTGAATTATTTTTACTGCCAGTACAATTGCTCGCAGCTCCAGTCGTGGAGTTGTTGTCTTTTCGAGAGCTGCAACTTTAGCCTTCGCGTAAATGATGTTGCTGAAGGGCTTTTCGCCATACGGTTTGCACACCAAGTATGCTACCGCCGCATATACCCTTTTTGAACATCTGAAAATACTATTAATTCGTATTTACACTTCGACTTACTGGCTATGAATCTTGGCACGCTTTTGGTGAATCCGGTTATGTTGTTGACGATCTCCTTCCATTTGGTCGTGTCGGCATTAGGCAAAGGCGTATCCCAGTCTGTATTGTTAAGCCATAGGTCCTGGAGAAACGTTTTGGCTTGCACAAACAACGGTGTAAGAAGACCTAGGGGATCAAAAGTAGAGGCTAATGCCTTTAACGTTGTTCGTTTTGTTGTTACTACGTTTGACGCCTTTATAGGAACCATTAATTTGTCTGAATCGGGGTTCCATCGAATGCCGAACAGTTTGACCGTAGATTCTGGAGTCCATGTCGTACGATCTTGATCTGGAATGTTGTTCATCACGGGTTTAGAATTGGGAACAAACTCACGTAGGTTCATTCCCATATTGCGGAAGATTTCCTTGCATTGATGTTGTTTAGCGATGCCTTCTTCGTTGTTTACAGCTCCGATTAGAAGGTTATCGACATACGTATTGGCAAGGATTTCCTTTTGCAGACTGTTACCGTGATTCCGTTCTAATGCGTACTTGATGGACATAGCTAACAGGAAGGGCGATGCGTTCACGCCGAATGGTATACGCGTGAATCGCAGGATACGGATGTTGTTCTTCCTTGGCGGTTTTGATGGATCTTTAAGCCATAGGAATCGCGTGGCGTCTCGTTCACTTTCCTGTAGTCGAATCTGATGGAATGCCTTTTCGACGTCTGCTGTGATGAGGATAGGTGTCAATCTTGCACGGAGAAGTATTCCGCACAAGTCTGGCAGCATCGTAGGTCCTTGACGGATACAGTCGTTTAGGCTCAAAACGCCTTTCATGTGACTCAAAGCGTCAAAAACGATGCGGAGTTTTGTTGTCCTGCTGTCTGATTTTATGACAGCCTGGTGTGGTATATAGTACATTGGGATTCCCATAGGCGGGTCTTGAGTGACCTCCTCAATTATGCCGGACTGGAGTTGTTGCTCGAATGTCTCACAGTACTCTTCCCACCTTGTTATCAGTGCGGAGTTTATCGTACTGGCTTTCGAGTCTGCGCAAGGCTAATGCCTTGTCGTCCGGTAGATGCGGATATTTGACCTTCCATGGGAATCGTACATGTATTAGTCCGTTGATGACTCGGACTGTATTGTAATATTGCTGAATTATCTCTGATGAATCTGTCTCGTGGTACTCTTCCATGTCTGCTGAGTCTAATGCGCATAGTCTGCGAATCATAGTGTCCATGGACTCGTCGTTGTCTTCGAATTCGACAGATGTTGTAAAGACTCGCTGAGAGGATGGATTGGAGGAACCGGAGAGAATTGGTCCTAATTTGGTCTGTGATTGCACAAGTCCTGATGGAAGCTTTTCCTTGTTATTGAGATTTATAACACTCCAATAGTGATTCATGCCGATGAGGATATCGATTTCTGATGACTCTCTGGCTGGCACTTCTTGGGTTATGTTAATCTGCTCTGGAATGGATGTTATATGTGTACGAGTCCAGAGTTTTAGCTTCACCGGAGTGCCTGTCGTTGGATTCCGTAATGTTTTTTTTGACTCGGTATGATTTCTCGGTGTGTTCGTGACCACCGAATGTTATAGTCGTAACGTCATTAGGGTGTTTCATCTTTTAACCGAGTGCTTCAGCAGCTTTCATTGCGATGAAGCTATGCTGGCTGCCACTATCGAGAAGTACAGTGACTCGTTGAGCAGCTTTCGTAGAGAAATTGTGTGCGAGTGCTTCGATAATCATAAGGCGAGGTGATTTTCCTGGTGACGATGACCTGCATGCTACCGTTTCGTGGTGTGGCTCTGGTATTATAGCCACTTGGACATTCGTTTGGTAATTCTTCCTTGGTCCGTGTTGTTCTCGCTATCGCTCGATTCACTCGACTCTCTTGAGGACGTATTATAGTGGTGACTACGAATTCTTCCAGAATATGTTGGCTGATTTTGGAAGCCAACTCTGGGATGTGGTGAGTTCCTTCCTCTTCTGTAATGGTTTCTAGCGTTGTCTCTTCGAGGAGAAGGTGTTCTATCTGACCGACTTGATGAACGTGATCGTATCTTGAAGGAATATCTAGATCCCGAACTGGAGTCTCGACGTCGCGGTGAACGCGGTCTGTAGTACCGATCCCGTCTTGAAGAGTCCGATCGTATTGGACTTCTTGTTCTGTGCTGTCTGTAGCAAAGGGCTTTGTGATGTGAACGTCGACAGATGGAGCATATTGGTGCTCTGCATTCTTTACTGACGTGTCCCTTTTTGAGACAGATCCAGCAGAGGTCTTGACGGTATGCTAATTGTCTCCTGTCCTGAGGATGTGAGACTTCTAGACAGTCCTCTGGTTCGTGTGTTCCGTGAACACAGAATGGACAACGTCGACTTTCTGTCGAGTTCCCATTCGCTGGAGAACGACTACGCTTATCGCCGTTGTGTCTCCTTATGTTGGAGTCTCGTTCTCTTGGTCTTTTTGGAGAACTTGAACGACCGTGTCGTACAGAGAGGGTATATTGGGGAACCGATTCTAATGAATCAGGGTCTTCCGTGATCACCAACTCGTCGATTACCTGGTCGAGAGCTGTTAATAGTTCTTCTACCGTCCAGTTATCTGTGCGTTTTCGAAGCTTGTGGGCATCTCTTCTTGTGCTTATAGGGAATTTTCTGCGAATTGTTCGCATTAGGCCTGATGATGCTAGCTGTTCCCCTGCTCTTTGGAGTTGAATCCAAAGGGCTTTTATGGTGCACAAGGCCCCAAGTGGGCGGGGCCCTCACGCGGGGACCTCACCGCTTGGACGCAAGGCGGGCCAGGATCCTCGGGGTTGCCCATGCTACCTAGGGAGAGGTTGTGGAGTCTTAGCGGCGCGCGGCTGCCATGGGGCAGCCGGATAGCCTTCGGTCCAGTGGCACAACTTCGCCCGCACTGGGGCTACCGGTTCGCAACATGGTGCATCGGCCGAGAATCGAACCCGGGCCGCCCGCGTGGCAGGCGAGCATTCTACCACTGAACCACCGATGCCGAACAGCGTACCATAATATATTTACTGTAAAAGCTCCCCGATACGCGGAATGTAGTGAACAGCATTAGGAATATAGCAATACAACGGGAGTCAGCACTGTAGTAGTCGATATACGTGCGGTCATGATGTCCACTTCAGCGACGAAAATGTAGTGCGTCTCGGAGCCGTTGATTCATCCCAGTCGGGACAAGCGGCCACTGCGTGTACGTTCAGCGACGAGGCTGAGATGGTGTGGCAAGGCCCCTCGGCATCCTTCTAATCGATGATCGATATCCACTGCAAAAGGTCGGCACGCTACTGCCCGCGGCAGCGCGGTGCCCGCTGGGTGTGCCGGTGCGCCGAAGCGCGGAGCTGGATTGCCAGCGACCCGAGGGCCGCCGCACGGGAGGGCGCACAAGAGCGAATGAGACGAAAGAGGCGCCAAGGCGCCGATTACGTGGCTTTTATAGCCACGAGCGCCTGTAGGCGGAGCCTATTTGGCAACGGGGCCGCGGCGACAGGCCGGGCAGTACGTGCCTCATGGAGAAGAGGCCGAGAGTACGGGCGCCCACGGGATTTTAGATGGGAGCGAAGCTCGCGATTCGCGACAATATATATATATATATATATATATATATATATATATATATATATATAGCAGCATTTACGCTATCAATCAATCGTCTTGGACGAGTGTATTGCGTAATCTCATCTATTCGCACTAAAAATTTCCGGATTTCTGTTTTTTAAAACATGCTTTCAAGCATTATATTTCCACGAAGAACTAGAATTTTATAAAATTTCAAATAAAGTGTTCACTTATTGGGTAAGTGAATTAAAGGTTTAAAGAAAACATATTGAAATTTTCCTCGAACAAAAAAACTGTAGACAATGCAACAAGTACAATTGTTAAGAACGCGCATACCTCGTAACTCCATGTAAACAGCATTTACACTATCAATCAAACAAAAATCGCGAGGAGCTTTTCGAGTGCATGCCGCAATCCGGTCTTTTAGTACACTTTATAGTTGCTGCTCTGCTGCGCTTTAAAACAAAATTATTTTTCTCCAAAAGTAAAATTTTTATAAAATTATTACACTCATTCGGGCAGCTAAAGTAAAAAAAGTTATTCTAAATTTTCCTTGAACAAAAAATTTTTCTAAACATTTTATTGAGTCTGTAGTTCAACCCGTATAAAGGTTGTTGCAATTCGGAAAGTTCTCTCTGATTTGAAAAGTCTTACCAGGATACTATCCCAACGGTAGGTCGGAACGGCGCAAATGTTGTATATGGGCAGAACCGCCTCTCCCTGGGAAGTAACAAACTGCAGGTATCTCGACCCCAATACAACTCTGTGCAAAGTTAGGGGCGACGGAAGTAGCCTGTTGGCGCCCTGTTGATTCACGTGCTCCACAGCTGACGGGCGCGCGCGGGATGAGGGCTGGTATCGCAGATCAGCGCAGTGCACAGGTGGCGTAGTAGGGAAGTACTCGGGATTGTGAGCAAGGGGTCGGGGGTTTGGATCCGGCAGACTGCGTTTGTTTTGCACTTTTCCAAAATCCACATTTATCATATAGGTAATCCACCCAGGGTATTATAGTTTTGGTATTATAGCTTTCCGTAAAAGAAGCGGCGCTCAGGATGTCACCATGCCGTTGCCATGCACGAAAAATCTCTTCATTGATTTATTTGCGTCAAAATTTGTTAATTAAATATTTTTCACATTTTTTAAAGTTATTTGCAGCACAAGAGACAAATTAACATTGAAATTCGCCGATTTTCTCGGAGGGTGGGAGGGGGTCGTACCAGGAATCTTCTGGAGGGGGGGGGGGGGTCGTAAATTTTTGCCAAAAATCGCAGCCCACGCTTGAGTTCGTCCTGAACTCTATCGATGTAGTTGGCCAAGTGATGCTCTGGAACTCCAATTATCACAACAGAACGATCGATTTCAGAGTCATCATCCGATGAGGAACGAAGCAGCTATTGTCAGACGCAACAATAGGAGTAGAGGAGGGATTAGCTGTTATCAAAGTCTATTCTCTGCATTAAAGCCAAATTCTCCTCCCTGAGACGCTTATTGTCTTCCATGAGCTCGATACAGCGCATGACCAGCGCCTGGGATCTGTCCGCTGCCATCGGGACTCTCCACTGAGGCGACGTCGAGGACATGCAGACTCTCTTCGGCGGAATAGAAGCGGACCGAGAGGGGGATTGCATTTCCTTTGAAACCATTGACACTGGTAATCGATAACCGATAATCAGGCACAGAATGATCAACGCCGAACACGACAACGACTGCTGCATTGAAACACATCGAGAACAATTGCCTAGCAGGGTGGCGATTATAATTCAGATTAGGCGATAAAGTCCAGCCACTGGGACACAGTGCAGCGGACGTTCCGATCGAGTACCCGGCAGACCGAGGCGTGGCAAATATAGCAGCAGCAGATCTCGTACTTGTCGTCTGAGTAGTGTTTGTTGATCGTTGACCGAGTATTAGAGCTGCGGATGTTGACAAGAAACAGCAAAAGTGTCGGTTAGATACATACACCTCGTTCCCCGGTTAGGCACGTCGCCTTGTCCCCCACCGCCATTCATTTCAGGGCTTTAAATACCAAAAACAGGTCCGGCTGATGAACAACATCGCCCACCTTGGGACATCTGCTCTTCAAACACAGCATGCTACCAATCCTTGTCTATAAACTATGTATGCTGCACAACATAACAAGAAAATTGCATACTGTCTGTCACACAAATAATACTCCAGTTCAAACACGAACGCTCACAAAAATAATGGACACTTAGTGAACGGGTACGTGAAGACCGTACCCACCGGAGACATTATTGCGTGCGTCACATGTTGACTTCCTGTGTTAGGAACTTCGCAAATCTTCACATAACAGGTGCTAGCAAGTCAGAGTACACACTATGCCGAATCGAACTCCACGGCTATGAAACGGATAGAACTCTTCACTGTTACAAGGAAAATTCAACTGTGGATTGTAACGAACGAATAATAGCCACATACAAAAGTGAGTTCATAAAAGCACGACAACAACGCACTTAGTTTATCCCACAAGTGATGGGGAACAGATGAAGTGACAACAGTAAATAGGGAGCAAATGTACATCAAAGACCAAGCACTGACGTTTTCAAGACAACTGCTTATAGAGTTTTCGATATCTCCTTCTAAAAGTTCCGCACTTGCGTCATTCGTTAGTCTTGGACATCACTTTCAAGACTATCATCTCGTTAGCGAAAGGAACTACTCGACCACGGTTCCTAGAGAAAAGGAAACTATCGCCATCCCTTTGAACGCGAAAACGGTATATCTAGATTTTGAGTGGAAATCACAGACGAGACGTCTCGTTTTCACCACTACGAGGTTTCGTAGGAAGCGGTGGTTTGGCCCGAGCTGGCAGCGATGGTGCGTCTACCGACACAACTGTCTTGAAGCTGAAAGAATATCGAAATTTCAAATATTGTTATGCTGAATTGAAAATCGAATTCGGACGCTACTGATGTTGTTGATATATAAATTTTAGGCCAAATTCCTGAAGGCTAAACTGCCGGTGCGGCTTTCCGCCACATAAAAGGAAATGCGATGTGCAATGCCGCTAAATTCTTTAAAAAAGGTCGGTACACCCCACCCCCCAGCCGATTCCAGCGAAAGCCGGAATCATCTATCTTTACCAAATGATTTGAATTCAACTTACCGTAGCTATTGTTATTACATTAAACACTTCTAAATTTGACTGATTTTGATCTGATCCTGTATGTAATTCAATTGCTCTAAATGCCCACTTTCAGGCCAGCTTCCCTCACTAACTACCCCCTCCCCTGCAAACATTTATTTATATTGAGTTAGTTAAAAAAAGCTCCTTTCACGTCTAATAAAGTAGCTTCAAGAGCTAAAAAGCGGCCTCTTTAAGCTCACCAAGAACTCAGTTTTTCGTCTGCTGCAAAGGATTTTCCAGGTTAAACTCGTTGTAAGATAAGCAGTAAAGCAGGGAGAGAGCTCTAACTTTTTTCCGATGCACGGCAATCTGATCAGCATTCCAAAACCGGCAGCAGATAAGACTGATTTTTTCCGAAGCGATCATTTTGCGCCCCTCATAGCTACCCAAATTTGGCATTCTTCTCCTTTTCTTCGATATGACAATAGGGTTGATACTGAGTGAGATTAGCCGCGTCAACAGCTTTTCGAAAATATAAGACAGCTAAGATACGAGATGGTTGATATTGTGCCCTTTCTGCACACAGACGGTTCTGAGACTAGAACTTGGACTAGCAACAAGCCGTGGGTTCGGCGATCGAATTGCCGACGTTGCTTGCTCGGTTAGAACCTCGGTGCGATACCCTGTGGCAGTGTATTATTCCACTGTAGCAATAAAAGCAACACAGGTCCACCTTTTGAGATCTCCCCCACGTCTAGCTTTTGTTCCTGAATTGTCTATTATCTAATTGCACATTCTAAAATTTTTGAAAATTGATTCGTTACGGCAAGTGTAGAATAACAATATCTCCTCATAAAAACAAGTTTTTCAATGTAAACAAATCAAACTGTCAGAATGTGCATGTCTCCCCTTATACTAGTTTCACGAGCTTGAAAACCTGGACTTCTGTACTTCATAAAATCCTGGATGTCGGCTTCGTTGTCTGTTCAATATTCCACTTCATGAATAGTAAGAAATATAAGAGCGTTAATTGAGTAGTAATTAGTTGAATAGAGAGCGTGCTATGTGTAAAAGGTATTATATGTCAAATTCACATAGTTTATTGGTGTTCTAGAGAACTGAATTCAAATGTGTGATGGAACATCACTGCAATACTAAAACTCTTCATACCTCGTGACCAAACGCTTCACTAATGCGAAAACACAATTAATAATAAACACAAAAGGATTAGCAAACAGAATATTAAAAATAAAAGGGTTCGCAACCTTTCCGCTCACCAAACTTGCAGCTGCCGGCAGGTACTCTCGGCTCCACGATTTCCTACGCTGTCGCAATAGTTTTGTGGGAATTGCGAGTACTAATGGCGAATTCCCTCTGACAAGGGAAGCGTCTGAAACGTATGTCTGCACTGGTGGTGCGACTCGTATATGGAGAATCCCACCCCTCATTTAGTATGAAAATGTGTTTATTTCTTGCCAAGTCATTAAACCCAAGGAGTAGGGGGTCACGACGGAATACGGTGCTTCACGAGTTTGGGGGTCTTGTGCGCCCGCAATACCCTCCTACCGGCAAGCGGCTCGGGACGCAGTGGAAGTGCGGTTGCTTCGTGTGAGGAAGGTCGGGGGTTTGGTTCCTCGGCGTTACTGGATTTTTGCATTTCAACTGACTGACTGAGATTTGGGTGATTCTGGCGTGTATACCATTTTCAGACGTTTTCTGCGAATTTTCCAGCTGTACGCTGTGGCACTCAACATGGTGATGTATAAATGTTCAACACCAGTGATACACAGGTACAAGGTGATGAAGATGAAGATGAAGATGAAGCAGCACTGGGCACAATACGGGCAGGGTATAAACAGGCTCTCACAGCTTGCTTTCATATACGGACCAATGACCTCGGGAAAGCCATCCTGCTCGGATCTTCAAAAGAGACCAGGATGAAACGTCGGAGGTGGTTAAAATGAGAGACGAGGTTTGTGGATCCCGCAAATTAACCTAAACGGCATCGATATACTCTTTCCCTCAACGATGCTTGTCACCTGAAAATCAGAGGTCTGCTGAAGGTTTTCTAGAACCTAACACCAACAATGTGCGCCGATGCTCGAGTGGTGATCCACCTGCTCACGCTGAAGTGTGGCCCACCTTTAGACAAGGAACCTTCGAGGGAAGAAATCAAGCTGGCCAAACGGATGACCAGCATACTCAAGGACTTCGAAGCATGTCAACTTGAAGTTGACGAAGACGAACACCTGGAAGTGATGGAAGAGCAAGAAGAAAATTGGGACCCGTAAGGATGTACTGATATACGTGGAGAGGCAAGCAAGCAGTGGGAGCAGTGGGCAGAGGAGCCTGTAGGTTTTACACGCTTTCCGCATTGTGACCAGTGCTTCTGTTTCATGCACTTTGTGCCGGTCTATCACTGGTGATGAGCGTTTATACATCATTATCTTGAATAGCTTTCTCATTGTCTTGTGGTAAGAAAACCAGTCAGTAATAAACAAGTCGCAAGAAAAGTACTCGCCACAGCGTACAGCTGGAAATGCGCAGAAAACGTCTAAAAAATGGTAAAGACGTCAGAATCCCCCAAATCTCAACCAGTAAGTTGAAATGCAAGAATGGAGCAAGGCAGAGGAACCAAACTCCCGACTTCCTCGCATAAAGCAACCGCACTTCCACTGCGCTCCGATCCGCTTGCCAGTAGGGGCATAGCGGGCGTACAAGACCCAAACTCGTGATGTGCCGTATCCTATTGTGACCCACCATTCTTTGGGTTAAACGACTTGGCAAAAAATAAATACATTTTCATACTAATTGAGGGGTGGGGATTCTCCCTATATGAGTCGCACCCCCGTTCAGACATACGCTTCGGACCCTTCCCTTGTGAGAAGTGAACAACAGCTCGTTATGGCCAACCCTGAGCCTCCAAAAAATGCACCACTTGTTCGTCACTTGCATCACCTATCGTCCCGTTCCCGTTTCTCGTTATCATCTAGTTGCTGGAGAGAGCACCAGTGGATACTCCTCGGATACGAAGGGCGCCATATCGTTCGTTCACTGCTTTCACGAAGAAGTCCGACCAACGCGTTGGTGGGCGTCTTGGTGTTCTCTTGACATCCCGCGGAACCCAGTTGGTGACGGCTCTCGTCGGCTTTCATGCAACAGGTGTCTGCAGAGCGCATCACGTGGCCGGCCCACCCAATTTTCAACGACTTGCCCATGCGACAGCGTGTCCGATCTTCGAACGTCTACGAAGCTCGGAACTCTGGAGGCCTTCTTTCACTTGCGTGAATTTTGTCATTCCGAGCATAGTCTTTTCGATTCCCTGCTGCACGACGCTGACCGCGTGTTCATCCCAGTTTCCGAGGCGTATGTTAGCGCAGGGAGAACAATGGAGTCGAAAAGTTGGGCACGTAGCTGGACGTTCTTCGTCTCCTTCACGACTTCTTCGACGCTCTTGAAAGCTTCCAAAGCCGGTCGTCTCCTCCTGCCGAACTCCGGAGCTAGATCACTGGTCATGTGGACTTCGCGATCTAGAATCATTCGGAGATGTTCGCTCCACAGAGCAAGAATGGGGCGTCAGAAACTAGCCGTTTTTATGAACATCATCATCGAAAGATTCAGCTGTAGTCTAATGCAGCCACACACACGACCCAAGACGGCCAATTTGGTTTGGCTGATGATCGGTGTTATGTGCACGATATGTCTTCAGCGAAGAGAAGATGGTGCAGTTGCCTGCCTTTGACCTTCACCACTGTGTCTGATGTAGTAGCACCTTACATACACACTAAATTAGATTTAATCAACTTTAATAAAATATTTACTAGCATCTATACTATTGAATTTATGAAGACTTTACAATCAGATAAATTATCTTTTAGAGTAGCTTACATATACGATCCTCCAATATCAACCAAAATTTTTAATTACAATAAGTTTCTTAAGTCACTAAATAACAATAACATTTCTCACATTTTATCTAATCCTTGTCTATGTGAAACAATTTATGTAAACAATAATAAATTTATCGACAAACATCATAATCATATTATAACAGGTAATTTAGAAATTGCTGAAGAAACAGCTCTAAGAAAATTACTTAGTAAAGGCACTAAATATAAGATAGCTAAAAAACTAGATAGAGAAAAAATTAAGATCATAAATAACGACGCTACTGACTCTGTCATCGAAAAGATCAAAAATAAATATAGATTGAATGCTGACAACATAAATCAAATAAGAAAATATTTCATCTTACAATATAGAAACAAAGTCAAGCCTGTATTAAATAATAATCGAGAAAAATCTGAAATTATCCCATATAATCAAGTTAAATACTACCAAGATCACTTTGTCTTTTGCCCGCTTGATTAGGCCTCTACGGTATAATATGTAAAAAGAATACTACCTAAAAATAACTATGAAAGAACTGGGAATAGCCATTGATAGACATAATGTACTCTTCACAACAAAAGATCAAGCAGACAAAGTGTACAAATAGCCTTAACGAATCTGACATCTTACGTAAACACGACATTTTTAATACGAATAACGGTTTAAGAATTAACAGTGACACCGAAATTCCTAAAATCAACTGCCTACCTAAAATGCACAAGGACCCAATAAGTTTCAGATTTATTACAGGCGCATCCAAGAGTAGTATTAAAAACCTTGCCTTACAATTACAATGTATATTCATATTTGTTAAGAAGCACTTCATTAACTACTGTAACATAGTAGCTAACCGAAGCAGAGCTACGAAGATATATTGGGCAATTAATAATACAAATATTGTCTACGAACTAAACGCACTACAAGACGACCATTTAAAACTCTATTCGGCGGACTTTAAAGATATGTTTACTAAACTACCTCATAAGACTATGTTAGACAAAACAGCGGTGCTGCTCAAAATCCGTTTCAAAAATGCCAATAAAAATTTCATAGCCTGTAAATGATACAGAACATTTTACACTAATGAAACAAATTTGAATTCTCGATACAAAATATTTAATGTGCAAGACATTATGCATTATGTTAATTTGTTACTTAAAAATAGCTATGTGGTATTCAGCTCAACAATTTTCATACAAAATAAAGCTGTTCCTCAAGGATGTAACTTTAGTCCACTACTTGCAGATATCACAACGCCTATATTGGAATACGAGTTCGCTAAATCGTTTGTCGCTAGTACTAATAACATATTTATACCATACAGAAATATGGATGATCTACTTGCAGTTCATAACCTAAACAAAAGCATGTGGATGATATTTTAAAGCTAGTCTATAAAGATACTCTGGAATTGAAAAAGACGCATATTAATGAACATCGCTGGAATTATTTGGACATTACATTAAGAATTATCAATAATAGAATAGAAACAAGAATGTACAATAAAACAGATGATTTCACTTTAAAGTTTTAAGGTTTCTACATTCTACGTCAGCAGTCTCCATATTATATCAAAAAAGCTATAATTTTATCGGAAACATTAGAATAGCAAACACTTGTTCTGACCTAGAGTATTTTCTAGAAAAAATAATTGAATTGAAAAATATTTTGAAGCATAACGGATACACAAAAGAGTTCATTATTTCGAACATAATTAAATGCTCATATAAACACAGATTTATATATTATAAGTTCAGGTTTCATAAACTTAAGACAATCTATCTATATTTTTACGAAAAACTCTTGATGAATGAAGACTACATAAAATAAAAATCTGTCAAATCTTTTATTTACTATAACTGCGTATTATATTTATTTAATATGCAATATAAATTAAAAAATAATAAATAAATAATATTATCCAATAAATAAAAAAATCTTAACAGTGAAAACAATACCGTTTTGTTTTGCTGTTAGCTTTATTGCACTCTGTTTTCTACACTAAGTATGGTTATGCAACCCTTCTCAATGATACAACCAGTTTTGCCATACAGTAGCGTCGGTAAACATTCGCCAAAACGCGGTCGCCGGCGGATTAATTCGCCGTTTCCCCCGCTTTGCCATAACTCCCTTCAAAGTCGATTATATCCAATGAAATGCATATTGTTGGAATCAGGACAACATGGTCTACCCAATGGCCTAAAGGTCTTGACAAAATTTTAAAATTTTAGAGTCCGAGATTACCTAAATTAAGCGAGACCTAATTATCTTGACCTGACACAGATTCGCTCCTGAGTCTCGCATAACCATGCCCTCTGGCAGATATGGATCTGCACTGTAGAATTTTTAAAACTATGAGCGATATCGAAAATGCATTTCATACTAATTTTAGGTTTTGCCTCATCAAGGCGATCTATTTGATATCAAATTTGCCTAGTTCGGCTCCATGTATGTCATTCCATCCATTTTCAACTGCCGTTTTTCCATTTTCGCTAATTAGTTACAACCGTATCAGTTTCGTTCTAGGGCTGATTTTTGCTAAGTTTTTCGCTTGTGAGGTGTAGATTACAAATATGGGTTTTAGGCTTACTTTGATCAAAAGTAAGACAGTAATCAGCCACCAAATTGACAGTGCGGCGTTGCAAGGAGACATGGCCTGCAAGGGCTATTTCACGCGTGTGGATCTGTGTTTCCACGAGGCAGATCAGTATGAAAGCTGGAAAAGTGAAATTTTAAAAATTTCAGACACCATGCAGAGATGCTATCTCACAAACACGGCGGAGCTGGCAACTCACGTCTCGGAGTTTCATTCCCTTGAAAACGCAGTTTCCTTCAAATCCGTCATTGAGATTTGACACTGACGTCTGTCCACACCTTGCAGAGGAGTTCCTACCATATATGAAAGCCCATATGTGCAATATCATTCAAAAAATTTTTCACTAGACTTCAACCTAATTTATTACTTGAGACAAGTTCGATACTGGAGCCCAGACTGTTGCCGTAACTGCGTGACCTGACCTGCCCCACCAAACATGTCCCTTGGACATACAATCGCTGCTCCTTTTGTACTCCTTAAAATATCGATTACTGATGACAAGTGCTTTGATTACAAAAATTTTCTGAACCGCTGTTCGAATCTATGACCGAGTTGGAACCGAAGAGTTGAATTGTCACGGAAATAATTGCCTTCCATCCGTAAGAAACAACACCAGAAAACGAAATTGTACCTCACAAAAATTTTCGACAAAAATCGACCAAAAATTAAGACTTTCCACAAGCCTCCCGATTTACGACAGTTTAAATGTAGACAACAGCAATCTCTGACTTCGACGGTCCTATTTGAGGGATATACTTGTCACGGAAATAGTTGTCTCCTGTCAAAAGGAAAAACTTTAAAGTGTTGAGAAAGATCGAGTTCTTATGCAGCGATATTCTGTGTGATCACTGGGGTTTTATTATTTGGACACTTTTTTGGAATAGGAAAAAACGAGACCCAGATTATATTGAAGGTTGTTTCAAAAATCCATAGTTTTTCGCTATATATCGAGCAAAACTTGAGTCTATTTAGGGACAAAATTTTAGTTATATACTTGTCTGCTTTAGGAAGAAAATAACTTTCAATTTACTTTCATAACCAACAACAATTTCGTAGACGGGCACCAAATTATATCGAAGCTCGAAGCTTGTTCTTACTGGGTGAAGAGAAAAACAAAAAACAGAAAATCAAATAACATTTGTAAGGAGAGCACGAATACACGCATGAGTGATCACTAGTAATTAACACTCGATATTTTATAGAGCACAATTTCTCACGCATGTCGCTCCTCCAGGTAGAAAATGTGTCGTCCATAAGCCCCAGTTTATACTTGTGCCGCTGCGCGGCGCGGCACTGCGGTCGGGATAGATATCGACCGCGCAGCGCGAAAAATCGATATCTATGGCGATTATGGTGCCGCGCCGCGTGACGGCGCAAGTATAAACTAAGGCTAACATCCTGGTAGAATCTGCGAAAATTGAGGCGGACCACACTGATTTAAAGAGTACCGATATTAAAAGAATTGAGTTTCTTGACGTGTAGAAGAAACTACGAAAAACACAACAAGCTCCTCTGTCAAAACGAAGAGGAGTACGATAACTCCTACTGGATAAAAGACGACGTGACAGTACGACCTCACCCATTGGCTCTCGAACCTCAAGCCTGACGCTGCGTTGGGTTAGTGTGAGTAGTGAGAGAAGAGAAGCAGCGATTGTATGTCCAAAGCAGATGCTTGGTGGGGTAGGTCAGGTCACCGCAGTTACGGCAGCAGTCTGGGCTCCAGTATCGAACTTGTCTCAAGTAATAAATAAGATTGAGGTGGAGTGAAATATTTTCGAAAAATATTGCAAATTTGGGTTTTTGTAAATGGTAGAAACTCTTCTGTGAGGTGTGGACAAACGTCAGTGTCAAAACTCAGTATTGGATTCGAAGGAAACTGCCCTTTCAAGTCAAACTCCGAGACGTGAGTTGTCAGCTCCATCTTGTTTGTGAGATAGCATCTCTGCATGGTGTCTGACCACTTTTCCAGCTTTCATACTGATCTGCCTCGTGGAAACACAGATCCACACGCGTGAAATAGCCCTTGCAGGCCATGTCTCCTTGGAACGCCGCACTGCCAATTTGGTGGCTGATTACTGTCTTACTTTTGATCAAAGTAAGCCTAAACCCCATATTTTTAATCCACACCTCACATGCGAAAACTTTAGCAAAAATCAGCCCTAGAACGAAACTGATACGGTTGTAACTAATTAGCGAAAATGGAAAAACGGCAGTTGAAAATGGATGGAATGACATACATGGAGCCAAACTAGGCAAGTTTGATATTAAATAGATCGCATTGATGAGACAAAACCTAAAATTAGTATGAAATGCATTTTCGATATCACTCATAATTTTAAAAATTCTACAGTGCAGATCCATACCTGCCAGAGGGCATAATTATGCGAGACTCAGGAGCGAATCTGTGTCGGGTGAAGATAATTAGGTCTCGCTCAATTTAGGTAATCTCGGACTCGAAATTTTTAACATTTTGTCAAGACCTTTAGGCCATCGGGTAGACCATGTTGTCCTGATTCCAACAATATGCATTTCATTGGATATAATCGAACTTGGCGGGCGTTATGGCAAAGCGGCGGAAACGGCGGATTAATCCGCCGGCGGCCGCGTTTTGGCGAATGTTTACCGACGGTACTGTATTTGAATTAGAAATGAGAATTAGTTTGGATATTTCCATCAAGTGATTCATTGTCCCACGAGAAGTAGCTCTTTCCTAGACTTGATATTTTCCAGTGATCCTCAGTCAATAAATTCTATCTATATTGCTCATCCAAAAAACAGCGACCATGCTACAATACGTTTCAAATTAGATGCCGCCATACAACCAAGTGTAAAGCGGTGGAAACTCGATTTTAGTCGTGCAAATTATAATGCAATCGAAACCCATTTAGCAAGCATCGACAGGATAGGCAGTTTTGCCTATGTACGAAATATTTCTTGCAGTTCTACATCATTGTGTTGAAAAATTCATCCCGAGACGTAGGGCAGATATAGGACAAATGAATTTACCCTCGTACTTGATCAGAATGATGAAACAACGATCAAACATATGGCATAGAGCGATGCGGAACAACCTTGTCAATGATTGGCAGAGCTATAGTGCAATAAATCACAGAACGGAAAAAGCTTTAGAGAGGTATTTGATGTTTGTGGAAAAGAAAATTACTGAATCAGGAGACTTGACAAGGATCTGCCGATATGTCAACTCGAGGAAACAGTCACGCTCGATACCCTGCCTAGTACCGGATGATGGGTCTCCGGTTGTTCGGGAGGAGTTGAAAGCAGATCTCTTGGCTAAGATCTTCTATGACTCCTTCAATAAACCGAGCAGTGGCACTGCGCCTTCTGATTCTGAGATCGCAAATTTCCCGTATTATCCTGAAATGGAACCCACGTTGTGGTTCCAGAAAGATGAAATCCTTAAATTGCATGAGAGCTGGCCTTCATCGTCGTCTACGACCCCGGACTTTATTCCACTATGTTTTATTAAAAGAATTCTACCCTTCATTGGTCTCCCCCTCGAGTACATTTTTGAGTTATATGAGATCAGAAGTGCCTCAACGCTGGAAGCATGCTCTAATTACACCTATATCTAAGAAAGTGCCGCTTGATGACCCAAGAAACTATCGACCTGTTAGCATTACCTCGATTTTTGCTAGAGGGTTTGAGAAAATTACGAAAAAACATTGTAGCTCACTTAATCAAGCACAACGTTATTTCGAGCGCCCAGTTTGGATTTATGGAGGGTAGGTCAGCAGAATCTGCACTTCTTACATCGATGAACGACTGGACTGGAGCAAGGGAAGGCAAGAAAAGGGTAGATGTTGTTTTCTTTGATTTCCGGAAAGCATTCGACAAGGTTTCCCACTCCAAATTAATGCATAAATTATCTTCTGTTGGAATTCACCATAGGATTATATCGTGGATACGTGACTTCCTTGATAGTAGGACTTTCCAAGTACGTATAGGTAAAGAGTTCTCACCCGGGTATGGAGCATGCCGCGGTGTCCCGCAAGGTGGGATTCTTTCCCCAATTCTATTTCTGATTTACAGGTTTGAAATCCCCAATATTATCGAAAAACTTGGAGTCACATGTAAAATGTACGCCGACGATATGAAAATTTATAAGGTCATAGAGTCGCCAATGGACACGGACCGCTTGCAAACTGCTATAAATTTTGTTAGCAAGTAGTCCGAATATTGGGAACTACCCCTTGCTGTGGAAAAAACTCAGGTTTTCGTCATTGGGGATAAAACCGCCACTACAACGTATTCTATCGGATCCACTCCGCTAGGAAGGGTAGACCAAATTAGAGATCTCGGTTATCTCATAAACAGCAATCTAGACTTCGAGCCTCACTACAGTATGCTCATAAAGAAAGGTATGGCTCGTATCTACAATCTTTTTCGGATGTTTAGAACCAAAAATCCCAAGGTTCTATTAAGGGCTTATAAAATGTATATCAGGCCAATCGTTGAAAGTGGGACTACCGTCTTCAATCCTTACAAACGCAAGGATATTCGTCTGCTGGAGAGGATCCAGAAAAACTTCACCCGCAAACTGATGCTGAGGTGTTATGCGATGGACTATTCCTCCATTCCCGATGGTGATACCAGAGCTACTCAATTGGGTTTGTCGTCCCTAAGGAGTAGGAGAACAAAATTCGATCTTGTGATGATGTTAAAAATACTAACAGGCAGAGTACAAATAGAAGCCTCAGACTTATTTTCGGTGTTACCTGAGGTCAGAACAAGATATGGTTACCTAAGTACCCCGATCCAGTTATGAAGAGCCAAAGCCAAATCCGACAACCTTTTTTTCGAACACAACCATTCGAGTTTTTCGACCACTGCTCAAAGATAATGTGCTTCAGATGTCCCTCGGCCCATTTAAGAAATTCACTGACCAGCGATTGAAATAGTTCTGAATTTAGTTCTTTTATTTTTATCCAATTGTCTGTTTTTAGTAATCTCTCTTTGGATATGTTTGTGTTGTCATGCCATCTCTAGTGGGTGTTGCATGTAGATGTGTTGTATGGCACCGCGCGATAATTCGCGCCACAAAATAAATAAATAAATATTACAATAACTATAGTGATAATTATAAAAACTATATTTAAAAATATTAATTATATATAAATACATCTTTAATTAAATTAATTAATTATTCCCTTTCAACTTATAAGAACATCTTTGATAATTCTTTAAGTTCTATTTTTTCATTTAACTTTAAAAAAATTTCTACACCTTCTTTGTTTTCTCCTTTGAAATCAACTTTCTCATGTAGAGCGTAGTTCTTTATCCTTTCATATTCATTCTTTGTCTTCTACTCTATTCTACTTTCTCTTCTGACCTCTCCTCCCTTCCATTTTCCTATCTCTCCTCACACAAACAGATTTCAAAAATATCTTAAAATATGCTCCTCTTCTTCACCGAAGAGCCACGGGAGGAGCATTACACAAAGGTTCGTCTGAAAGCAGTGGCGAAACTAAGCTTTTTATGTTTCATAATTTGTGACATATCATTCTTTTAATTAATTTTTAAAAAATTCTATTTTTTTACACCTTTCTTTACTTCTTTGAATTTTACATTTCGTTATGTTTTATATTCCAATATTAGATCGCGCAGGTGCAGTTGCCTGCCTTTGACCTTCACCCCTATGTCTTCCAATATTAGATCGTGCAGGTGCAGTTGCCTGACTTTGACCTTCACCCCTATGTCTTCAAATATTAGATCGTGCATGACGTTTTAGAGTGTTGCGCTGAAGAGCTTCTGGAATATGGTTTCCCCTTGCCGAACCCCTCGCTTCACATTGACGACGTCGCTGAAGCATGGCTCGATCTCGGTCTCATAGAAGGTTCTAATAAAGGGAATTTAAAGTTGAAAAGCGAAATCAGGTAATTTTTGTCCAAACTAGCACTATATATTGAACTGCAGGTATCCGTCTAATGTGCTAAAACGCAGTCTAATACTTCGGTGCCAAACAATTGCTTAAGAGTCGAATAGTGCTAAGGACAATGAGCGCCACATGGGGTTTGTCATCTATCAATTGAACCTTCAATCCTGTGGTTACTTCAGGAACATAACGCAGCCTAAAACTGCACAATTCCGGAATAGTTTTGAGGTATGTCTGAACCTAGAACCATCCTTAATGGTCTTGGTTGTTTCTAGGTTGCAAGTTGTTTGTTCTTTCATTTTAGTAGTGAGTGACACGGATGTCTTCTTGGTTGAAGAAACATCCGTGTCACTTCTAATCTAATGCACATCGCGATCACCTGTATCACCTGTCGTCCCGTTGATCATCGAATTGCTCGAGCGGGTGCCAGCAGCGTCTCCATTCGTCCCTGTCGCGTGCCAGAGTGGTCCAATGGATCCTCCTCGCTCGAGGGACACGAAGAGCGTCATATCGGTCGTTCAGGGCTTTAACGAAGAAGTCCGACCAACGCGTTGGTGGGCGTCCTGGTGTTCTTTTGACATCCCGCGGAATCCAGTCGGTGATGGCTCTCGTCCAGCGGGTGTCTGCGAAGCGCATTACGTGGCCGGCCCACCTAATTTTCGACAACTTGGCCCACGCGACAGCGTCTCTGATCTTCGAGCGTCGGCGAAGCTCGGAACTCCGGAGGCCTTCTCTCACTTGCGTGAGTCGTTTCACTCCGAGCATCGTCCTCTCGATTCCACGCTGCGCGACGCTGATCGCGTGTTCATCCTGCTTTCGTATAGCCCAGGTCTCTGAGGCGTACGTTAGGGCAGGAAGAACAGTGGAGTCGAATAGGTGGGCACGGAGTCGGACGTTCTTCGTCTTCTTCGCGACTTCTTCGACGCTCTTGAAAGCTCCCCAAGCCGCTCTTTTCCTCCTGCTCAGCTCTGGTGCTAGGTCGTTGGCCATGTTGACTTCGCGACCCAGATACACATAGCTGGAGCATTCGGAGATGTTCGTTCCGTTGAGCGAGAATGGGGCATCAGAAACCCATCCGTTCTTCATGAACATCGTCTTCGTAAGATTCAGCTGGAGTCCAACGCTTCCACATACACGATCGAAGTCGGCCAGCATTCGCTCCGCCTGGCTGATGCTCGGTGTTATGAGCACGATGTCGTCAGCGAAGCGAAGATGATGTAGTTGCCGGCCGTCGACCTTCACTCCCATGTCTTCCCATTCTAGTTCGCGCATGACGTTTTCGGTAGTGGCGCTGAAGAGCTTCGGGGATATGGTATCCCCTTGCCGAACCCCTCTCTTCACGTCGACGACGACGTCGTTGTAGAATGGTGAGATCTTGGTCGTGAATCCACTGTACAGCTCTCGAAGGACTCTGATGTACTGAGTAGGAACGCCCTGAGTGAGCAGGGCTTCGATGACCGCTTCAGTTTCGACAGAGTCGAATGCCTTCTTCAGGTCGATGAACGTAAGGCACAGCGGCAGCTTGTACTCTCGCGACACTTCGATGAGCTTCGTAATGGTGTGTATGTGGTCGATCGTGCTGAATCCTCTCCGAAATCCTGCTTGCTCGCATGGCTGTCCTTCGTCCAGCGTTCTGCTAATCCTATTCAGGATAACTCGAGTGAACAGTTTGTAGACTACGGACAGCAGGCAGATCGGGCGATAGTTGCCAATGTCGTGCACGTCTCCCTTCTTGTACAGCAAGACGGTTCTGCTGGTCTTCCACTGAGATGGAACCTTGCACTCCGACAGGTAACGTGTGAAGAGCCGCGCCAGGGTGTTGATGAGCGTAGGCGGGAGGTTCTTCAGGTGTTCGGGTCTGATCCTGTCGGGACCAGCTGCTGTACGTTTCTTCACCGACGAGATGGCGTGTCGGATCTCGGAAGGGAGAACAGAGGGGACGACGTATCCATCCTGCGGAAGATGGCATGGGGGCAGGTGGACGCGGCTATCGAAGAGATCGGAGTAGAAGTCGTGGATGACCCTCTCCATGGTCCTTCTGGAAGAGGTGACGGTTCCGTCGGGACGTCGGAGAGCTGTCATCTTGGTCTTGAAGTTGGCGAAGTTCCGGCGGGCATTGCGGATGCTCAACCCTGCCTCTGCAGCTTCAGCCAACACTTCCGCCCTTCTCTCCTTAAGATCCTCCTTTATCGCCTCTCTGCATAGCTTCGCAAGCTCGGACGTCAGTTGGTGGTTGCCTGACGCTCGTGCTGCTCCACGCTGGCGTATCAGCTCGAGAGTTTCCGGAGACAGACGTCTCTTGGTGGTCTTCAAGCTCTCGGCTCCCTTAGCACTATCGTGGAGATGGTGCACGAAGCGGTCGTATTCCTCGTCGACGTTGTCCATGACGGCATCTTCCCAAAGACCGGCAAGAGAGGTGTAGAGGTCCCAGTTGATGGTCGTTCTGGGACTCCTCTTCTTGAACTTCGCGGCCTTCTCTCCTTGACGCGAAAAGCGGAACCTCGCGCGAAGGAGGCGGTGGTCCGATCCCGTGTAGAACTTGGGGACAACGGAGACGTCGGTCAGGCAATATTTGCGATTGAAGATGATGTGGTCGATCTCGTTGTGGAACTGGCCACCGGGAGATTCCCAGGTCCATCGTAGGGAGGGAGGCTTCTGGAACTGCGAGTTTCCATGGATGGTCTTGGTCGACATGATAAACTCAGACAGCCTTTCACCTTGCTCGTTCCACTCCAAACCGTGGGTTCCGATGTGGAGTTCTTCCGGCGACCTTCGCGGTCCGATTTTGGCGTTGAAGTCGCCGACGATCACCTTGTAGAAGGTGTGATCTTCCTTATAGAACTTCTCCAGCTCCACGTAGAAGGCTTCGACCGCTTCGTCGTCGTAGTCGGATGTTGGGGCATACGCGACGAATACAGTCAAAGCTGGCACGGAACCACATCGCTTCAGTCGCAGACGTCCGATTCGGGTTGTCAGAGACTCGTACGAATCGATGTTCATGGCCAAGTGCGTGTTGACGAGGACACCAACGGGATATGCTAGAGAAATGCATGGCACAATCTCCTCGCAATAGAAGCTACATATATAAGGAGGCGATAACGATATACATCAAGAACTGGCTGTGAATCATGACTGAGAGAGTGCAAACAATGCCTCAGTAACGAACTGAAGTGTTTCCAGAATCTTAGAACGAGTTAGAGCAACTAGATCATAAGCAATTCAAGAACAAAGGCTAGACCTGGGAGAGATCTCAAAAGGTCGACCGGTGTTGCTTTTAATGCTCCAATGGCACTAGTGCACTGCCACAGGGTATCGTACCAAGAGGTGCGAACCGAGCATAGGACGTCGGTTATCCGGCCGCCGAGCACACGGCTTGCGCCTAGTCCAGGTCGCAGTCTCAGAATCAACTGTGTGAAGGTGAAAATATCGACAATCTCGTATTTTAGTCATCTTATATTTTAGAAAAGCTGTTGATGCCCCCAAACTCGCTAGCAAACCATTTTCTCATTCAATAAAAACCCGAGTGTGAAACCGAAGAAAACGAGAAAAATACCAAAAATTAGATCTCAGTAAGACATGCGAGCACGTTGGAGATATTACAAAACTGCTCATTAAATTAAGCTCATAAAAAGCTTGAGAAAAAAGGTATCTGTGTGATATAAGAGACCCGCAATATACAAAAACAATTTTTGTTAGGCGTGGACTTATAACGAGAGCAGAAGTGACTCCCTATCAAATTTGACAGAAAGAAACGATACTGATCTAATACAATCGAATAAATGAGCGAACAAATAAATGAAAAATAAAGATAAATCTTTTTATCCTATTTTTTCAATCTCTCCACCTTTTGAGCCGTGAAGTACAGTAGTGCTGACAGACCCAAGTCAAGGCCTATCGAAGACAGTGAAGACAAAGCACATTATCTATTTTGTAGTTGGAACAGACCTTCGAATGGTACCAGGAATGTGAAGAAACGTCGTCCGCTCTCCGCAATGGCCAATCGGACATATTACGAACGCTGTCGTTTTGCGTGTTTATTTTTGTGTTTATATCGTATCATC
The DNA here is from genome assembly GCA_947396885.1 of Heligmosomoides polygyrus polygyrus. Taxonomy (NCBI): domain Eukaryota; kingdom Metazoa; phylum Nematoda; class Chromadorea; order Rhabditida; family Heligmosomidae; genus Heligmosomoides; species Heligmosomoides polygyrus. Next base: position 39,919,537 of record OX377206.1, read on the forward strand.
TAGGTTAAAACAAACTTTTAATGTCAGTATGATACACTGCCGTGGTCAAGATACACTTCATATCGACAAAGGTGGACTGAGCTAGCCCAGCACTGCAGAAACCCAACCTCCGGATCTGAACCGCTGACCTTTTCCTGCAAGTCCTAAACTGTAACCACTAGGCCATCCAGTCGCTGCCGCTTTGGTGGTGAGCGGTGCAGGGGCAGACATAACTCAAACGCCGCGCGAACTCCCCTGGCGTCGCACACGGTGCGCGACGAAATTGGACTAGTTGTCGCGGTCCGACTGCTTCCGACAGAGACGGCTAGTGACTCGGGCTAGAGTGCGCGCCAGCGACGTCGATGAGGATGAGACAAGTTCGACGTCTAATGGTAGGGAAGTGGGAGTAACGGTTAACAAAGTTCGGGAGGAATCATACTCAATCTATTTCAAATGAGAAGGGAACTGGTCAAGGATCTGGTGAGGGAGAATTGAAACAAGAACTGGAACGGGATTACTAACAAGAAGTTTCGGAAGCAAGTGTTTGTAAGTTTCTATTGGGGCGGGGGGGGGGGGGAGGATGAGCACACTAACAGCTTTTCCCTTAATTCTAACTTTACGCTACATTTGAACGTCGCCAACTCACTTGTCATAGTTCGCGTGTAAGGCCGTTGGCAAGCACCCCTCAGCAAACGCTAAGGATCTCCTTATTTCTCCAATCTACAAGCAGAGGCAGAGGCATTTTACTGCATCCTTTTTCATCCAAGCGCTTTAACCAAGAGAGTTCCTCTTCCAATTTATTTGGGTCTCTCTGTCGTTAAAAAAAACTAGTCGTGGAGCTCAAACACTGGCGAAATCAATCAACGGGATTACCAGAGGACACACTCTTAGAATTCAACAGCAAACACCGCCCTTAAAAATGTTTCAAGAATACTTTTTGGCTTGTGTTATTAAAACCTGGAATGAACGCCCAGCACTGATTCCCAATTCTTGAACCGACACGCTTAACTACAAGTTGGGAAATTTTCTTAAACAGAAAGCACATTTGTGAGGTCAACTACAATTTAGTTTTTGAGCAGAATGAACGATACCTTATTTCAACATATAATAGCTTTTTTAGTGAATGAACTACGGAGTTGCTCTTAAAAAAGAAGCGTATTCACTTTATGCAAACCATGGAAACAATTCGTTTTTGCTCTCTTTGAAGGGCTAAATCTTCTGTAACCTTCTTTGCTAAACTGATTTTCTAACACGTTTGGCTCAATGATGTTTTACGCTCTGCTTTTGCTAATCTTCAATGGACCACCATTTGTTGCAACGTTTTAGGCTAAACTGATTTTCTAACACGTTTGGCTCAATAATGTTTTACGCTCTGCTTTTGCTAATCTTTAATGGACCACCTTTTGTTGCAACGTTTTAGGCTAAACTGATTTGTATCACTTTTTTGCTCAACAGATTTCTATGTTCTGTCTTTGAGAATTTTCAGAAAGCCAACTTTTGATGTAACCTTTGTGGTAAACTGACTTTGTCTCACTTCTTGGCTAATCAATGTTCTATGTTCTATTTCTACCTAAAACGTACTGCTGGCACAATTCCCTTGTGATCTACACCGTGTACGATGACCTTTTATGTAAGCAAGATGGCGCGCGTAAAGAAGAGATACGTAGAAGATTGGGACAAATATCTGTCGGTTTATCGGACTACCTTTGCCTCGGGTAGATGTATGGTCTTAGTAGCGGTGTAGGTAGCCGCGAGAAGTGCTACTTGTACGAGGAGTCTAAACTCGAATGGCGGATACGACGCCAATGGTGTATTTGGGGCCACAGGGTCCAACATAGGTCTTGTCACAGCGTAGTGGCAGGTACACAGGCATATGGTAGCATGGCTAATTCCCTCTAAGTGCCGTTCGATGCGCTCTCGGAACTGAACTCCAAATGCCAGAGCACACACTGCTCTACACTCGACAGCTGCTCCTGAAACTCCCTCCTCCTACATCCTAAAAGATTGAGCTGGGAAAGAAATGTGTACTTGCCTGTTTAATAAGTTCCCTCCATCCAAATCCTCTCGATTCAGTATTGTTGGTCGCTTCATGGGACCGTAACCACTAGGTGAAGACGAGTTTTCCACAGCAACCGAACGAGAGGGGCGAGTCCTAGGAACGGGTGTCGGCTCCGCTCCGACGGCTTTGTTGTACGAAAGAGGACGACTGCTATTGCTGGATTCGGGTCGGAGCGCCTGCAATCTAGTTGAAGTCATGGTTCAATAAAATACTACAGATTTTACATATAGAAGGTTTAGAGTAACCTTGGAGCCGTCATTAAAGTTGTGGTCGAGAACGAAATAATTAACGAAAATGTCGAAGGAACACAGCGATCCCGTGCACGATCTTCTGCTGATTTATGACATTTTCAAGTCAGGCTAGGAAGTTTTCAAACCAATTCAACACTACAAACCAAACTGGACACTTTTCAAAGCAATACCTATGCTTTTGAAATGAGTTTGAGCAATTTCCAAATCAAAACAAGCATCTTCTGTGGGGTAGAATCCCTCCGTACCTTAACCTTCACTTCCCAGTGCGACGGTGAGGGCCACGATGCACTACCGCGGGATATGTCGAAATCTCCAGTAGCCACGGCCATAGGATTATGCATATAAGGGACGGATTCGAACGCCCAGGACACCTCTGCACAATCCTCTAGCATTCCTTATCTATTACGTACTATTATATATGGTGGGATTTCTGTTAACAAATCTATCATAATCGTGTTCGTTGTTATCGCGGAATTATACTGCACTAATCTCTACTTTGAAGAGACATTGGAAGTACCAGTAACTATTAGAGTGTCCAGAAAATATCTGTAGAAAACTTCGCAATGTTCCGGATTTTTTCTAGAATGTCTGAAGATTTCAACATAAGTGCTATATAAATACACTACCCTGCTGTATCTGCATAACATATCCAGCTCCGTCTTCCTTGCCTATTCCACTGTACGATGGCCGAACTGTCTAGTATACATTGGATCCGAATGAATCATTTTCGGATATCCGATTCGGATAACCCGATCCGAATCATCCAAAAATCCGGTGTTCCCGAAATCGTCGTTATCCGAATCATCCAAAAATGTTGGGTCTGCGAAATTGCCGTTATCCGAATCATTTAAAAACCCGGGGTCCACAAAATTTCCGTTATCTGAATCATCCAATTATACGAAGATTTTCGATCGGACCCATTGTATCGAACGAATCATTTTCGGATATCCCGATCCGAATCATCCAAAAACCCGGTGTCCGCGAAATTGTCGTTATCCGAATCATCCAAAATCCGAGGAAGTCAAAATCGCCCTTGTCCGAATCATCCGAAAATCCGGTGTTCCCGAAATCGTCATTATCCGAATCATCCAAAAATCCGGGCTCCGCAAAATCGCCGTTATCCGAACCATCCAATTATCCGAAGATATTCAATCGGATCCAATGTATACTGTCTAGCCGTATTAAACACGTAGTTCTTCACGAGTTTGAATCTGGGTATTCCGCTGCAGAAGCCTATCTAAACTTGTGTCGTGTATTCGGCTCTGAAGCTCCTTCTGTAAGGTCTGTGTATAGCTGGTTCGAACGCTTCAGAAGCGGAAACAGGAGTCTCGAAGATGAGCCTCGCTCTGGTCGACCGACAACGATATCTTTGGATGAACTGAGGAACTGACTCCTACAATTGTTTTTGCCGTACCGTTGACAAATGTGTAACTCCACGCAATCAGAATTTCGGCTATCAATCAAAGGAAAATGGCGACGTCCAGGAAGAGTGCATGGCGCATTCATTACTAAAACATCTAAACACTAAAACATTGCTGCCTCCCTACACTTTGAAATAAGATCAAAACCATTATTTTTCGCTTAAAAGCGAAAATTTCAGGAAACTTTACACTTTTTGAAGCAGGCGAATTTAAAAAAAAAATCAAAAGTCATACCAAATTTTCCTTGGGAAAAATCTGTTCTACCTTCTTAGAAAGTGCCGAATTTATTCTAGAAGACACGCATTGAAGATGTTCAGTGCTTGAATTAAAAAGCATCGAGCTGCTTTGAAAAGTGATTAATTTGGTTTGAAACGAGTCCAGTTTGACATCGCTTATAATAGGAGGAACGATAAAACCACATAACGCCGTTCATTCGGATCACCACCGACCACTCTCGAGCCTTTTGGTGTCGTCTAGTATGACCACTATCATTAGTTAAAATTTCCAAATCCATTTATATGGTACTTTTGGAAATTGACATGACTTACAACTTGGTTAAGGACTTTTAAAACGGTGCTTCTTCTCCCTGGTGCAGTATCTTGGTCCGCACTAAAAGCCTTAAGTCTTCTCGCTCCTTAAATATCTTGATACTAACTGAACCCCTACATACCACACTGACTCAAGTAGGCGTAGACTTCTTCATATAGACTTGTACCTCTCTACTCCGTCACGGAGCTTTTGGCTGTAACATCAAGTTCATTGCCGCATTCACTTCGGCACTTATGTCAAAGAACATGAACAGTGCCTGGTACTGGCAGTTGAAATAGGTTGTTCAAACCATTGCCCTACTGTTCAGCATGTTGCTATCGTTCCGAGCAGGCCGCAATTACAATATTCACAGTGTTATGGTGGTCATTTGCAGCATGGTTACCAGGTGTTCACAGGTTCAGTGCTGCCAAACGTTGGGCTGAGAGCTTTGCCCCCAAGCTCAGAGAATAGAACACCTTGACCGTCTTCTTTTCTTCCATAGACCTTCTCACCTTCATAACTGTAAAAAGCTGATTTTACTACATACATCTAGTAGGTGGCGGAATATGGCAAGGCAGAATCTTCAAAACCGTTCTTATGAAGCCTGTCTACCCCCTATTGCATGTACTCCAAAGTGGCCGCTATGTGTGGCGAGAAACGGGTGCGATCGCGGGGGCGAGATCACCAGCAGCGAGATCCCTCGCGGACGAGTGGTCGCGGGAACACCTCACTTGGATGTATGGCGATTTCAGCGGCCATTCCTCTTCAGATTATGTCTCTACCACAAGCAGAGCGTCAAAAGAAAAATTGCTCAAGGATCGAAGGGTATATACTAGGGTTCTCGGGTGGTCACACCATCAGTTTTTCGGATTGCAGTGCCCAAGACAGCTTTTTTTCAATTTCTAGTCTTCGGCCACACAGATTTCAAAATCAAAAAGTGGTTATGTGCCCATTTTGAAATACTTTAATAACTGTAGCAGCAAGTGTATGTTCATTTTATAGTTAGGACGCTTGACACGTAGAACCAAGGATCTGGTACCGCTTCAATGCTCTAGACCCCGAACACTGACCAGTTCTTTCTGATGCAAGGTACTGAAGTGGAAGACGAGGCGTAAAAGGACATGATATGCAAATTTGAATGAAAGATTTCTGAACACGCAATTTGCTTTTCAAGTTAACGCTAGGGACAAGTGCTCCTTGGAGGGTGCTAATTTCAAAGTATTTTGCTCTGTCGTGTGTGATTCTTACTCTGTACCTATGAACTTGTTAACCCAATCCTGAACTGGAATGCCAGCTGTAAGAATGTCGCTGATATCAAGGGTTACAAGAAGAACAGTAGCCAAGAATGATTCGAACGTTGTTCAGATAACAGTATATTAGTTACTATGCAAACTATTTTGAAGAAAACAATTTTCTGACGATTGGATGAACAAATCATTCTGACGTAGTGGCTAATAATGGTTTGGCTTCGAGAATAATTGATGATGGTCGAAGTCTGAGTCTCGTCGAGAAACCTTTCGCCGACCGAACTTTGTAGACTTCTTACAATTAGAGAAAACAATTTACCTCACTATAACTTTTTTCCGATTTCAGCATGCTATTTCTTACGGAGTTCTTGAAACGACTCTACTAAACTTGTTATATTCGGGATGCCGTAGGAACTGCGACAACGGATTTCCGGAAAATATCCAAAGCAGTCACACACGAGAATCGACGGCCTTTCTTAATGAGTTATAGCATCACATCAACTGGTTTCAATTATCTAAGCTTTTTGATAGGTTATTATCGAGTTTCTTGATGACTTACATTATCGCATCAACTCGTTTCGATTATCTAAACTTTTTGATATGTTATCACTGAGACTGGGCGCGTGTAGCGCAGTCGGAGGAGGCGCCGATGGTCGCGTGCACCCGATACCAGGGTCCTGGTTCGGATTTCCCGCCCAGGCCAACCAAGCGTTCCATCCCTCCGGGGTCGGTGGATTGGTACCAGATTTGTCTGGGAAGGATAAAGCGCTGACTTGTTCATCGGCTGGCCACCGCAAAGTCATTGTATGGCCAAATACGCATTCATGTCGCCTCCACGACATCCCGTAGAGGTAGAATGCGCTGGCGCATCCCAGGACGGATTGAGTAACGCCGTCCTTTATCCTTTCTCCTTATCACTGAGACTCCGTCTGGAAAGACAGCAAGCACATCGTTACGGTGTTCAAAATTCTCACTATCAAATCGGAAATTCCAGATTTTTCTTGAGGGAATACTGATAAGAACCGTGAGAGGAAAGCTGAAATAGCACGTACATCCGAAAAAATCAAGGATTGGAAGACATTTTCTAAGCTATCAGACTTTCTCAGAATCCAGTTTGTTTGACATCTGCAATAACATGAGAATGTCTGCAAAACGCTTTAAAAGACCTACTACATTTTGAAGGTTGAGGTTCACATGCAACATTATTGACATCATTCAGTTTGCTCTTTGAATTCCCTTTTCTTCTTTAAATCTCTTCTTGTAGTAAGTTGCGGCGAACGATTAGAGGTAAACAGTTAAATTATACAGAAGGTACCAGCTCCGTTTTTTCACCAATTGGACGTGTTTTTATATAAACCAGACGTGCACATGCATGCTTAGGAAACTGGGAACCGCTCGTGTGTACATCTCCCTCTTTATGTGTGATGGATGGCGATCAGGAGGGTGACTACCACGCTAGTGCTAATATGGTAACTCAATCCACCAATGCATACTGGCATTGCAACTTCTCCGAAACAGCGGTCGCGCGCTTAGGCCATGCCCACTTATTCGCGAGCATTTGCACCCACCCACGGGAAAGAGATCGAAAGAGTCCCAAACTGAAGGGCTTAATCTGCAGATACATAAACAGAATCAGTCTGTACTTCTCGATCCCGTTTGCTGTCCGACGGCAATGATACTCGCCCGCGATTCTTGTTGTCATTATCCCTACCCCTCTCCCTCTCCCCCTCTCCACCAATACCTCCCTATCCACGCTTGGAAGAGAAACTGAGTGGAATTCAAGTACGCGCACTCCAGTCTACGAAGCCTATCTTCTGAAAATTCGACGCATATCACGTTGTACGACGCCTGCATGACGTCTTCTGAATCCCGACGCATTTTGCATAACGTATGTGACGTTTGCTGAGTATCAACGCACGTGTCGCGGCGTTGTCACGACGTCTATGACACATCTTCTGCATCCGGAGACACATGTGGCACAACGCCTACGACACGTCTTCTCAATCCGGATGCAGGTTGTAGGACGTGTGCGTCAAGATTCTGACGTCAAGACAAGAATCCCGGTGCTTCACGCTTGATCCCTATCCATACCTTAACGTGTTGCCCGCTCAATATATCAAAACTTGGGTAGTGGGGCCTCCATATGCACAATATCCAGACCAGATCTCCTACACCAGCTGCTCATCACCTCTGTTCATTTCCGCCTACCTAGCAGCTGTTTCAACTCGTGGAGCTGTTTTACTCCTAACACCCAGTACACCACTAGGCCAACCAAACTGTAGCCCTCCCCTTGAAGTTTTTTCAAGAGTTTCAAAAAAAAAAAACAGATTGTGTGCGCTGATAGTACGTATGTAATATAGTACGTATGAAGCCATTTACCATACTAGCAGTGCAGTAATACTTTTACTTACAGGAGGTGGAGGTCGCTGCGGTACCGCAAATGACGTCGTTATGCTCTCTCCTTCACTTTTTGATATGCTATTCGGAAGGGATTCGTCTTGATACTCATCAAATGAGTCATCGGACTCTTGCGCCGCAGTGCATGACATTCCAAATGAGTCGTTCAAGTCCGCCGACATCAGCGACTGACCTGTAAACCGCTTTTGAGAGAACGCAATCCGACAGCCAAGAAGGTACTGAAATGCATTTCGAACTAGTTGAAAGAGCAGAGGTTTCGTTCTTTAAAAACCTTTATTCGCCACATAAAATAAACGACGTCCAACACTTCGAACCGAAACGGCAGCAATAAATACCCACGGTCTTACTATTATACAACCCTGACAAAAAGCAAAAACGTACTTTGAATAAGACTGGAAACATTCAGAGCCGAAGTCGATATATGGGATGTTGACTCTGTATCGTTGCACTCCGTATCGTTACACTCATCGCTAAGATCAATCAAGGAGCCTAAACATTGCCAGCAGTGGTAAAAGCGAGATTGTAGAAACTGAACGGCTTGAGGATTACCCATTCAATATCGAGCTTACCAGCTTTTGGTTGCATGTACGGTGGAGGTGGGGCACGTTCCTTTGGTCTTCCACGAGGAGACGAACACCATGGCGTATTACTGCCAGACTCAAGTCTGTAATTGGAAACTAATATGAACATCCCATGACTATAGCATTTCTGATCACAAAAGAACAATAATTTGATCGATATTGATCGAATTATCAATCTTTTGTGGATGTCGCTCAAGCGGTTCGAGACATCTGGAATTCGCTTTCGAGATATCAATTGCCATTACATCGATCAAAATCTATTAACATGAATCAAATTATCAATCTTTTGTGGATGTCGATCAGGCGGTCCGAGACTTCAGCCCTAAGGGTAATCGCGGTCGCTGAACACGAATCTGAAGTCCGTTTTCGAGGTATCGATTGCCATCACATCGCCTGCCATCAATCGATATTGATCAAACTATCGATTTTTCTGTGAATGTCGTTTAAGCGGTCCGAAACTTCAGCCCTGGCGGTTTACGGGGAGCGAAAATAGCGGAAAATATCTAGACGCCTTCTACGTGCCAGGAGATTAAGAAGACGTGCCGAATACGTCGCCCAGCATGCCTGAGAATTTAGAAGACGTGCCAAACACGTCGCTCAACGTGCCTGGGGATTCAGAAGACGTGCCGAGGACTTCGTCCACTAAGGGAAATCATTGTGGGAGATCAGTAGCAGTAAAGTGGAGTTGTTACGGTAAGGTGTGACATATAGATCGTGCAATAAATATCGATCTACATTATCGATTTTCTCTCAGACCGAAGGCTATCACAGCAAGTAAGAAGCTTCGATCGGGAGGCTAATATCGGTCGATTTTATCGAATTCGTAACCGGTGATTTCGGTTTGGGAGACACGTGGATATAATGAGTGACGGAAGTGCTTCACAGCAGGTGGAAAGCTTCGATCGGATTTAACCATTATGATGATGGATGATGATGGATGATGATGATGGTAGATGATGATGATGATGATGATGATGATGATGATGATGATGATGATGATGATGATGAATGATTACGGATGATGATGAATGACGATGATGGATGATGATGGATGATGATGATGAATGATGATGAATGATGATGAGTGATGATGATGAATGACAATGGATGCTGATGAATGATGTCGCGAGAAAATAGTCCTTGTTGGGCTATAGTGATTTTCTCCTTCTTGATGAAATATTTGTCTGTTCTGGATAACTCCGCAGTCTTCGTTATAGAAGTCAGTTTATCCTTTGTGAAGACTGGCAGGCTATGTAGTTTTCTGGAGCCGTGATTATCCTTCAGCGTAACACGAAGCTCGTTGGAATTGAAGGTTTCCTGTAGCTCTCCCATTCCAGTAGTTGTGAACGAGGTTGAGCTAATTATTGGAAGACCTAGCAATCGTTCAAATCTTGTTTTGATAAAGCTTCTTTGAGCACCCGAATCAAGTAGTATTGTAACTGATTCGTACTTTGACTCCGTTTCGTTGGATATGAGTGCTGAAGCCATTTGTAGCACACACTGTCCCAGTAGCGGTGGTTGTGGCACTGAGTTGCTTAGAGCCTGAACTCGACCGTTATCCTGGGAATAACTGCTATTTCTTTGCTGCTGATTCTTGAACCGGTTGGGTTGCGACGGTAGAGAAGACGTTTGTGGTCGGTGAGAAGCTGAACTTTGCGGTTGGTTTTGCCTCCTTTCGGCTTGACCTGTTCTACCGCTGGTTCCAATACATAGAGACGAATGGTGATCCTCGTTGCATTTTGGACACTTTCCAACGGTTGTACAGAATTTCGAGCTGTGTGACCGATCGAAGCACTTCCAGCATACTCCTTGTCGTCTAGCTTCCATTCGTCGTGCTTCAGGTGTTGGAAATTTGTCGCAATACTGAGGAGGATGGGATCCTCCACACAAGCAGATCCTTCGTTTGGCGACATGCTTCGTTTGTTGAGGGGTGGTGTGTGACCTCACGAAGTTGTTTGATCTGTGATTGTCGGATCCAAACAAAGTCCTCGTTGTGAGTTCGGTCGTTTCCTGTAACGTGATGATGTCGTCAATCGCGTCCATGATGTCGCTTACTTCGAACGGAATGTCGGCATTCCTTTCTTTTCGTATCACTGTACTGCAAATGTGTTCCGTAAATTTCGATAAAATTAAACGGCGCCACACTCTGTCTGCATTAAGTGATACTCCAGTTTGCTCCACATGTACGACTCGTGAAGAAATTGATGACAGCGTTTCACGACAGCTCTTGGGATTATCATTAGCTCGAGGTATGCGCTCGATTTCGCTGATGAGAATATCCGCCATGCTTTCGGATCTATCGTACTGTTTCTTCAAGATATTCACTGCTACGCTGTATTTTTCTCCAATAACTGGAATGCTGTTGATTGAAGCTGCTGCTTTTCCTTTGAGCGCTTGCTTCAAGAATAGGAATTTGTCTTGGTCAGAGAGGTCAACGTCGTCATGTATCAACGACTGGAAGACTGACCAGAAGGTGGTAAATTCCCTGAAGTCTCCTGAGAATATTGGGACTTCGAGTAGTGGACGTCTGATACGCTGGCTGCGATTGCCAGGTGGTAGTAGGCGTCCTTCTTGATCGTTTGTACCGTCATTTTGACTTCTAGTAGCCTGGTGACTGACACTAAAAGCTACATCCGCTGTGAGGGTGGCTTGCTGCGCCAATTCCTCTAAACGGAATTGTATTTTGTTGAGCCATTGAACTGTTTGGATGTCCAGACTATTCGCATCATCTTCTAAATGCTTGTTTAGGTCCATCATTAGCTTTTCCTGGTCTTTTTGGTCGGCTCGTCTATCGATCCTTTCGATCGCTTCCTTGACGTATTTGTCCAACAACTGCTTGACTTGGGATATTCCTCGTGAGAGGTAGTTCAAGTCTGCAGTCTTTCTTCTGACATACTCCTCGCATTGTGCCTTCTCCGATGGAAATTCGAATGGGTTTCGGAGTTCTTCTATCTGAGCATTGTTGGATCGAAGAAGCTTACATGCGTTGGAGATCTTCGTCTTCAAGGCTTGAACATCGGCCATTTCTATCGCGTTTTGGTGAATTTCTCACAAATATCTAGGATTTTGTGATGTCTGAAATTCACCCGCTATTTGAAATGATTCGAGTAGTCCTGTGCTCGAAGGTTTTCCTGCCACGCGGGTCTTTTTCTTCTTTCTTAGGATCCTCGGTGAGAATTCGCTAAGAAATTTAGAATTTCCTTCCGGTTCCTCTGTAGAGGACTCGCGAAGAAGGTATTCTTTCGATTTCCTTTCCTTGATCGGAATGGAAATTCGTTCGCTCTCTGGTTTCTCCGAAGAGAACTCGCAAGAAAGCTTTTTTATTTTCCTGGTTCCTCGTGAGAGGACTCTCAAAGGAAAATTTAGAATTGTAGGCTGCTTCTCACGAAGAGAACTAGCACAGCTGACAATCAAGTCCTGGTTTCTCCGAAGAGAACTCGCGAAGGACTTAGGGTTGCTTTCTGGTTTCTCCGAAGAGAACTCGCGAAGAAAGCTAATAAAAACCCGTCTGTTTCTCACTGACGAGAACTAGCGCAGACTTGGGTTTTTTCCACGGTCGATGCACCAATTTGGTGGATAACCAATGGGGTTGCTTTACTATTCAGTGGAACAAAGGTTTATTCTCACGATTTTATAGTAGATTAATATATCTAAATATAGACCCTGGTTGGGTATATTCACAACAGATGATGAGTGATGAGTGATGATGATGATGATGATAATGAATGACAATGGATGATGATGGATGATGGACGATGATGGATGATGACGAATGATGATGATGAATGATGATGGATGATGATGGATGATTATGGATGATGATGAATGATGATGACGGATGATGAAGATGATGGATGATGATGATGATGAAGATGGATGATGATGAATGATGATGAGTGATGATGATGATGATGGATGATGATGGATGATGATGATGGGTGATGACGATGATGGATGATGATGAATGATGATGAGTGATGATAATGATGATAATGATGGATGATGACGATGACGATGATGATGATGAATGATGATGGATGATGATGGATGATGGATGATGGATGATGATGGATGATGGATGATGATGGATGATGGATGATGATGATGGATGATGGATGATGATGGATGATGACGAATGATGATGATGAATGATGATGGAATGAATTAAAGTTAAAAACTATAAATAATTGAATAAGTAAATAAATAAATATAAAAAATAAATATAAAAACAAATCTTTTTATCCAATTTTATCATTTTCTCCTCGATGTTATAGTCGTGAAGTGTAGTCGTCCTGACAATCCCACCGTCAATGCCTACCGAAGACGGTCAAGAGAAAGAATATTATTTCTTAAGCAAAGAAAAGCCGCCTGCTCTCCTCAATGGCCAATCGAACTTTGGATTATGAACGCTGTTGCTTTATTATTTATTGTTTTTATATCGTAACATCCAGGTTAAAATAAGGCTACAATGTCAGTATAGTACAATACCGTGGTGAAAATACACTTTACATCGTCAAAATTGGATCGAGCAAGCCCAGCAATGCAGGAACACACCCTTCGGATCCGAACCCCTGACCTCTTTCCTGCAAGTCCGGCACCGTACTCACTCGGCCATCCAGTCGCTACGCGTATATTCGTGAGGGGCGCACCTCAATGTTCCACTTCGGTTACTGTACTGCTAACAAGCATGTTGTGAAATCGCTGTAATTCCGCTATTGTTCCAGCCCGAAACCTTTTGTAGGATAGATTCTAACAACACATGGCAGTTCCACATTTGTTTTGCTTTATCGGCCCGCACAGGTGACTCGGTTTTTTGCAATTTTTGACCTATCCAAGTGTCCGCAGGAAATTTGAAAACCACTCCGGTGCTTCTCTTACAGTCCCCTATAACCCTCAATAGGTCGCTTTTAAAATTGCCACGGGACGCTCATTGACCTCCCTTGTAAGTGGCTGGGCGCCTATCCCACCAAATACAAGAGGACTGAAACAATCGCTAGGGTGATCTTCCAAAAATGGGTTTGTGAAGGAGGGAGATGGCCAAAACAGATACATACAGACCAGGAAACCGGGTTTCTCAATGGGATCGTGGAGGAGTTGATAAAGCTTGCAGGCACTGGACACACGAAAGGAACCTGTGACGAAAGGTTACAACTCGCGTGAAAATGGTGCAGCCGAGAGAATCATAGGGAGAATACAAAGAATCTTAAAGAAGAAGATTGAGTTCCCTGATGGGACATGCTTTTACCGAATGTACAGTACCGCCGCTAAACATTCAACCAAATGACGTTTGCGACGCAAAAACGCGTTTTTTGCGTCGCATCATGATAACCTCCTTCAAAATAAAAATTTTTTAGCAAAATTTTACAGTGATTCTTATCATAGCACGTTCTACCGTATGGCATGTGATCCCCATTTAGGAATAGGTGAAACCTTAAAAGCAAAATCGAAATTAGGAGCCAGTTAATTGGGTTGACCTGAACGACATACGTCGCTGCGTCTCGCTTAATTGGGCCCTCAGGCAAAATTGAACTTCCTCAGTCAATTTCTAAAATTCTTGATTGCTCTTGAATTTAGTTATCTTAACGTTTTTAAGATTCGCGTTCCTAAGACAGTTCATTTGATACCAAATTCGACAGGATACAGGATATCTGTTTTGAACCGGCTGGTGTTTCACCACCGTCATTTTCTTTTATTTTAACGAAGAAATTATCCGTTTTTCAAGAGCTGTTAAAGTGTGTCATTCATTCTGCTTCTAGGCAAAAAAGAACACATAGAATATACGCGCTTACAGTCCATTTCATCCACTTTCCGTCCAGTTGCCGACTGTCGAATTCGCAAGCGAGCAAACCTTCCGTGGGCAGTATGCTCTGCTAGCAAATTCAGACACCGATATCTGTGCTTCGACTTAGCGTTATAGTGCAAAAGTTAGCCAGCACATAGGGCACAAAGCGGAGACACCGGGTAGAAGGCAACAAAGTGCTAGGTGGTCAGGTGGCCGAATTTCGACTTTTCAACGTGACACCTTCATCTAGGAATGTGCACAAAGTTCCACATCGTTTGCCGCTGAGTCTTCGCGGAATAAACCCTGGCATGCTGAACAATAAAATTCCATGACTTTCACATGTGCTCAACCAGTGACGACCCTGTTCATTTGTTGCAGCATGAGAGCTGAAGTAGCGGTACTGTGTCGTAAATGCGCTGACCCGACATGCCCTCTAGAAACATCGCGACCGCCTGGCCGTCCAACGAATCTCACCTTGCTCCCTTTACAGTTATGCACCCATTCGACTGTATTCTTTCTATGTCCCTTGCACTTTAATGAGGTATTATTTTCGCGCTTGCTACGACTTTTACCACTCGAAATTGCAAACAAGAAAGCTTATCCGTTCCGCGTCCACAGCAAACTGCTGAAAGACAAATAGGCCTGTTGAGTATTCCCACTGTATCAATAAAAAAATGTGTAGCATGACATGTGCATCCCAACGGATTTCGATATTCAATTCTTAACGTAGAATTTGGATGGACTCAGTTTCCGTTTTGAGCAAACCTCGACAGCTCATATTGGTTCTTGTTGCTACTTTGTTGCACTAAGCGCCTAGATAGATGTCTGATATTTATTGTCGAAATGGCGGAGACCAAGTGCTTTGCTTGAAATAATTTAATTTTATTGTAAAGAATTAATCGCAGCTTTATAACAGCAAAGTATCCATGGTATCCTAGGTGTGTGGTTATCGTATTCAGAGGAGTCATCGGCTATCGAGTTCTCTCAGAATCGAGGTTTTTGGTTCATGTCCGCCCGAACCAACTATCATTTCATCTTTGCGAGCTCGATGAGGTGACACCGGAATTACCCGAGAAGGGTAAAACATTCACTTTTCCAAAGGATGGATACCAAAAAATATTGTGCAAAATAGTTTCGCATTGAAACTGCCTCAATGGTAGAAGAAGAGTCGTAGTTCCAGATTGTGTGACGAATTCCAGACACGATTCATTCACGCCGTTCTTTATTTTTATCCTTAAATCTGTATTTGAAAAGTTGTTTCAACGGCTGTTGTTGAATAAATTAAGCCAACTTCAGCAGCAAGCAAAAGTAGTACGTGGAGTTAATCCTCGATTATGAAAAATATTGCATGTTTGGATGAAACACATATAGAGGGTAACATCAATATTACCTTTGAAGGCCCTTTCCTCATTGTCGTAAGAACATTGCAGTAAAAAAGCAAACTGAGATATCAGAGAACAGTTGATAACAGGGAAGCCTATAAAGAAGCCCATTGCATGAATATACATACTTGGTCGCCGCGTCTCGAAACAATTTCAATGTTTACGAAATCTACTACATGTGACTTGGCGGTGCGCAATTCACAAAAATAATTTTTCTACGCAAGCGCTTATAAGGACGACAGTAATAAAACCTCATTTAAGTGCAAGGGACATAGAAAGAATACAGTCGAATGGGAGCATAACTGTAAAGGGAGCAAGGTGAGATTCGTTGGACAGCCAGGCGGTCGCGGTGCTTTTAGAGGGCATGTCGGGTCAGCGCAATTACGACACAGTACCGCCACTTCAGCTCTCATGCTGCAACAAATGAACAGGGTCGTCACTGGTTGAACACATGTGAAAATCATGGAATTTTATTGTTCAGCATGCCAGGGTTTATTCCGCGAAGACTCAACCGCAAACGATGTGGAACGTTGTGCACATTCCTAGAGGAAGGTGTCACTTTGAAAAGTCGAAACTCGGCCACCTGACCACCTAGCACTTTGTTGCCTTCTACCCGGTGTCTCCGCTTTGTGCCCTATGTGCTGGCTAACTTTTGCACTATAACGCTAAGTCGAAGCACAGATATCGGTGTCTGAATTTGCTAGCAGAGCATACTGCCCACGGAAGGTTTGCTCGCTTGCGAATTCGACAGTCGGCAACTGGACGGAAAGTGGATGAAATGGACTGTAAGCGCGTATATTCTATGTGTTCTTTTTTGTCTAGAAGCAGAATGAATGGCACACTTTAACAGCTCTTGAAAAACGGATAATTTCTTCGTTAAAATAAAAGAAAATGACGGTTGTGAAACACCAGCCGGTTCAAAACAGATATCTTCCTGTCGAATTTGGTATCAAATGAACTGTCTTAGGAACGTGAATCTTAAAAACGTTAAGATAACTAAATTCAAGAGCAATCAAGAATTTTAGAAATTGACTGAGGAAGTTCAATTTTGCCTGAGGGCCCAATTAAGCGAGACGCAGCGACGCATGTCGGTCAGGTCAACCCAATTAACTGGCTCCTAATTTCGATTTTGCTTTTAAGGCTTTCACCTATTCCTAAATGGAGATCACATGCCATACGGTAGGACGTGCTATGATAAGAATCACTGTAAATTTTTGCTAGAAAATTTTCATTTTGAAGGAAGCTATCATGATGCGACGCAAAAAACGCGTTTTTGCGTCGCAAACGTCATTTGGTTGAATGTTTAGCGGCGGTACTGTAGTGTACGCATACAATGTAAGTCCTTACAGGCAACAAGGGAGAGTCTGTTCAGCAGAATCTGCTGCACGGCTTTGCCCGATATTGCCGATGAAGTCTGTTCGCCAGAGTAGGGTAAGATTGCGTCATATTGATTTGGACGACTACAAGGAAGAGCTGGTACGGGGAACGAAAGTTATTCGGGATGAGGTGAATGAGTACGCGAAGAAATATCGCGCCAGAAATGAAGTACTACGACCTGAGAAATTGTGTGGACAGCAGTCGCTTACAGAGGATAGGGGAACGCGTGTTTAAGAGAATGTCTAGAGGAGAGGCGAGTACAGCTAACCCGAAAAAGGCATTTACGGGGTCTTACAGAGTTATTGAAAGTAGTGACAACGCTGCTTTAGAAACTGGTATACGAGGCAATGAGGAACCTATTCGGATACAGTTCGGCATGCTCATAAGGTGCCCGAAGGAGGTGGATAGTGAATCCATAGTCAGCAAGACTAAGAGAAAACGGAGCCGAAAGTCCTTGATGAGAGCTCACAGTGTACCATATACGTCAGCTCGCAGAATGAGAAATCGAATTTTCAGACTCGAGGACGAGGTCGAGGTAGCAGATCCACAGCATTTCCCCCATGTGCGGTTCAGATGCGACGGGCAGTCATTTCCGGAATTGTGTGGCCGACCCGGGTTTTCGCAATCTACCTGGGATTACGGAAACCACGTTGGGAGGAAATCTTTTGACCTACAGTACCTAGTCAAGTACTGTGGGTCAAAAGATTTCCTCCCAACGCGCCTCAACCAGCGGCGGAAAAAAGAATTGAGTGTGTACTCGACGCAGCAAGAGCGTTAGCGATCTGGTGCAGCAGGCTGTCGAATTCTACAACAAATTTCGAGTACAGCTGCACACCGACCTCAATATAGAAGAAATCACGTTGCCGAAGAGCATGAGGGAAGTCCCGGAAGGAAGTCCATCGGGAGGTCGGTGTCTCGGTAGTATGTCTGGAGTACTGACAGTCCGAAGTGGCCGGATTTCAAAAGGCGCCCGAAAAAGGTATATAAGGCAGGTGGCGCTGGATCGCAGTCCCTCTCAGCAGCAGCTTCTCGGGTTAGC
Organism: Heligmosomoides polygyrus polygyrus; assembly: GCA_947396885.1. Classification (NCBI taxonomy): domain Eukaryota; kingdom Metazoa; phylum Nematoda; class Chromadorea; order Rhabditida; family Heligmosomidae; genus Heligmosomoides; species Heligmosomoides polygyrus. The sequence continues at coordinate 39,937,601 of OX377206.1, forward strand.
TTCGCAAGAGCCGTCGCAGTTTTCTTTTTTCATCTATATCTTTTCGATTCTCGTCTTAGTTGTATCTAGTCGTAAACTGATTTCGCCTCCGTTGTTCAGTACAGTCCACAGGGTTAACCACCCCAGTACCGCGAGTGTAAAGCACTAAAGTAGGCGGCCTACCAAACCACTGCTGGTCTAACTCGGCTTTCGTTTCAAGCGATGCTACTTCACTGCAAGTGGGGCAGCATATGTATGGCATCGATGGTGACACAGCCAGCCACGAAGCCATACTGATTGTTGGAAACCTTGGAGATTTCACGAATTCGGATATCGAGAATTCACTCCAGCACCTTCATGCTGTGTGAAAGCAAGCGAATCGGACGGCAATTTGAGCAGTCTGTAGTGCAGCTTTTCCCCTTCTAAATCAAAATCGTCGTCCTTTTCCCGACCACCGGGCACCTCCTCTCCGCTGCAACCTGGTTAAAAAGACTTGGCCAATCACTCAGCAGAGCACTAGAACACTAGAAAAATCAGCTGGCAAGTCGTCTGAAGCAGACGAATTGCCAGCTGATTTTTGGCCGGTCTCATCTTTCTCAGAGCCGCTTCAGGTTCCTCGACGGTGATCTTGTGGACGGCACCGTGAATAAGAGCCACAGAAGGCACTCTTCTGTCGAGATTCCCTCGAAAATAAAGCAATACTGGTGTATGATAATCTCAAATTTCCTAATGACCGAGCAAAATCGAAAATCACAAGGCAAAAACCCTGCTTGACGTAGTACTGCCGATATACAGAGCATCAGCATTAAAATAAAAAAGTCTACCTGTCCATCGACCGTGCTGGTCTCGACGAAGCGGTTGTGTCGACGGTAAGCCCTCGACTGATGGACAGTTGACCATCAGCTCCGTTAGAACTGCTAGAGTAACCGTTGTTGGTCAATACTGGGCAACCAAAAAGCCGAGGAGCATTCCTCAGGAGCGTTTCGACAATCTGATGATTTAAGAGAAAATCATAACATTTGAAGGAATAAAACAGCATTGTCCTATTGAGTTGAAAAGTCGCAAAAATGTAAAAACCTTCGTGCCGACAGCATTGTTCCCGTCAATATCACCACCCAGCAGATTAGGACCAAATACGATTGCGAGGTTACTGCAGTTCATACTGAAAACTGTCGAATATGTGAATGATTTTGACTTTAAACCGGACACTTCACCTTAATCTGGATACGTTGCATATCAAATTGAGCACTTTTCATTTTAAATTGTATACCTATTAAAGCCGGACACTTTCAAGAATAGAAAGGATAATCTGTAAACTGAATGAGACGTATTCAAAGTTTGACCATTTCACGACCTTGTCCGACGATGTCATCGGACAGTAACATAAGAATAGTTCATGGAAAGTTATCAAATATTTAATAGTACAATATTAATCAATGAGTCCATTAACATCTACGGCCATGATGGCTCATGAGAAACTTCTTTTGTTACTGTTTTCGATATCTATTTAAATATACCATTTTCACGTCGAATTGGATACTTTTCAAATCAAATTGGACACTTCTCAAATCAAACTGGACACTGTTCAAATCAAATTGACACTTTTCTGTCAAATTGCACACTCTTCTAAGCTGGCCTATGAACTTTGAAATCGAACTGAACGTCTTCCAAATCAAAACGAGATTCTTACAGAATAAACTACAGACTCTGCAAAAAGGTAAGAATAATAATTTTTTGTTCAAAGAAAATTTAGGATAACTTTTTTGAAAATTGTCCACTTCAGTAGCCCGATGAGTGTTATAATTTTACAGATTTTTTTTTTTTTGAGAAAAATAATAAGCGAACATGTAGTGCATTAAAAGCCTGGATAGCGCCCTGCACTCGGAGAGCAATCCGCAACGTTTATCATTTTGATATTGTGAATACTGCTTACATGCAGCAGGAAAGTTAGTATATGTGTTTTTTACAACTGCTTGTGTTGCACCCTTGCAGGTGTGAAACTGCATGCAAACAGAAATTTTTCTATGAATCGAATAAAACTCGCGAAATTTCGGGGGCATGGCTCAATCTCTGTTTTGCCAATATAAATTTGTATTACTGCTCTTCAAAACAAACTTTAAATCGTTGTTTTTCATCAAAAGTAAAAAATTTATAAAACTTCAAACTATGTGTTCTCTTACTTGAAAGCAAATTAAACTTCAAAGAAAGTTATACTACAATTTTCCTTAAACAAAAAGTTACTTTAACATTTTGGAGAGTCTCTAGTTTAATGTATAAGATCATTTCGATTTGGAAGAGTTGGCTTTGATTTGAAAAGTCTTAGGTTAGCTTAGAAGAGTGCCCAATTTGATATGAATAGTGTCCAATCATACACTATATAATAATCCGCTAAGCGGTGAGTCATAAAATAGGGCGGAAATTAGTAATAAAAACGGGGGAAATGGGGTGGAAAATAGGGGAAAAAATACGGAAAATACCTAGACGTCATCCACGTGTCTGAGAACCTCAGCCCTGGGGGTAATCCAGGTCGCTGAACAAGAATCTGAAGTTCGGTTCCGAGGTATCGATCACCATCAATCGATATTAATCAAATTATCGATTTTTCTGTGGATGTCCGAAAGTTCAGCCCTGGGGGTTACGGGGTGCAAAAATTCCGGAAAATACCTAGACGTCTTCTACGTGCCAGAGGATTCTGAAGACGTGCCGAATACCTAGCCCAAGGTACCTGGGAATTCAGAAGACGTGCCAAAGACGTCGTCCGTTAAGGGGATGATTGAGGGAGACCAGTAGCAACAAAGTGGAGTTGTTACGGTAGTGTGTCACAGACAGGTCAGGCAATGAATACCGATCAATATTATCGATTCACTCTCAGATTTAACCGATCAGAGGTGAGTTAAGCGATTATGATCGTCGGCAGAAGGCCTTCACAGCTGGTATGAAGTTTCGACCGGGAGGCCAATGTCGGTCGACATTATCGATTTCTTAACCGGTGATTTCTATTTGGTAGACAGGCGGGTATTATGGCCGGCGGAAGAGCTTCGCAGCTGGTGGAAAGCTTCGATCGGGAGGTTAATATCGATCGATATTGTTGACTGTAGCTTGAAAGTAGCGTTACTTTGTTTGTCTGTCGATGGCGGTTCGGCAAATCGTCGCTGCTGTACGTTCCGTAGAGAGGGGGTCTGGATGGCTTCATACCATAAAACTATTCCCTGATCTTAAAAGATGTAGAGCAAGGTTGGAAAAAAGGTTCTCAAATATTCCCTTTTGTACTGCTACGGGGGAAGAAAGCTGCAGAAGTAGGGCTGCCAGCTTGATGTGATTGTCCTTAGGTTAATTATACTGCAACATCGCGCGAAGCGCGCAAGTGCGAGGCACGCCGATAGGCGTGACGGAGCACCTGTTTGATTTGAAAAGTCCAATTCGACGTGAAAATTGTATAAAAATTTACTTTCGCAGAGTGCCGTAAGGCGGAGTAAACCAAAAAGTATCGTTTTGACCAATGGACATGAATTTTATGAATTTTACCCTCGCTCAAAAGGCATGGGCACGTGCAGCTTAGAAGTAGGAGATACCGGCTATCGCGTGCAACCGATAGCAGGCTCTCGGTTCGGATTTTTTGCCCAAACCAACCAAGCCCTTCATACCTCCGGGGTAGGTGAATTGGTACCAGATTTGTCTGGGTAGGACAAAGTACTGGCTTGTTCACCGTGATTCATTGTATAGGTCAAAGACGTATTTAAATTGCCTTCACGACGTCCCGTAAAAGTAGAATGCGTGGGGCATCTCAAAGGGGATTGATTAACGCCGTCCTGTACCGTTTATCCTTATCACAGGAAGACAAATATTTTCTTAAGACACCCTGCTTAGAGAAGCGATTTCAGTAGTACTTTGAAGAAATGTTTTCTTAAATTATAAAAGGCATAACTCTGCCTTTCTGAGAAGTGTCTATTTTGACTTTAGAAATTTGGGCCAGTAATAAAAGTACCCACGATGTCAAATCTTGATGCTGCATCATCTCCGACAGAAAGTTGATGAGGTAGGTGAGATTGTGCCGATGACATGCCGGCAAATCGCCTATACAACGTTCGAAAGCTTGAAGCCTCGCTTCGTCTTCAAGCCTAAAATCAAAACTAATAACAGCAAAGCCCATAATCAAATCAAGGTCACAGGGTACAAAACTGATGCTTGGACACATAGACGGTGGGTGGTTCCTGTAAAGCTATATTGTCAATAATATGCGAACATGAGGCTTTGAGGTGAACCTTTACTTTGGCCTTACGTTTCGACTAATTTGTCGTCTTCAGAGGCCTGAATGTGGTGCAAGATTTTTTAATGTAATTTACACCACCGTGCGCGTGTAACGCAGTTGGAGGAGGTGCCGGCTGTCGCGTGTACCCGATACCGATACCAGGTTCCCTGTTCGCCAACCGCCCAGGGCAACCAGGCCCTCCATCCCTCTGGAGTCGGCGAATTGGCACCAGACTTTTATAAAACGGTCCTTTATTTCATAAGGATAAAGTGTTGACTTGTCTATCGGCTGGCCACCCCAAGTCATTGATAAGTCACCAAATACGCTGTCAACTCACCTCCATGACATCACGAAGAAGTAGAATGTGTGAAGCATCCCAAAGGGATTGAGTAACGCCGTTCTTTGTCATTTAATTTCCACCACCATATGCCTTAGCCACTTCCCCTCACTTCTAACGGGCATGCACTCATTTCGGCTTCCCGTCTCATCGAAGTAATTTGTAACTAAAAATGCACGCCTAATAACTGGTTGTTCCACAGTTCGCAATATGATTGATACAAAGGGCAAGAGTACACTTCTAACGGACATGCACTCATTTCGGCTGTTCATTGTTGGATTTTTTGTGAAAATCCAGAGCGCTTCTAACGCTTTCCTTGGGGTGATCTCCTCTTCTGCAGCCCAAATCATATACTTCACGCCAAGTCATCGCCATGCACATCAACCTCACGCTTACCAAACGGACTACTAGCAGGTCCACGCCTTTTACTAGCAAGATGCTCCCCCACACGCATGCTAGCATCCTTCCCGTCTCGCTGAAGTAGTCCGCGCTACAACTTTGGTTGAATAATGTTGGAAGTGTAAAAATTTTAAACAGTCAGCATCGTATTTTTCGCAACTCAGAGGGTTAGCCGTGGGCCAACGTCTAGCGCCTGTTGTCTGTTGCATGAAAAGAATTTAGAGGCCAGTGCTGGAACGCACACTGCTAATGTACTGTAGATATATTAATGACTGCTGTATCGTAACTTCAGCACAGTTCGAAATGGACGACTGCTCTAGGTTACTGAATCAACAGACACAGTACATTAAGCTAACCAGAGAAACTCCACTGAACGGTTGGCTTCCTTACCTAAACACGCAAATAAAAGTGTCCAACGGAGCGGTTAGCGTGAAGTGGTATAGAAAATGAAGCTCTAAGGACACATTCACGCGATTTCTGCATAACCTATGATCGTCGTACGTGCTCTAGTTTGCAATATGTTTCACACGGTCTCGAAAATGTGTACAGTTTCTCAGGAACGCGAAGAATCCCTTCCATTAGATTCGGATATAGCTGTTTCAAATGGTTAACCAGTACCACAACGTCAAACGAGTTTTCGCACCAATGTTCCTGAAGGCTCACGTGAAAAAATTACCACTCCCCTCCTATAAGGCCGCCGCTGCTATAGAAAGTACACAAAAAGCACATTTGTAGTATATCATGCACTTCTGTTCCATATAGTTTTGAATCCTATGTAAGGAGCTGTGACCGGCGGATGCGGAGCCGGCCGACCTAGGGTCGTAAAATGGTATCCGGGGGAGATACCGTAGCAGTGTAAGTAGGCGTGCCACCATCGACTCTCCTGGAGAGCCATCTCATGCTTACTCAACTCACTTGTGACCACTTGGTGTGGTCTTCGTCTAATTTGCTCTCCTCATTCCCCTTTGTGAATAATCTCGTTTCTGATAAATATTGCTCCCAGTTCTAATCTTTTGTACTCGTCGTTGAGATCAGTAAGACAGCCGGATTGGTTGTGGAAATACGCTAGAAAGCGTACAGAAGGCCGGACTAGACCGACTCATTTGCATAATTTTATCATTTTGGTAAATATTTCTAACGGCAATATCAAGAGCATATTGGCTCCAAACAGACTGCGTGACAAGCAGTGTCTTTGCAGAATTTTCATCATATGTCCACAAGTGCTCCGACACGCTTAACGGCGTGTCTTACACTTGCGCGCTACGCGCGACTTTGCAACACCACTGACCTAAAGAACGTTTCTGCGCTTCAGTAAAGCCATTGGTTTGTGTTGAGCAGTACTTCTGCCCTCAGACTGCTCCTCCGCAACCGTTCTCAAGCCGAACAGCTTGCGTTAGCGGATATCGTTGACACGTCTTCCGAACCCGGACGCCAGGTTCCCCCTCACTCGTTTCTTCTTACTGGATCTAGTTTCTGGTCCTTCTTTACTGGTCTCTCCCCTTTATTGCTCCCCACCCCCCCAACCTTCCTTCTACTAACTCCTGGCCCACTTCCTAGTTTCCGCTATTGACCCCCTACTGATCTCTTCTTGCTGGTTTCCCCGTCCTGGTCCCTCCTCCAGGTTGTTCCTTTCCTTCCTGGATGTTCACCTGGTCCACCCTAGAGGTCCACTTACTTGCCTTCTCCACCACCCCCTTGCAAGGGAAAGGTCTGAAGTGTATGTCTGAACGGGGAGAGCGACTCAGATATGGAGAATCTTCACCCCTCAATTAGTATGAAAATGTGTTTATTTTTTGCCAAGTCGTTAAACCCAAGGAGTAGGGGGTCGCAATGGGGTACGGCGCGTCACGAGTTTGGGAGTCTTGTACGCTCGCGATGCCCCTACCGGCAAGGGGCCCATAGCGCAGTGGAAGTGCGCTTGCTTCGTGCGGGGAAGGTCGGGGGTTTGATTCCTTCGCGCTGCTGCATTTTTGCACTTCAATTGACTGGTTGAGATTTGGGGGATTCTGACGTCTGTACCATTTCAGACGTTTTCTGCGCATTTTCCAGCTCTACGATGTGGAGAGTACCCTTCTTGCGACTTGATTATTACTGACCGGTTTTCTAAAAACGAAACAATGAGAAAGCTATTCAACATAGTGACGTATAAACGTCCAACACCAGTGATAGAATGCACAAAGTGCATGAAACAGAAGCAGTGGTCACAATGCGAACAGCGTATAAAACCTACAGGCTCCTCACCGTTTGCTTCCCTACATGGACCAACATCGGGGAAAACAATCCTGCTCGGGGGCTCCAGGACCTAACTCTAACGCGACGTCGAGCACTAGCCGCGTGCGACGTTGCGGCGCTGAAACGCGGACGTGAGCTCGGTGACGTATGGTTAGCCGCGGAGCACGAAATGTTCTCAATGTTTAAGCACCCAGACCACATTTCTAGCAAGGAACTTAAGATTCCACAGAATGTGGTGGGCAACAGTCGGCAGTAGGACAACTGATCCGAGAATGGGTGATAGTGACCTTTTTCCGTAGTATAACCATAATCACGGGTAAAATCTGACCGAAAAAGTTGTAGATGGCAAATACTGACGCAAAAACCATCCACATGACCAGGGTTCCTGTATAAACTGTCGCTGATCGTCCTGTTGAAACCACATTCATATACCATCTCCAAGAGACGTTGAAATAAGGCAAGGGCGTGCCGCATGTCCCTGTAGGAAGCGTTTCTAGCCGTCGGAAGCATCGCACCGCGACAACTCGCCCAATTTCGTCTCGCACCGTGCGCGACGTCAGGGGCAGGGTCAAGCGTGGGGTTCGATTTTTGCCGAAAATACACGACCCGCCCCCCTCCCAGAGCGGATCTGGTACGACCCTCCCCCCCCCCCCCCCTTGTGTAGACCACCGTTTTGTTTCCTATCCGCATTGATTTTTTAAAATTTTCTATGCAATTTTTGTACCCTTTAATAGGTCCTTCTTTCCAGATGCAGCGTCGACTGTATCAGATTAGCTCAAGAAAGAGGGCAACTGTTTGATTTAGCAATTTGTTAGAAAAAACGCTGATAAAGGTTTTGTGTATGTAATCTTCTGATAATAATATTTTGTTTGTTTACAGTTGAAAATAAAGCACTTTTGAGAGCAGTTGTCGAATTAATCACAACGAGTTCAACTTTTCAGGCTTTCTGAGCATCGCGTGAACACGGAACATTTTTGTACGTGAAGGAGCAACATCTGCATTCGAAATTGTACTCTATACAATGCATAGTGTTAATTGCTAAAGCTGACTTAAGTGCTTTATCCACAACATTTTTTAGACTCTCTCGGAAGCGATGACGGAATGGCAACCGGAGGATGTACTTGACACGGAACTAATTTTCTCTCTTCTGCTGGAAACAGCATCAGAAAGTGAACTTGTACCCAATAAAATTTTAAGCCTCCGTTTGACACATGGCAATAAAACCTGTTTTTCTGGAACGATCCTTTGTGAACAGACGCTCGAATTTGTGTCATTTGCCGAAAATTTTCGACACCGTTAATCACATGGAAGCATGGATCCTGCTTTTTAAAGCGTAGAATCCACACTTCTTATTGTTTTAAAAACTCTGTAAATTTTTCAGAGACGTTGAACAAACCCCGAAATATGGTAGGTTACGTGGAGCCATTGCGTTCGCCGATATCATCGATGGAGACTGAGGGTGGTCTTCTCGCGGAAAATTTTTCAATCTTCTCAAGGAAAGAACACGCGAGAGTGGAATTGTGCTTCATGGATTTTTAATTCATGAGTATTACGCAGTAAAAACCTGAGCTTCTTCGCAGCGATCTCCGATATGATTAGGGCTGATCGCATTTAAATTTTTCGCTTTTCAAGAAAAATTAATTAATTTTTACCTGATGCAGATCACCCACACAGTTGAAATCTTGCCACAAAAAGTATCAAGTCTTGTTCAATGCACATTGTAAAAATCATGCTTTTCTGAAACGAATAGATTGTATCGACCTCTGATCGATATGGCACCGTCGTCATAGGAGCGACGAAATTCGACATTCGCAAAAATGACTATAACTCGGTAAGTTTTCCACAATTTTAGAAATACAATAACTTTTTAAAAACTACAAGAAAAGCTATTTCATACGGTGTGAAAATCGGTTTTCAAAAACTAGATCTTCATAGGGGGCGGAGGACTTCGATTTTTGCGCGAAAAAATTGAAGTGATATTGAATAAGTAATCGTAACTCGGTAAGCTTTTCGAGTTTTGCAAAAGCCATTATCTATTTGGAAACTAGAGAAAAAGCGCTTTCGAATCATGTAAAAATTGGTTTTCATCAGGGAGGTCTTCATAGGGGTCGGTGGGGGTTCGATTTCTGGTCCATTGTTGCAGAAATACGTGCCAAAAATCGAACCCCCCTCGCCCCGTATGAAGACCCCTTTTTTGAAAACCAGTTTCTATATGGAAAGAAAGCATCTTTTCTCTATTTTTTAAAAAGCAATTGGGATTTTCGAATTTCAAAAATTGAACCAAGTTATGATCAAATATGTGAAGAACTGCTCGTAGACTCTGCACCGTCGACACTGGAGTGATTTCATATAAATGATCATAACTCCGTTCGTTTTTCGAAATTCAAAAATCCCAATTGCTTTTTGAAAAATATAGGAAATATGCTAACTGACCATGCATAAATGGTCTTTCAAAAAGGAGGTCTTCATAGGGGGCGAGGGGGGTTCGATTTTTGGTCGATTTTTGGCAAAAATCGACCAGAAATCAAACCCCCACCGCCCCCTATGAAGACCTCCCTGTTGAAAACAAATTTCTACATGTTTCGAAAGCGCATTTCCTTTAGTTTTCGAAAAGCAATTGGGATTTTTGAATTCCAAAAAACGAACCGAGTTATGGACATTTTTTTGTGAAATCACTCCAATGACTCCGGTGATGGGCCGACCAACTCCTCTGATTACGGCTTCACAAAATTGATCATAACTCGATTCATTTTTTGAAATCTAAAAATCCCAATTGCTTTTTGAAAACTGGAGGAAAAGCGTTTTCGAACCATGTAGAAATTAGTTTTCAGCAGGGAGGTCTTCATAAGGGGCGGTGGGGGTTCGATTTCTGGTCCATTGTTGCAGAAATACGTGCCAAAAATCGAACCCCCCTCGCCCCCTATGAAGACCTTCTTTTTGAAAGACGGTTTATGCATGGTCAGTTAGCATATTTCCTCTACTTTTTAAAAAGCAATTGGGATTTTTGAATTTCGAAAAACGAACGGAGTTATGATCATTTTTATGAAATCACTCCAGTGTCGACGGTACAGAGTCTACGAGCAGTTCTTCACAAATTTGATCATAACTCGGTTCCCTTTTCGAAATTCGAAAATCCCAATTGCTTTTTGAAAAATAGAGAAAAGGTGCTTTCTTTCCATATAGAAACCGGTTTTCAAAAAAGGGGTCTTCATACAGGGCGAGGGGGGTTCGATTTTTGGCACTTATTTCTGCAACAATGGACCAGAAATCGAACCCCCACCGCCCCCTATGAAGACCTCCCTGATGAAAAGAAATTTCTATATGGTTTGAAAGCGCTTTTCCTCTAGTTTTTAAAAAGCTATTAAATCTTTCAAAATTCGAAAAACCTACCGGGATGTAATTGTTTATACAAAATCACTTCAATTTTTTTCGCTCAAAAATCGAAGGCCTCCGCCCCGTATGAAGATCTAGTTTTTGAAAACCGATTTTCACACCGTATGAAATAACTTTTTTGTAGTTTCTAAAAAGCCATTGGCTTTTTAAAATTGTGGAAAACTTACCGAGTTATAGTCATTTTTGTGAACGTCGAATTTCGTCGCTCCCATGACGTCGGTGCGATATCGACCAGTGGTCGATCCAGTCTATTCGTTTCAGAAAACCATGATTTTTACACTGTGCATTGAACAAGACTTGAAACGTTTTGTGGCAAGATTTCAACTGTGTGGGTGATCTGCTTCAGGTAAAAATTAATTAATTTTTCTTGAAAAGCGAAAAATTTAAATGCAATCAGCCCTAATCATATCGGAGATCGCTGCAAAGAAGCTTAGTTTATGATTGTATATTAATCACATCTTGAACTCTAAGATGGTACAGTTTTCACTCTCTGATGCTCTTCCTCCAGAAGGTAGAAATTTTTTTTGCCGCAAGAAGTCCGTCCTTCAGTGGCGATCGGTGATATCGGAGAACGCAATGGCTCCACGTAACCTACCATATTTCGGAGTTTGTGCGACATCTCTGAAAAATTCACAGAGCTTTTAAAACTGTAAGAGGTGTGGGTTCTACGCTTTAAAAAGCAGCTTGTAAAAATAGCGGCTTCCATGTGATTAACGGTGTCGAATTTTTTCGGCAAATGATACAAATCGGAGCGTCTGTTTATCCAGAAGATTGTCTCACAAAAACACGTTTTATTCCCTTGTGTCAACCGGTGGATTAAAACTTTATTGGGTACAACTTCACTTTCTGATGCTGTTTCCAGCAGAAGAGAGAAAATTAGCTCCGCGACAAGTCCATCCTCGGTTGCCATTCGGTCATCGCTTCGAAGAGCGCCTTCAAAAAGCTTGTAGGGAAAGCGCTTAATTTTCCTTAGCAATTGACACTTCAAATTTTATAAACTGCAATTTAGGACGTAGATGTCGCTCGTTCAGGCAGAAAACTGTTGCGTCCATGACTTCCTGAAAAAAAAAACTGAAAAATGGAAAGTTCTCGTTGACTCCAAATCTGCCGGCGGAAAATCTTTATTTCTAACGAGTAATACAATCATTATTTGAAACTTGTTATATTAATTTTTACAACTTCGCGGGACGAAGGAGAGACTCCACACCTTCGTAAGCATTCTTGGAAAAAACAACTTATTAAGAATTAAAAAAATCACCAAAAAACCTGAAGAATAAGAGAGAATCCTCTGCCAAAACCGGAAGAGCACGACCCCCCCCCCCCCTTCGGTTCCCGAACCTCAAGCTTGACCCTGGTCAGGGGAGTTCGCGCGGTGTTAGAGTTATGTCTGCCCCCGCTGCTCGGGTTTTCAAAGAGAAGAGGATGTGATGTCGTATAACCTGCTTTGAACCAAGCATAAACAACCAGCTTTTCCACGCGGGATGGCACAGAATTCGATACACCAGCGACACGACCTTCAACGTCATTATAACAATCCCATTCTCCATCAGCTACCCGCAGCTTCGACACTTACCTTCAGGATGTTGTCCTTTTTTTGCAGTCAAAAGGAAGGTCGCGCCCAATGATGTGGGAGTGAAATCGCTTCATAAGCGACTTCATGTGACCGAAGAAGCCCACGTCGCCTGGCTGAATCTGGCCGGTGGCACCCGAAGGTATAGTCCGAATACTCAAGATCTTAGTAACTTGGATCGCCACGTGGTTCTAGAAGCCGGCCCATGAGTCCAGAATAACAGTACAGTTATCGGGTATCTGTGGGACGAAGACATGCTCAAAGAAGAAGAGCACAATTTGAGTCGTCATGATATGGGAGTAACCAGCCACGACGAAATGATTTTTCGGTTATGAAATTCAATTGAAGACGTACTCCTTCCTCCGAAACAAGAGTTCCACCTGAAAACATTATCGTATGCCCACTGCGTTTAGTTCGTAGACAATATTTGTATTATTAATTGCCCAATATATCTTCGTAGCTCTGCTTCGGTTAGCTACTATGTTACAGTAGTTAATGAAGTGCTTCTTAACAAATATGAATATACATTGTAATTGTAAGGCAAGGTTTTTAATACTACTCTTGAATGCGCCTGTAATAAATCTGAAACTTATTGGGTCCTTGTGCATTTTAGGTAGGCAGTTGATTTTAGGAATTTCGGTGTCACTGTTAATTCTTAAACCGTTATTCGTATTAAAAATGTCGTGTTTACGTAAGATGTCAGATTCGTTAAGGCTATTTGTACACTTTGTCTGCTTGATCTTTTGTTGTGAAGAGTACATTATGTCTATCAATGGCTATTCCCAGTTCTTTCATAGTTATTTTTAGGTAGTATTCTTTTTACATATTATACAGTAGTTGTTAGAGGCCTAATCAAGCGGGCAAAAGACAAAGTGATCTTGGTAGTATTTAACTTGATTATATGGGATAATTTCAGATTTTTCTCGATTATTATTTAATACAGGCTTGACTTTGTTTCTATATTGTAAGATGAAATATTTTCTTATTTGATTTATGTTGTCAGCATTCAATCTATATTTATTTTTGATCTTTTCGATGACAGAGTCAGTAGCGTCGTTATTTATGATCTTAATTTTTTCTCTATCTAGTTTTTTAGCTATCTTATATTTAGTGCCTTTACTAAGTAATTTTCTTAGAGCTGTTTCTTCAGCAATTTCTAAATTACCTGTTATAATATGATTATGATGTTTGTCGATAAATTTATTATTGTTTACATAAATTGTTTCACATAGACAAGGATTAGATAAAATGTGAGAAATGTTATTGTTATTTAGTGACTTAAGAAACTTATTGTAATTAAAAATTTTGGTTGATATTGGAGGATCGTATATGTAAGCTACTCTAAAAGATAATTTATCTGATTGTAAAGTCTTCATAAATTCAATAGTATAGATGCTAGTAAATATTTTATTAAAGTTGATTATATCTAATTTAGTGTGTATGTAAGGTGCTACTACATCAGACACAGTGGTGAAGGTCAAAGGCAAGCAACTGCACCATCTTCTCTTCGCTGAAGACATATCGTGCACATAACACCGATCATCAGCCAAACCAAATTGGCCGTCTTGGGTCGTGTGTGTGGGTGCATTAGACTACAGCTGAATCTTTCGATGATGATGTTCATAAAAACGGCTAGTTTCTGACGCCCCATTCTTGCTCTGTGGAGCGAACATCTCCGAATGAATCTAGATCGCGAAGTCCACATGACCAGTGATCTAGCTCCGGAGTTCGGCAGGAGGAGACGACCGGCTTTGGAAGCTTTCTAGAGCGTCGAAGAAGTCGTGAAGGAGACGAAGAACTTCCAGCTATGTGCCCAACTGTTCGACTCCATTGTTCTCACTGCGCTAACATACGCCTCGGAAACTGGGATGAACACGCGGTCAGCGTCGTGCAGCAGGGAATCGAAAAGACTATGCTCGGAATGACAAAATTCACGCAAGTGAAAGAAGGCCTCCAGAGTTCCGAGCTTCGTAGACGTTCGAAGATCGGACACGCTGTCGCATGGGCAAGTCGTTGAAAATTGGATGGGCCGGCCATGTGATGCGCTCTGCAGACACCTGTTGCATGAAAGCCGACGAGAGCCGTCACCAACTGGGTTCCGCGGGATGTCAAGAGAACACCAAGACGCCCACCAACGCGTTGGTCGGACTTCTTCGTGAAAGCAGTGAACGAACGATATGGCGCCCTTCGTATCCGAGGAGTATCCACTGGAGCACTCTGGTACGCAACAGGGATGAATGGAGATGCTGCTGGTGCTCTCTCCAGCAACTAGATGATAACGAGAAACGGGAACGGGACGATAGGTAATGCAAGTGACGAACAAGTGGTGCATTTTTTGGAGGCTCAGGGTTGGCCATAACGAGCTGTTGTTCACTTCTCACAAGGGAAGGGTCTGAAGCGTATGTCTGAACGGGGGTGCGACTCATATAGGGAGAATCCCCACCCCTCAATTAGTATGAAAATGTATTTATTTTTTGCCAAGTCGTTTAACCCAAAGAATGGTGGGTCACAATAGGATACGGCACATCACGAGTTTGAGTCTTGTACGCCCGCTATGCCCCTACTGGCAAGCGGATCGGAGCGCAGTGGAAGTGCGGTTGCTTTATGCGAGGAAGTCGGGAGTTTGGTTCCTCTGCCTTGCTCCATTTTTGCATTTCAACTTACTGGTTGAGATTTGGGGGATTCTGACGTCTTTACCATTTTTTAGACGTTTTCTGCGCATTTCCAGCTGTGGCGAGTACTTTCCTTGCGACTTGTTTATTACTGACTGGTTTTCTTACCACAAGACAATGAGAAAGCTATTCAAGATAACGATGTATAAACGCTCATCACCAGTGATAGACCGGCACAAAGTGCATGAAACAGAAGCACTGGTCACAATGCGGAAAGCGTGTAAAACCTACAGGCTCCTCTGCCCACTGCTCCCACTGCTTGCTTGCCTCTCCACGTATATCAGTACATCCTTACGGGTCCCAATTTTCTTCTTGCTCTCCCATCACTTCCAGGTGTTCGTCTTCGTCAACTTCAAGTTGACATGCTTCGAAGTCCTTGAGTACGCTGGTCATCCTTTTGGCCAGCTTGATTTCTTCCCTCGAAGGTTCCTTGTCTAAAGGTGGGCCACACTTCAGCATGAGCAGGTGGATCACCACTCGAGCATCGGCGGACATTGTTGGTGTTAGGTTCTAGAAAACCTTCAGCAGACCTCTGATTTTCAGGTGACAAGCATCGTTGAGGGAAAGAGTATATCGATGCCGTTTAGGTTAATTTGCGGGATCCACACACCTCGTTTCTCATTTTAACCACCTCCGACGTCACATCCTGGTCTCTTCTGAAAATCCGAGCAGGATGGTTTTCCTGAGGTCATTGGTTCATGGATGGGAACAAACTGTGAGACCCTGTTTATACGCTGCCCATATTGTGCCCAGTGCTGCTTCATGCACTTTGCACCTGTGTATCACTGGTGTTGAACATTTATACATCACCATGTTGAATGCCACAGCGTACAGCTGGAAACTGCGCAGAAAACGTCTCAAAATGGTATAGACGTCAGAATCCCCCAAATCTCAGCGTCAATTAAAATGCAAGAATGGAGCAAGGCAGAGGAACCAAACCCCCGACCTTCCTCACATGAAGCAACCGCACTTCCACTGTATTCCTAACCGCTTGCCGGTAAGGGCATTGCGGGCATACAAGACTCCCAAACTCGTGATGTGCCGTACCCAATTGCGACCCCATACTCCTTGGGTTTAACGACTTGGCAAAAAATAAACACATTTTCATACTAATGGGGGGGGGGGTGAGGATTCTCCATATACGTCGCTCCCCCCGTTCAGACATACGCTTTAGACCCTTCAATTGTTAAATTCTGACGGGAGATCTCGGTGAGGACGGAGACATCTCGCGCGGGTAACATTTTCCGTTCAATATGGGATAATGCCAAATTCTGAATGCCGCTCGTCATACGACATCGGTTACACTTCTTCTCACTCCAGACGCTAGTCGCGCGGCGTAGTGGACCCGTCTTCCGAATCCAGATGCTCAGAAACGCGCGCAGATGCCGCTTTCTCAAGCAGGAGAAGGTGTGATTCCTTTGCTGCAGCAGCATCCCTATGTTGAAAGGCACATTTTGCCCGCGCGGGGTTCGATGACGTGTATCTCATGCAGATTTCTAACCTGCGTGAGATGCACCTCATCGAACCCCGGCGTAAAGGCTAAGTCAATTATATAGTGGTAGATATGGAGATTCCTCCAAAACAGCAGTAATTTACGAAATTAAGTGCGTAGCTTGTATTTCGGTGAGACGGAAAGGATGCTAGCAGTGCATGTGAGGGAGCATCTTGCTAGTAAAAGGCGTGGATCTGTTAGTAATCCGCTTGGTAAGCAAGAGATTGATGTGCATGGCGATCATGACTTTGGCGTGAAGTATATGATTTGGGCCGCAGAAGAGGAAATCACCCCAACTAAAGCATTAGAAGCGCTCTGGATTTTCACGAAAAATCCAACAATGAACAGCAGAAATGAGTGCATATCAACTAAAGGTAGACTATTGCCCTTTGTATCACACTGCGAACTAAAGAACAACCAGTTATTTGGCGTGCATGTCCAGGAATATTAGTTACCAGCCGTCAGTGCGGCCTCTATAGAATGTGCCCCAGTTTCGTAACAGCTGTTGCAAAGTGCTCTTCCTCAGCGTTTACCGTGAAAAACGGCGTGTCGTGAATGCAAAATAGCCGGACGCCTAATTTCTGATTACGCTAAGTCGACACTGTTTTTCGTAATCTAAACTCCTGTCCCCCTCGAAGCTGCTAAGCCAGCGGAAGCGTCGTCGGCTCCAGGGGTGTGCGTTTAATGGTTAACGATTTACCGGATTTACCGACTCCATTCGTTAAAAAGTTTTAACGAAATTTAACGACGAAAATTTCCATTAGCTTGCATTAACGACATTTTACGCACCATTTTCGAAATTTTACTTTTTCTTCATATGTATGCATTTTTTATATGAGCTTTCGCAGTATCGTTGTGATACCAAGAAAACCCTCTAGTTACTTAATACTTAATCAGGGGTAATACATGGGCAGTCGCCCTCATATTTCGAGAATGGTTGGTATTTTCTTGTTCCTTGACCAATTTATTTGCGTGCACTCCCACTTTTCGATGAAGCTGTTTCGTATTTTTTGACTTTCTAGGCAGTTTTTGGCGCTTGATTTTACGCAATAATTTTTCGTACTTTCCAACCAGTCAGCTTTTCACGGTATTTTGTGGTATTTATATCATACGCGAGGTTGAAGAGGCATAGAAGACACGAACAAAACGCTACGAAACAGGAACAGTGCGAGGAAATAAATGTGAGAAACGAAACGGGAAGAAAAAGGATCTTCCCTTCTTATCCGCAAGTTTTTTTTTCTCGAAAAGTTGGAGGGGTGCTTCGTGCTGGATCAGCTGACAATTATAAAACTACGTTAATGCAATGATCAGCCTCGCCTAACTGATAGAGCGTGGTACTGTCGTTGCTTTCTTTTATTGAATTTCATGGCGTGCATGTCAACGATTTTGTTCAACCTTTCGTCTTTTTTGAGGACTCTCTTGGCAGTTTTCTTTGGGAGAAGCACGGTCAGTTTACACGTGAAACAGTGAGCGTACTTTTGTATGTACATAAAAGCAAAAAAAAATCAATGGAAAAGAGAAGACGCCGATGACTACTCTGCGCCAGTTATTATAAATGAGACTAGACCAAAAATTCACACTTTACATGCAGTGGCATTGCATGAAGATTCTTATCAAAGTTCCACGAAAAAGGTAGATCTTTGTAGGCGCTGGTCTGGCTCTAACAACTATGGATTTTTTCGTCTAACTTGCGAATCTACTATGACACTGTTTATCAATCCAAAACGTTCTCTAGAAAAAAAAGTTTGGTACGAGGTGTTTCAACGATAAAATCAGAGTGGTCAATTGCTGAAAAGTTGTGAAAGAGTGATAAATAGTGGCGAATTGGACAATTGTAAATATAAGGCGAGAAACGCCCTTTTAAATACGCCTGTTTCATATGCATTTCATTTGGAACACAGAGGAGAAATACTTAATAATTGAAAGCTGCGTTACTTGAATGGCAGAGACAAAATGAACAATGCAGCAGAATTCGATTCCTTTAATGTTTGGTCAAGAGTCCATGGCTGTCTATTTAACTCTCTGCTATCGTATTCACTAAGAACAGGACCTATGGCCCCGTTTATACTTCGTCGCGGCGCGATGCGACGCCACGTATAGTGGCCATATTGATTGTGCGACGCGATCGATCAATTTGGCTTCATTGCGTGGCCATCGCGTCGCGCCGCGACGAAGTATAAACGGGGCCTACTAGGACAAAAGGAAGCATTCTATGAAACAGGCAGCTCTACGGACTTCGTAATAATCTTCCAAAGACCAACTGTACCAGAGAACTTGTTGTGGTCACTGCCTGACCTGAATTCTTCATTAAAACATTATGCAGTTTACTGAACAATTATGGAAGTATAGAAGAATTTTGAGCTGCAGAAGTCTACTTAGCGAGCAGAAGTTCTGTTAAGAAGTTTTGTCAGGGCAAATGAAAAAGCACAAAAACGTTCAGTCGTGCAATGGTGAATAGTAGTTTGGACCTTACTAGAAGCTGGGCGACTTCCCACAAGCTAAGCGAACTAGGCATAGTAAGAAATCTGTTCTTTTAGAAGTCATTCTGTTATTCTTGTTTCTGTTGTTCTGTCTGTCTTGATGATTTAGGTCTTTTAGCAATTTTGATGATGCTAGGTGGACTGCTGTTATTTGTTGTGAAGATGAAGACACTGTAATCGTATAACTGCCATGTAGATGGAGAGAAAAATCAATAAAAGAAAAAAATCTGGCTCTTTACCTACTCAAATAGATCCAAACTGACAGCAGCGAAGAGAAATTTAACGCAAAAATTTTTCGTTAAAAATGGTCGTTAAAAAGTTACCGAATGAAATTTAACGCACACCCCTGGTCGGCTCCAGTGCACGGTGCGGGTGTGCGCCCCATCGCGAAAGCCTGGCCCAATCGATTGCACGAGGGGTGTTTCTACGTGCCATCGTGTTTCATTCGCTCCTACTGGTCTACTAACAGAAGGCGATTGCGCCTTAGCAGCATTGGTGGATCTATACCTGAGTCTCTCTCCTTCCTAGGCTTTTTACGTTTGGTTGCAGTTCTATTTCAAACCGCTAGAGCGGCTAAATTGGTGGTATATCTTATATATCAAAAACCCTTTCACCCCATTCAGGCCTCTGAAGACGATGAATTAGACGAAGCTAAAGGGCTGGGCACACTCGTCATCGTTGACGCAGCCTCAATGATGAAAGATAGGGCAGAGACGCAAGGTGCGCGTCTCTGCTTCAGGGGTGGCGGCGCGCTTATGGCACACTTCGCTTCATGTTCTCGGACATTCGGGTTCGACGATCCAAACCGTCTCCGCCCAACAACGCCTCTTCCAACAGTCAAACAACTGCAGTTGGAAACAGAAACTGCGGTTGCTACTGTGTTAGAGCAGCAACAGTATGTTGCTATCCCGTTGGAAGCTCGAAACACACTGTCGCTATCAGCCGCAGTGATTAGCACGCTCCAATCGAATACGCTCGCGCCGCTACAAAGAAGTTAAGAGTTTAGTAACACACTGTTGCTATCCATGTGCGCCTCACGCCATCGTCTCTGTGCACTCTCACTGCCTGCGCTCTGACTTGACAACGCACTGTCGCCTCTCGCGTTGCCTGCGTCTCTCGGCAAGGCGCGTGCCATCGGTCAGGGTTTCCGCGCTCTGCGCTCGCAAAGCTTCTCGAAGCGGTCTCGGCGCAATCAATACTGCAGCCGCCTAGTCTAAACATTGAACTTGAGCTTTTAACCCATTAACGACAACACGTACTTCGCAGTGTTGCGTGCGTGGGACAGTCGCTTTTTTAAACTGGTCGGCGCGCTCGCATCACTCATGCTGCGTGTTTTCCCACAGCACCGCGTTTTTTCTGCGTGAAAAGTGTGGTCTGGATTTAAGCTATTTCGGGGATGTTGGCTCTGCATACCTCGAGAAATGGATGGCTTTATTCCAGGTATAAGATAAAGCAAAACAATAACATTGACAACAGCTTTAAAGGCTCTGGTCAGGGTTGTGGGGAATTTTTGTTCCCATAACAGGGATCTGGCTTCCGGCCATTTCTGTTCCTTCCATTCCCTGTTTAGTGTCACGATTTTTTAACCGAAAAACGGAAAACTGGTGAATCAAAGCACCGCAGCATCTCCACACCTTGAAATGAAAACAGGCTTGTCAAGGAGAACAACTGTATTTCGCCTAGCTGCGGTTTTCCTTGGAAAAACAAATGCATATCTGTCCCAATGCCTGAGTACATGCTCCACTACATTCAAAAATGTCAAATTAGGTTTAAAGTCATAGAATAGGATGCTTTAGCAGAAGTGTCTCCATGTACTCGTATCATACTGTGATAATCATTTGATCTGTGGAAAATGTATTCCTACCTATTGCTTCTGCTTACGCATCTAAAGAACTGCCAAGGGGTTGGAAAGTTAAAGGTCATTCGAACGATGAAAGCTTTTCGTTGAAAGCCCATGCATAGGATAAGGTAAAGTTTTTGAATCAACAACTTTTTCGCCTTCTTTAAAACATGTAGAGTTTGATTTGAAAGGTGATCGACCAGAAGGAAAAGGGTGTAATCCTAGAGGGGGTGGGGGGGGGGGGGGGGAGGGAGCAGTCTATTATGAATTGTTAATGGTAACTACGCATCAATAAATACAACATGCAATGCAACATATCAATGCCTCAACTTACCTGGTACCCTCCCTTGGAAATGTCCGAGACTTAAAGCTGAAATACAAAAAGATTCCATTATTCAAGTATGGACAGGCTGCGGTTGTAATCCAAAACTCTATCTGTTTTGGAAAGAAAGCGCAAAACGCCATTCACTAATTGGTTAGGGTAATAATGTTGCTTTAACGAATTTTCGCGGCTTTATAGTACTGCCCCCCCCCTCTCTAGGAGTGCACCAGGAAAAGTAAAACTAAAAAAAATTGGCGAGAAAATTGCTTAGCTTGAGATGAAAATAACACGATAAATAAATTTCGGATCACCTTGTAATTAGCATTAGCAGAAAAACCTACGAATATTCAGTTGTACTGCATTACAGGCCAGGACAAGAATGTTTTGCGCGCCATGGAGCAACGCTGTTACAGTAAGATTGCGCGTTGGCTTAAGTGTGCCCGGTGTAGCGGTGGAAACACGCGGCCGAGCGCTACAGTATGCTAATATTCTGCCGCTACGGGTTAGACTTCTTCCGAACGGATACGAGCGTGCGCTATGACATCACATTTCATCACCGCCTTTGTTTCTACAAGAAAAAGCTACAGATAGCACCAAAAACTATTTTATTGATGAAATTCTAGGGCGTATGTAATAAGAAGGCGACCAAATACTCAGCTCACTTAATAGTGAGTTAAATAAGCAAATAGCGAGAAACAGTTAAAGATTAGTGTTTACGCTTAATTCCAGGCAGGGCAACTTTCAAATTACCCTGCCTTTAGGAACCCAAGCTTGGCTGAAAACCAGGGATGTGCGGAATTTCCGTTTCTGCGTTCCGAATTCCGGTTTCCGTCCATTTTGAACTCTTCCGTTCCGTTCCGTGTTCCGCCTGCTTTTTGACCGGAAGGCGGAAACGTAAATGGGCACTGTTCAACATTACATAGTTTTCTATTGTACACAATCAGCTTATAAATTAAAAAGATCAAAAATAAACTAAAAGGGTTCTCCTTCGTATAATTGTGAGAGAAGTCTGTCATAATGTTCTTGAAGTTAGACTACCAAAAAAAAAAACTCAAAAATGGCAACGGCTGAGCACAGGCCAAAACTAATGTGCCAGCAAAGGCTATGCCTGCATTATATGTTAGGAAAATGCACTCAACATTTGAATGATCATAAAATTCTTGATCCATTGGTTACAAATAGCTACGAAAACTTTGTAAGCATATGGCGTCGCAAAGGGTTCAGTGAAGGTTGTGACATGCGCTTGTCTGTTCCAAGATTACACCATATCCCTGATGAAAAGTGAAAATTCAATTTTTAATTTTATTAGGTATGAATAATATTGATCCATATGGTATTATGTGATTCATTTTTTAAATGAAGCCTCACGACAATCTATCATGAGCTGTTATTTTGATTGACTAGGGTGACCTGTTGAATTCTGAAACAAAACTATTACTTCGAGAACCATCTAGGAACTGTCCAGCGGTGTCAACTTCATATCAGGGAGCTTATTGACCGGCATTGACTGAATATTCCTCTGGAAGTGTAGATCCATCATGACTAATCAGTCATCCAGTTATCATCTTACAAAGAGGGCCTCCAAACTTGCGGTGAGCTTGTGCGATGCAATTTTTACCGGACTAGGGTCCCGTGTAGAGAGTCCAACACCATAGTTAATTTTTCCGGAATGGTCTTCTGCGGTTGAAGAAAGGCGTGGGAAAATGTGAGCGCGAAGTTCACCACGCCTGCTGCCACCCAATGAATGTGGTCAGTTGGTGCAGCGAATAGCATCGTTGATCAGGCGGGCAAGGTCGCAGGTCCGGTTCTTCTGCGATGAGAGATTTTTGCATTTCAACTGAATGAGATTTGAGAGGTTCTACTTAATTTTCTGGCGTTTTCAGCTATATGGTGTGGAGAGGATCTTTCTTGCGGATTCTTTATTACTGACCTTTTTTTAAACCAAAAGGCACTGAGAAAGAATCTAACATGCTCTCCTTCTACGCTATTCTACTATGCTCACTTTCTTTGAGCATGTCTTCGACCCACAGATGATCCATAGCTGTACTTTTATTCAGGGCTCATGTGCCGGCTTCTCGAATCACGTGGCGATTTATTACTATAGCCTGACGAAAGACTTTGATTGTTCAGACTATACATTCGGGTGCCATCGGCCAGATTCAGCCAGCCGACATGGGCTTTCATTGAAAAGCTTATGAAGCGATTTCACTCGTGCCTCATTGTGTACGACCTTCCCTTTGGTCTGATAACATTCTGAACGTAAATGTCTTCTGCATCATGCACTTTGTGCCTGTGTATTACTGTGTTTTGGTGTTAAACGTCCATACACTTTCATGTTGAATACATTTCCCATTGCCTTTTGGTTAAAAACCAGTCAGTAATAAACAAGCCGCAAGAAAGTTACTCCCCCAGCACACTGGAAAGATGCGCAGAAAACGCCCAAAAATTGTGTAGGAGTCAGGACCTCTGAAATCTCAACCAGTCAGTTGAAATGCAAAAAACGTTCCGTCGCAGGAGAACGGGACCCGCGACCTGAAACAGCGCCACTATCCACTGCGCTAACCCACCGCATTCGTTGGATGGCAGCAGGGCGTGATGAACTTCGCGCTGACGTTTTCACACGCCTTTCTTCGACCACAGGGGCCCATTCCGAAAAAACTACCTATGGTTTGGACTCCCGACACGGGACCCTACATCCTGTAAAAAATGCATCGCAAAAGCTCACCGCAATTTTGGAGGTTCTCCATCTTAGATCCCAGAATGAATTCTTAGTACTATTATAGTTTTGGTGATTACAGTGTAACTGCTAATGTGAGTATGCAGACATCTGTGCAGTCATCACGTCGTTCGTGATGACTGCACAGATGTCTGAATATGAGAGGGATCTCTCTCCTGGTCAAAAAATGATCTAGTTGGCTGCTCTAGATTTAGACTTCAGTCGCAGGAACTAGATATGGAAACAGTAGAGTGACTGCGTGCTGAAATAGTGAGGAATAGTGAGATAAGACCCTGAATTTGTTTTCGTTTATTGCTCTAGCCATAGCCAAAGGGTTATCATAGCAATATTATAAATTCATGCTTCCCTATGTTATGTTATGAAGAGGATTAGCATTAATCTGTTGAAGATTCTGCTGCTCGCAAAGTTTTGAGCAAGAAAATGTGCAATAGAAGCCGCTTCGGACGCCGTTTCATATGCACTTGAGAAAAAATGGCGAAATTTGGTCATTTCCGTTTCCGCGTTTCGTATTCTGGTTTCCGGCCATTTTTGAGCGTTTCCGTTCCGTCTTTCGTCTTCCGTTCTTTCCAGAAAAATTTCCGCACATCCCTGCTGAAAACAGAGTTGAGTGCAAGTCGCTAGTTGAGTGGTTTGTCCCGCTTCTCCATACCTAACCACCACAAACTCTCCACAGGTGCACTACATCCTTTTAGAAACCTCATCGTAGAAGATCCCTACGATCCTTTTAGAAAAATGTCCGCAGCTACTGCTCCGTCTAGGGTTGTTTTCACAATCTATTGCAGCTCGTCATGCCTAATCAAATGTCAGATATTTCGGTTCAGTCGCTGTGCTTTAAGCCACGAGGTGTGATGAATTTGGGAAAAGGCGACTTAAAACAGAAATACTGTCCTCCTCTGTATATGGATGTTAGTATGAAAACTGGGCAAACCACTGCCCAAATTTGAGAACCTAAAACTTGGTTGAAAACGGAGCAGAACCGAGCGTAGGTCCCACATACTTTCATCACTGGCCTTTCCCAGTCCACCGTCAAAAATTGGAGGAGCTGGGCAGGTAGGAAAAGCATAGTAGCCCAGCGCACGAAGTAGGTATTCCGCACCATCGACCACTAACCTTACGGGAAGAATTATATATGGGGCCTGATGTAGTCGAAGACAGGGGTGGAAAATGGAAATTTATTTTCCGCTGTCGACGAACCACTACACACTCATGCCTTCCTCCTCTATATAGAGGATTTTCTGACTGGGAGCTTGGATGAAGCCGTCGTAAGTGCCACCATGGTTCTGATCGCTTTCCAGGGTCTAGACATATTGTGGCAGCGATTCTGTAGAATCAGAAGCATACCAATCTTAGTTATTAACTCAAAGATTGCAGCACTGTGAGGCATCTGTAACAACCAGCGAATTGGCTCATACAAATCTGGAGCGGAATCTAGTTAACTCACATGAGGTGACTCCAAGTTATAGAATTGATTCTACACCTGATTTGATTCCTAGGTGGTTCCAAGTTATAGAGCAACTGACCATTGCATCTTGATAAAAACATATACTAAAAAGCCTATCGGCTGTACCAGCCCGTAACTGCGAGTGCAAATGACCCTCTGAACTGATGGTGTCGTGGCGAAGTATTGGGCTTTTAAGTAAACGAAGTGGAATCCTCCATCGCCATTGCTGATACACTTCAGACCTCCACGCATGATTGTAAGTTTCTAGGCACACTTTAGAGATTCATGTTCACGTGCTGCACTTGTTCCGACCCAAGGTTTTAAGCGGTTTTGACAGTAAATTGTTGGGCGCTATGTGACAACGGAGGGGTTAGCAAAATTCAAAAAAATATATATGCCTAGGTAGACATTTATGTAAGCAATACAAAACCACTTACCATTTAACCGGAATGGTCCTCCATGTTGGATGGGGGGGGAGGGGTCGTCCGAGTATCTGTTCTGTGCTCTCCTCCGCTCACGCGGAGGAGAGCACAGATTTGGGCAAGGGAAGGGACTCCGAGGTGTGGCCGAGTTACGCACCCGTGTTCACATAACCTACACCCCGGAGTCCCTTCCCTTGCCCAAATCTAAATTCCCCCTCGCTTCCATCCCCCTCGGCGCGCCTCCCCTTCCTCCCGAATCCACCCCCCCCCTTTTCTGTGCTCTCCTCCGCGACAGGAAAAACCCTGTGTGTCGTCGCGGTGAGCGGTCGGTCATTCAGCCGCTCCTGTCCAACCCACCGCCTGTCTACTCTTCCAACTCCTGCTACGTATTCTCTGAGGCTCTACCCCTGCAATTGAAGGACGTGGCTAGCACCGTGGTGGCGAGGTGCGAACAACTCCGAAATAAGCCACCAAATAAGGTTATTTAATTTTGTTGTTCGTCCGTTGCGTGCGTGGCGGTCTGTCGATAATCAATTGGAGATCGCTGCGCGTCCTTTCGCTGATCTTGGGCAAGCTAAGTATCCTCGTGGCTGGGAACTGAACTGATAACCGCATAGCCACCTAAAACGGTCCTTATGGCTTCTGCTCCGGTTCCGAACATCACAGAAACTCCTCGTTTCTCGATTCCTGTTCAGGAAAGGCCGCACAAGCGTCTTCATTTCGACCTCGATTGTTCTCCTGAGTCGTCGACAAATTTCGATCGAGATGTCGACCTTCTTCTCAACGACAGCAGCCTGCCTCAACACCTACGTTCGATTATAGCACTTCTTCTGGAGGATAGGAAAAAGCTAACTGCAGTGTTGGATCGCAACCACGAATTGACTGAAGAAAATCGATTTCTTAGAGCTGAAAACGAAGCGCTAAAAAAGTCTGTTGTGCTTTCTCAATCCACTATCCCTAGTCGACCTCCCAGTTCATCCACTCCTCTCCCTCCATCCGCAACCTCGCCTCCGCTACCTTTTGAAGATGTCGAACGTTCCCGTTGCGTTGTTGTAGCAGGGCTCGCAGAAAGCTCTGCAGCCGTTCCTTCTACTCGTTCTATTCATGCCTCACATGCATACGTCAAATAATGGACTTTTTAGGAATTGAATGTTATCCTGTAAGCATTTTTCGTATGGGGCGTCCAAATGCCTCATACCCACGGTTGTTGAAAATCCTTCTCCCAAGCTCTTTCTTCGCACAATTGATGCTCAGACGCGCACCTCAACTTAAGCACTCTATATTTCGTGGAATTTACCTTCGTCCGTCGCTTCCGAAGCATGAAAGAGACCGGCTCCGGGCAGAACGTTTAGCTCGCCATGGAGCTGCCTCGTCTGCATTTAGTTCTCAAGCAGTCCATCAACCCATCTTAAATCCTGCATCTAGTTCTGTTAGCCTTCCAAATCGTAATGGCAGTTCGGAAAACGCATAAGCTTTCATTGGGAATGTGCAAGGCCCTTTAAATGCTGTTTATCGAATATTCGATCCGTCTTAAAAAACTCACAGCCGCTGACATATTCTCTTGCCCAGAGCGAGTACGAGGTGGTCATCCTCACCGAAACTTGGCTTAAGCCCTCAGTTGATATATCGTTTCTTACAAAATCACAAACTCATTCTAAATATGACGTCGTAAGATGTGATAGGAAAAGTAGGAAAGGTGGCGGAGTTCTTTTTCTTATTAAATCTTTTCTTTCATATCGTACTGTTATCTCTGAATCCATCACAGACTCATATGAGATCTTATGTTGTGACATTTTATTGGGCTTCTCCAACTTGCGTATAATCGGAGTTTACCGTGCTCCGTCATGTTCAAAGGACAATAATTACCTGCTGGTTAAAGCTCTCAGCGACCTAATTTCAGATGAGTCACCTTGTATACTGGTAGGAGACTTCAACTATCCCGATATTTCATGGAAGGAACAAGCTGGTAGAACAGGTTCATCTATGGTGTTCTTGGAGCTCTGTTGCTCTCACGGCCTTGTCCAACTTGTTCGTCGGCCTACCAGAGGAGGAAAAATTCTTGACTTAGTTTTAACTAATAATGAATCTCTGGTAAAAAACATTAAACTCAAGTCCCCTCTTGGCTCTAGTGATCATTCCGTCGTAGAATTCAATGTGAACCATGAGCCGGGCATCTCTTCTCTTCATAATAGTAGGCAATTTAATAAAGCTGATTACAATGCTATAGCCGCTTATCTTCAGAACGTAGACTGGATTGGCACGTTTTCGGCTCTGAACACGGTAAACGACATGTATAACACGTTCATTTCCATTCTGTGGCATTGTATTGATCTTTACGTGCCTATTATTATTAGAAAGCATAGCGGTGGATACACTTGGCCTAGGTACTTGATATCTATGGCCAAACATCGAGAAGAAGCTTGGAGAAAATCAGTCCTATTCCCAACCTCCTCTAATAAAAATCGCTTTAAACTATTATCAGATAAGTTTTCTAAAAGACTCAAGAGGTTTTACGCTTCCTTGGAAAGGAAAGTTATAGGCTCTGGCAATCCTCGTGCATTTTTTAGGATGATGAATGCGAAGCTTAAGACCAAATCCTCTATTGGCTTCCTAATTGACGAACTAGGCAATAAGTTTGTAACTGATGAGCATAAAGCAGAAATTCTCGCTCATACCTTCGAAAAAGTGTTTAGCCCTAAAAGTTCCCTTTCTGAGTCACTCTCTCTTCAGCACGATACTAGCGCCATGAGCCCGCCATCGTATCCCCCGATGCAAGATTCCGTGTGGTTTCATCGCGACTCTATTTTGGAACATTTATTAAAATGGCCTAAATCGAATGTGCTTACTCCGGATCATATTCCGCTGAGCTTCATACAGAAGATAGCTGCAGAAATTTCTGGTCCCCTAGAACTTATTTTTAATCTAAGCTTCATGCGTGCAGAAGTTCCTGACAAGTGGAAAGAGGCCTATGTCATTCCGTTACCTAAAAAGGAACCTCACAGTTCTCCTAAAAACTACAGGCCTATTAGTATCACATCGGTTTTTGTTCGAGTTTTTGAAAAGATTCTCAAAAAAGCCATCACTGGTCACCTTGAGAGCAATTCCGTGATTCCTAACGAACAGCATGGGTTCCGCAAAGGCGCTTCTACTGTAACCCAGATGCTGGACTCTTTGAACGATTGGACCAACAGTCTTAGCCTTAATCGTCCTGTTGATGTTGTATATTTTGACTTTGCAAAGGCTTTTGATAAAGTACCTCACGATAAGCTAATTTTTCAGTTGTCCGCAGTTGGGCTACACCTCAGGATTGTTCAGTGGATCAAGGCTTACCTAGATAGCCGTTCGTTTAGAGTCTACATTAACGGCCATCTCTCTGCTAGTAGGAGAGCAACTAGCGGAGTACCTCAAGGATCAGTTCTGTCTCCCCTCCTGTTCAACATATATACCAGAAACCTTCCAGGAATTGTCGAGAGACTTGGAGTTTCTTGCAGAGCTTTTGCCGATGACATCAAGATTTATAGTAGCATTTCTGATTCCTGTGACGTTGCAAAGATTCAAGAAGCTATCTCTCTGGTCTACTCTTGGTCCCTGTCATGGGAGCTTCCATTAGCGAAGGAGAAAACCAAAGTTCTCCACTTCGGTAAGAACAACCTGAAGGCCAACTATATCATTGACGGCGTTCAGCTTGAACCAGTTCAAGAAGTGTCTGATCTCGGATTCTGGATTAACGAACGCCTAGATTTCAGTAAGCATTGCGACGTAATTTCAAGAAAAGGGATGGCAATGGTGTCCAGACTATTCAGGTCTGTGTCGTCTAGCGATCCCCAACTGCTGCTAAAGGCCTACAAGACATATATCCGTCCTATATTAGAATATGGCACCACTGTCTACTCTCCAACAAGTGCTAAAAGTACTTTTGCAATAGAAAGAGTTCAGAACAGTTTCTCCAGGAAGCTTTTGCTTCGCACTGGCAGTTTTAACTATGCAACCATCCCTGAAAGCCGTTCGCGGAATACTATCCTCGGTTTGCAGTCGCTCATGTTGCGCAGGAAGAAGCTTGACTTGATAATGTTATATAAAATCTTACACGGGCTCGTTCATCTTGAACCAAATAAATTCTTTTCTATGCGGAATTCCATCACCAGAGGAGCTAAAAATAAACTATATCTACCCCATGCCACTGCTTCGGTGCGGGCCAACTTCTTCGTACATCGTGCGGGCACAGAATATGTAAAAATGGCCAAACGTTTTCCTCCAGCTCCTACACTCTCCTCCTTTAAGAGGGCCTTGAACAAGTTTTTACACTCTGGTTGATGCTGTTTCCCCAACTCCCACTACGGCTGTTCATTGCCCTTCCTAATTTCTCATGTTTTACACTTGCTTCACTGTTGCTGTTTTATGCATTTATCTCGTTCCGTTTGCTTTATCTTATTACCGTTTTAGCCATTTGTTTTGAGTACTTACGTGTTCTTGTTTTGTATTTTCGCCCTTTCACATGTGTACTCACATGGTGCAATAAATAAATAAATAAATATTTGTGTATGATGTGGGAGGGAGGGGGAGGGGGAGGCGCGCCGAGGGGGGTGAGAGCGAGGGTGGTGGATTCGGGAGGAAGAGGAGGCGCGCCGAGGGGGATGAGAGCGAGGGGGGATTCAGATTTGGGCAAGGGAAGGGACTCCGGGGTGTGGCCCTGTTACGCACCCGTGTTTAAATTGCCTACACCCCGGAGTCCCTTCCCTTGCCCAAAATTTGGAAGCAAATTAAAAAGAGGAGTATCTGTCCTCAGGCTTTAAGTTACTCGGACGACCCCCCCCCCAAGCAACATGGAGGGCCATTCCGGTTGAATGGTAAGTGGTTTCGTATTGCTTACATAAATGTCTGCCTAGGCATATATATTTTTTTGAATTTTGCTAACCCCTCCGTTATCACATAGCGCCAATTGTTGCATAGAACAAAGAACTGATAGAAAAATTTAAGAAATCGTACATCCTTCCAACGGACAAATTCGTGTGAATGGCACTCAAGCTATCAATGCAGTGAACATCGTGAGCCATCGCACGAGTGAATGAATCCAAACATCAAAGACGCGCTTAGATTTCTCTTTCTTGCCATACAAAACAAGGTACAAGTTGTTGGAAAGCTAGGAGTTCATGACCATTCAGACATTCAGATAGTGACAACTTTTTTTAAGGAGAATCTGTATTGATGCATCTGTTTCATAGCACTAGCTATCACAAAGTTTTCCTAGGCGCATCTAGGGTCTAGGGCCCTGGGGGGGGGGGTCACCATGTAGTACAGCCCTATTTGCCCTTTGAAACCGGATTTTTTTTTGCAGCAATAGTGTGTTCTACCCCTACAGTGAACTGAGATAAGCCATTTATGATGTAACTGTACATAAACGTGCCTTTTTACCAAGGCGTATAACCACTGAGTAGGGAGTGACCCCCCCCCCCCCGGACCCTATTTGCGCCTTTTCCTATGATCGACACTGCTACTTGACCTGGAGAATCAAAAAATCCAATTTATTAAAGACGTGAAACCTTCTACGGAGTAACCGCGTGATAATAGTACCCACACCACTATGGCATACATGCTATTGTTAGATAACGCTGTATATTTAATCTTGTCATGCCTTGCATGTGTAGTCCATTGTACCCGAGCAATTACTTTCAGGGCTAATACATCATCCTCTGATGCCTGGTATGCGTATGTTCCAAAAGGATGCGAAACAGCCGCAGCGGCTGAATATTAGCATACTGTTGCGGTCGGCCGCGTGTTTCCACCGCAGGACCGCGCACACTTAAGCCCACGCGCAATCTTACTGTAACAGCGTTGCTCCATGGCGCGCAAAACGTTCTTGTCAGGCCAGGTAACTCTTACGATTTACGAAATTTTGGATTTCATTTATGCAATTCCCAGACCCGAAGAGCAAGCCGAGTGGCCATGTGGTTGAATATTATTGATAAATCTTTCCTATATCCTTCTATACAAAGCTTGTATGTACATGTATACGCATATATATATATATATATATATATATATATATATATATCAGTGTACACATGTATACATATATGTACATATACACATAAATTTATACATTCGTATATATGCACGTGTGTATATAAGTACGCATATATGTATATACGTATACATGTACGTACTAGCTGGATATACCTGGATATATGTCGCACAACCAGCGGGGATACGAAAGCACGGTTATCGTGCCTTCAGTCCGATAACCGTGCCTTCGTATCGTGCTTCACCTCTATACATCTAGGGTCATTTCCTAACTAAACCCCACCCAACAAGTGGAATTGTGCAGGCAATTGATGTGTGATGCTCCACCAGGCAGATCTCTGACAAGTGAGGAAGTGTGAGGGCAAGGAGGGCGCCTGAAAGGCTCCGCGCTCCATCGCCAAGCGCAATCTTCAAGCAGAAATTGTGCAGACAGCATCGGATCAGTCGCAGGCCGTGTACTGCGACGTTTTTCATGAAGAGGATAATTGTTCTACAATCTCAAATAGGAACCGAATTGGAACGGCCATCCAGAGGCCCGCACGCTCAGTCAGTTCTCTGCTTAATTGTACTGTAGCTGTGTGTGAAGCTGACCAAGAGCGATTAATTATCACCCACCCACATCGTTTACTCTTAACCTTGAAGTTCACCTTGATGGGAAGCATGAAAGCAAACAAAACGAGTCAGCCATTGACCCAACATATAGAACCGCTGGCTGACATAGCTCTAAACTAATACTGCTCCCTATTTCAAGTCTGAAGCTCAGCGTACAATGCTCAGGCTTGAGCAATGGAATTACCTTCATTCCGGTGATAACCAGGCAGCTCGCAAATCGGGCTTCCTCAACCATGCAAAGTGAGAGCGGATAAACAATTTTACTTCTCCTACCTAGCGGCGTTCACCCAATCGTTGTGGAGTCGATGAGTAAGAAGCGGATCTGGCAGCTCCCTCAAATAACTCTTCAGAACACTACAAATGGAGTGCGGATCGAGGCTGTAGGCGTGTTCATCATTCTAAAACAAAGTAAATAGTTGACAATTACTAAACAGACTGGAATAACTCACGTCAATCTGACCAGCATCGAATGCTGACTTCATTCGACGGATTTTGGTGTTGTTTCCATTGACTCGAAATAGTCCTGAAATATCAACTTAAACTGGAGAACACAACAAAGAACCAGCACCCAATTCGAAAGAGAGAGGGCAGGAGTCGTTGCTGCTATTTTGAATCCTGCAAAGGTACAGTAGGAACAGAAACACACAGACAAAACGTGAAAGGGTGAACGAGCTGCAATCGACAGGGAGCTACAAAATTACATCACTATTTTCATTCTACAATTGTCGTGAAGTTAGAACGGTAACATTGATTCATCCATAGCTGCTCCGTAAGCAATCACTTTACAAAGGCTTTTCCGCTTCTCTCATCTTATCACATCCACTGGCCTAACAAGGGAACTGTCTGAACGGTACACTGGAACGGCAAGAACGAGTACTATAGGGAGAATCCCCGCCCTCCAAATAGTAACAGAACATGTTTTATTTTTGCAGAATCCTTGAGGCAAACGAGTGCGAGGGTGTAATGGTTAAGGGTCAGCAGAGCGAGCTCCTCACGGCAGCGCAAGATCCTGGTGTCTTGGAGTGGGTGGCGCAGTGTTAGAGGGTACGCCTCGTGTTCGTGAGATCTAGGGTTCGGTTCCCATGCCACGTCGCGTTTTTGCACTTTTATCATAGTATCAGGTTTCTATAGAGATTTCCACATCTGAACTGGTTTTTGTAGTTTGCCACGGTAAGATGTTTTTCGACATCTCGTAATTCACCAGCCATGTCCGAAATATGCCAAATTCGATTACATATGAAATAACTTCAGCACCAATGATACACAGACACAAAATGCATAAAACAGTAAGACCGATCACAGTATGGGCAACATATGAAGGCTACAGTTTCTTCACATCCTGACTCATCACATGGGCCGAGGTCTTCCGGGAATGCCATTCCACTCGGGTTTTCGAAGCGACCAGGATGTGTCGTCAAATAGCCAACTTCTCCACTTCGTCGATTTCCAGCTGTCGCAGCTCGAAAACCTGAAGGATACTTGCTATCCTTTCCGCCAGCTTCATTTCTTCTCTCGAAGGGACAGCATCCAGTGGAGATCCGCACTTCAGTGTCAATAGGTGAATGACCACTCGAAGGTTAGCAGACATTGTAGAGTCAGTGTTGGCGGCAGCAGCTTGTTATGACCGCGCGATTTTGTAAGCATAACAGAGGCGAGAATATTGATCGAGGTGGTAGGTCAAGTTGAAGATCACGTGGTCCCCACCTACACCATGAGTATACTAATGGCACTAAGTCCGCACAGCTGATTCACTAACCTAGAAGGAAACCAAAACCAAATTACAGTTTTTCGTTGTCGTTGTGATTCTTATCTCCTTTACAGTCACCTGGCAAATGCTATTTAGAACAGGAATTACATAGTTAAAATGTGTGGTGAGTTACGTGGCGTTAAAGAACGATTCTATTAGATACATTTATTGGGTGTTATTATTGTATATTACACATAGTAAGCTTTGGAGTGCCTATTAGTGTAGCTGGTTATGGTGAACACATTGGAATAAGACTTGGTAGAAGGTACAAAGTATAAGGAAAAGTCTGACGCTTTGCGAAACATGATTATTAGGTTCATGCTGCATTTGGAGAAGCGATGCACGCAGTATTCAAGGGTAAGGATATAACTGGGAGCAAATAGGGTCCGGGGGGGGGGTCACCTTATAAAAAGTGTCACCAACACAAAGAAAACGAGACAAGGCACACTGATAGTAAAGAAAACAAACAAATAATGCTCTAGAGTCAACAAATAATGCTCTAGGCAGGGGAAGGGACTCCAGGGTGTGGCTCAAGTTAAGCATCCGTGTTAAAATTGCCTACATCCTGGAGTTCCCTCCCTCTTCAAATTAGGAAGCACATAAGACGCGGATCTATAATCGAAACGAAGAGATAAAACTGCATTGGCATTCACTGTATGTTGCTACTCGCCACGCCGGCCCGCCGCGCCATGCTATGGTGACCCCCCCCCCCCCCCCGGACCCTATTTGCGCCTATAACTGGTATGGAACTAACTTACGCCACAATGCAAAATGCCATTGCGCTGCTGCCTAAGAAAACAACCGAAAGGCAGCCAATCACAAGGAGAACGATAATGCAGGCTCCAGGCGCTGCACCGAAGCCGAAGGGAATTGAACAGCCTTATAAAAGGGTATCTCAGCCTATTCAAAATATCAACTCTTTACCCTTAATCTATTTACGTAGAGAGACCCTAGCTAAACGCTGAGAAGAGAACTAAGCGGAGATGTTTCGCTGAGGACGAAGAGGTTAGAGCAGAAGCCGAGAAGATCCTCCGCACCGAACATGCCTATCTTCAAACGTGCTTCATATGCGGAAAGCGTGCGCCACCAAACGATGATATGGATCAGATCGAATGGGTAAGTTGCTCGAACCACGAGACGTGTAGCGCCTGGGATCACATTTCGTGTTGTTCGGGCATTGAAGGGGAATGTTGTTTATGTACGAAAGGTGTTTGGCAATTTGAGTTGCTTGATGACGAATGACTTGCCATGTACCCTGCATCTGTTGTCACCATCTATATACATCTATATATTGCTACCATGCATAGATGTCAAGTTTTATTGGAAATCTATGCAGCTGTTGACTTACCTGATCAATTTAATCCCAGTTTGAACGAATATGATGAATGCTCTTTTTAAATTCCCTCATAGTGATCTCTCGGTGCACTTCAAACCCTACACTTTGTACCTTCTACCAAGTCTTATTCCAATGTGTTCACC
Source organism: Heligmosomoides polygyrus polygyrus (assembly GCA_947396885.1). Classification (NCBI taxonomy): domain Eukaryota; kingdom Metazoa; phylum Nematoda; class Chromadorea; order Rhabditida; family Heligmosomidae; genus Heligmosomoides; species Heligmosomoides polygyrus. The sequence goes on from OX377206.1 coordinate 39,973,025, forward strand.
ATAACCAGCTACACTAGTAGGCACTCCAAAGCTTACTATATGTAATATACAATAATAACACCCAATAAATGTAATAGAAAATGTAATAGAATCGTAGGCACTATTGTACTTAATGTACCGCACTAAATCTTGTTCAAAATAGGTCTACTAGGGGTAATCTGCCATAGGAAGAACGAATACCATAGTCGCTTTTTTGCGGAAATGCCTTATAAGCCCGCTATATTAAGTTTGAATCGCCCAAGGCCTTGCGAAATAGCGCGCTCTGGCAAGAGAGACGTAGAGACTCCGCCTCCTACCAGCACGCATTTGCGGCCGTCTCTGAGGGGAAGGGGAGGGGGGAGTTACCACGGCATGCCGTAGCGTGCTGTGGTAACTAGATACACACAGCGAATGTACATGTAGTCTTATCTCCTCGTTTCGATTACAGATTCGGGTCTTATTTTCTTCCGAATTGGGCAAGGGAGGGAACTCTAGGATGAAGGCAATTTTAACACGGGCTGGTGGGCCCACACACCGTAGTCCCTTCCCCTGCCCGATCTTGTGCTCTCCTCCGCTGACGCGGAGAGCACACAACAGCTTTCATGGCTTTCCGAGATTTCAAGGCTTCTGCCCCTGGCTAAGCTCTGCTGCAGACTAAAGACGGGGAAGTAGTGCGCATCGGTAGGAGGCGCGCACTCTGCGTCTCCTCCTAGCGTGCGCTATTTCGCAAAGCCTTGGGCGATTCGACCTTAGTATAGTGGGCTTATACGGCATTTCCGCAAAAAACCGCCATGATATTCGTTCTTCTCATGGCAGATTACCCCTAGTAGACCTATTTTGGACAAGATTTAGTGCGGTGCACTAAGTACAATAGTACCGAATCGTCGTTTAACGCCAGTAATTCACCACACATTTTAACTATATAATTCCTGTTCTAAATAGCACTTGCCAGGTGACTGTAACAAAGACAACGAAAAACTGTAATTTGTGGGTCCTCCTAGGTTACTGAATCAGCTGTGCTGGACTTACCATACACTCTAACTGCATAACTCCAGTTCAAGCGCATTTTGTGACCAGACGGGCAGTATTAGTTTCATCAGGCAATAACGCGCCCCGATGAGAATCGCGCGCCCCAATCAGAAGATCCCCAAACTGCTCCGAACTTTAGGAAACCTCCCAATCGACGTAAAAGATAAGATGTTCTTCCTGAGGAAACCATGATACAGGTGGCAGCTACAATGGATGATGCGAAGTTATTACCACGACGAAGCCGTTAAGAAGCCATCAGTCCGGCCGAGAGGCCGCTCTGACGGTTGGTTGCGTGATAAATGGAATAGGCAATCAGAGCTGCGCGTGAACTTCGAAATTTCGCTAATCATAAATCGTAAACCGTAAGTCGCAACAATACTGGAAATTTAGAGATGGTCGCATAAAAAACGAGCTAGGTATTCCGCCCCATGTTTACAAGAGACGTTGTTTTATTCTCATTGCTTTCATTGCAAACAAATATGTACCTTCGTCCTATGTAGTATGTACCTTTTCAGTATACTAATTGATTGAAATATTGACTTTTAGGGAAGAAAGTGCCTGCTCATTGATTAACCTTGCGAATCATTAGGAAGACCAAGTGAGCATATAGATCACTTAGCATATTACAAAAGGTTCAATGGCATGTAATTTCAAATTTTTATTCTGAGATTCCATTATCATCTCTTTTCGACATTTTCTCACAGTTAAATTACGCGAGCGCCGCTCGTTGCAAGCTCGATGTCAAAGCTAATTTCCTGATACAAATTAAAGGGTAGGTGCTGCAAAAAGTGTAGAACCAGACGACACTTGGTACCACAAGTCACCGTGAGCCATAATTCGAGGCAATCCGCACGAAGAAAGTGAAGAACCGCAGAATCGGCTGTCGTGGGTGATAGAAAGGAAAGATAATGGTAGTAGGGTCTATATAAACCCTCTACCATGAGTAAACATGTTCATAGCGAGTCGTGCCTACTCGCAACTGGCGATCGGGAATCTTCGGTGTTCTGCACAGTAAAAAGTTTTGGTTCTGAGAAGTGTAGTTAAAAGATGCCCTGTATTCTACATTAAACTAGAAATACAAGTTATAAAGAAAGTGCTGTTACTGTCTTATAGTTTACTTTGAAAAGCTGAAAGAAGAAGTTCTTCTGTTGACAGCCAACAAGACGTTGACCCATATGAGAGTTTCTTGATCGAAACTTTTTCTTTTTTTGTCTCAAGCAGCCTCAGAGCTTGAACCGCAGTGGAGAATGAATTATTATCGATCTAATAACTATACTTGCACCCTGTCTTCAATCTAATGGGCCCATCTTATGCAAGCTATACACGAAATCTTAGCTGATCGTCGAGTAATACCTTCCAGTTGCAGCTAAAATTTGAAGCAGATTTACGACATAAATGTCGTAAGTCGTAAATCGTAACTACGCACACCCCTGTTGGCAACATTGTGAATTCAATAACACTGCATTAAGTGTACCGCGACCGCTGCTACCGTTCGTGGCGACTAATACCAACACAACATTTGAATTTCTGGTTACTCTGATAGTAATGAAATTAGCTGTCAGCATTGAGATAATTGTCAACACCAAAATAGCTATAGCTAATATAGCGAGAGACAAAGAAGTAGCACTGTGTTGGATAAAGTACTCACTAAAGCAGGCACACGCTGGTTAGAAAGTGGGTTCAAACTTCATGTTCAAACTTTTAAAGCCCATAGAAGTGATTCAATCTCATGAAAGTGATGATTTCCGCAACAGGCCAGTAATAATTAGCCTTACTAAGGGTAGCATAGCGTTCGAAGGACAGCAGTACTCACGCGGTTGAGCATGTCTTCCACTCATCACGGTTCTCATGGCTGTCTTGTAAATAAATAAATAAATAACAAATAATAAAGCAAAATAAATAAAAACAAGATAAAATAATAAGTAAGTAAATAGATAAACTACATTAATAATGATAATCTTTATAATAATGATTTACAATAAATATTACAGTAATACATTTTAAGTAGTCACATTGAACTTATAAAATCATATTTTATTACTTCTTTGAATTGTACCTCATGGTTAATTTAGCTTACTTTTTTATTGCTTATTTATTTTCACTTTCAAATTCTACTTCTCTCAAATGCCTCTAGTTCTTTATCTTTCCTTCTTCACTCTTTCTCATTTTTCTTCATCTGTCGTCTCCACCATTTTGTTTTCCTATCTCTTTTCTTCTATACACAGGTTTCAAAGAAATCTTAAAATATACACCTCTTCATCACTGAAGAGCCACGGGAGGAGTATAACACAAAGGTTCTGAAGGCAGTGACGAAACGAACCTTTTTGTATGTTTTATATCTTGTGACATACCATTCTTTTAATTAATTAAAATTTTAAAAATTCTATTATTTTACACCTTTCTTCACTTCTTCGAATTTTACAATTTCTTATGTTTTACATTGTAGCCTAGGGAATATGTTATACTTCAGCGACACGCCGCCGATCGCGTCGCAGGGAGTCTTATACTCCCGTGGCTAACAGGCTTTTCATGAGCAGACGAAGCCATTTTGGGCGATCATTGAGTGACACAGGATTCAGAAGTTGAAATGATGTCTAGCTGCGATCAAGTTTTGCGCCAGGAGAGACTCCAGGCGCCTGGCGCAAGTTCTGATCGGAACTAAACATTCTTCTAAAAATTGTGAAGATCGTTCTCTTAAACACCATTTCATCCTACAGAATGCACTTTTAGAGGAAATAAGAGGGAAGATCCGGTCTATATCCTAGGTAAAACTGACCATAAAAGCACGTCGATGTCGCAAGACTACCACACACATGTGGCTGGCTAAGCTTCAGACCTAGGGACCAATCGGTTTGAGTACTGTTAGGATCAAAGGGACCAAAACTCAATCAAATTGCTGGCCACGCACTCATGGACGGGAGGTCTGTCCGTTTCCAATACGTATTTTACTCATAATACGACATGATATAAGCCACCCAAAGTTCCCTTCACTGTGACTAAGATAAAGTAAGCGAGCAGTACAAAAGAGTCAGAATTCTTTCCTGACTTTTCATCTGCTTGTATTAATCGTTTCCATATAGTATACTTGAGTATCTACTACGATATATCATCGTGAATACCAAATTTCGAATACGTGATTCACACCCCATCTCATTTTATAGCGGGAACGCTAAAACGCAGATTGACTATGTCCTTGTTAGGCGTTGCGACCATGGTCTTGTCACAGACGCGAAGACCGTGACGTATGATACGGTTGCCACGCAACACCGTCCACTGATCTGCTCGCTGAAGATCACACCTCCGAGGTGTAAACGTGTCGAGCGGTGCGGGACGGCTAGAATTAAATGGTGGTGATTGAAGAAGGAAGCAGTCGTTATCTCTCGCATTCCGTTGCCGACGGTAACAACTGTCGACGAAAGAGACTATCGATGCGATAACCCGGGCTGCACGCCTCGAACTCGGCACAACGAAGCCTGGGCGGCGTTCGGTCGACAAGCAGGCTTGGCTGTGGACCGACGATGTCAGAGAGAAGGTCAGGGAAAAGAAACGGCTGTATCACGTATTTATCGGTGACAAAACAGTCTGTAATTGGCGGAATTATCGAGAAGCGAGGAAAGCGGCGAAGAAGGGAGTGGCTACTGCTAAAGCCGCATACTACGCTGAAGTCAGCGAAAAACTGGAAACGCGCGATGGTGAGCGTTATCCTTACCGACTTGCGAAAGCTCGCTGTCGCCAAGCAGAAGACATCGAGAAGTTCTTTGGCATTAACGACGACAACGAACGTCTTCTGATGGATCGTGAGAGGGCTGTGAAGCGACGGCACGACTACTTTGAGGAAATCTTGAATGTTGAATTTGACCATCTTGCTATTCCTTTTGCATCTCCTGTATACGGTCCCGTTCAGAAGATCACAGTGAGCGAAACCGAAGCAGCTCTGAAGAAGGTGAAGTCAGGCAAAGCCACTGTTTCCGACGATCTACCTGTGGAAGTCGAAGGTTGGTGCCCTGCCGACTGGATGACAGAGATTTTCAATCAGGTTATTGCTGAGAAGAAAGTGCCTGAGAGTTGGCAGCAAAGCACGACGATCCCGATTTGGAAGAAAGGCAGCCCTGCGGACTGCGCTAGCTACCGTCCGATTTGCCTACTTTCGCACACCATGAAAGCCTTCGAGCGAATTGTCGATAGACGTATTCGGGATGTCATCCAGCTTTCCAATAATCAGTGTGGTTTCGTTGCCGGCTGTGGGACGGTTGATGCCATACACGCCGTTCGTCTTCTGCTAGAGAAGCACCGCGAGAAACAGAAACCGGTGCATTTTGCCTTCCTGGACTTGGAGAAGGCCTTCGACCGCGTCCCGCGAGAAGTTACATGGTACGCTTTGCGACGACACGGCGTCCCTGAAGAGCTTATTGAGTGGGTGTGCATCCTCTACTTGTGCCCAATAAGCCGAGTACGAGCACCAGCGGCTACCTCGATGGACTTTCTGTCAGAGTGCACCAGGGGTCTGCGCTATCCCCGCTGCTCTTCGTGAACGTCATGGATGCAATTACACGAGATCTCCAAAAGGTAGCTCCTTGGACGTTGCTGTCGTTGACTGGGGTTCTCTGCGATAACACAATACCCGAGTACCTCAAGTCGAAGGTTTATAGAACAGTCATCCGCCCAGTAGCGACGTACGGTGCTGAGTGCTGGCACGTGACGAAGGAAATTGAAAGCCGCCTCAGTGTAATGGAGGCGAAGATGTTAAGGTGGACGGCCGGAGTAACGCGATCGGACCGCGTTCGCAATGACACCATACGACAGAGGTTCGGTATCGCCCCGATAGCCGACAAACTGCGCTAAGCTCGTCTTCGATGGTACGGCCATTTTCTTCGCGCTAACGACGACACCGTCCATAAGATTGGCCTGAACCTGGAAGTCCCTGGAAAGCTGCCAAGAGGACGCCCGAAGCAACGTTGGCTAGATACGCTGCACTTGGACGTAAAAATAGCTGATGTGCATCCTGATCAAGCATTTGATCGAGAGCGTTGGCGTTACCACACCAGAAGAGCGGACCCGCCACCAAGCGGGACAAATGCTACTCAAAATGAATATATATATATATATATATATATATATATATATGTATATATATATATGACGATTGATATGACACTCGAAAGTGCATCTCTCGCTCTATCAGAATGTATGACTTGTTCTTTGGCCATTTAAATTTTCCTAATTTTCAGATCACCAAAATGAAGCAGTGTCGGGTCGACAAGGATGAGGACTTTTGGCACCATCTTCTCTTTGTTTTCAACCAGTGTTCTAGTGCGGCTAAAGCACTAGAACCCTGGTGGACCGTACAAACACTATTTTTCATCGTCAGTTACAATTGTGTGCAAAAATCGCTGAATATGTCCATGTGATGAATGATGACGGACAAGCAGGCCGGCAACAATGGTCACTCGCTGGTTCCTGATGTTCATTCATCACACGGACATATTCAGCGATATTTGCACAGAATTGTAACTGGCGATGAAAAATAGCGTTTGCACGGTCCACCAGGGTTCTAGTGCCTTAGCCGCACTAGAAACCTGGTTGAAAGCAAAGAGAAGAAGGTGCCAAAGTCCTCATCCTTGTCGACCCGACACTGCTTCATTTTGGTGACCTGAAAATTAGGAAATTTAAATGGCGAAAAAACAAGTCCTACATTCTGATAGAGCGAGAGATGCACTATCGAGTGTCATATCACTCGTCATATAAAACGGAGCAAGACAGACTGAATAAGGAGGAGTTGTTGGTAAGGATGATCTTTTTCTTTTGGAATTTTGTTCGGATTCGACAGAAATCAGTATGAGCCAATAAACGCAACATTAATTCTTATAGAGCAAAACATTCTCTTTCGAACGGACATATAACGTCGAGCAAAAAAGTCCTACCACAGAGCAGGAGTTTCGGTAAAAGTTCGTACGAACGTCCCAATTTGATAACCTAAACATCAATAAAGAACGAATGAGCAAATAGGACCAACACGTATTCTTATAGTACAAATCATTGTCTTTCAAATTTTATGAAAAGCTTCGCAAAAATTGCAAACCTAAGCAGAGAGAACAAGTGCGCAAATGGCTACTTTTTCACTTTTCACTTAACTACCTAAAAATTAACAAAATTCATGATGAAAAAAGAAATGCAATACACGTTTTGATAGAGCAAATCACTCTTTCGAATGCTGTATAGCGCTATGCAAGAGACCGCCAGCGAATCCGCAATGAATCGTTGAAAAAAAAACGGCGGAGACTTATGGGACAACCTAATGTGTTAGGTTGGCAACTAATTTCGTGGACTCTCAAGAATCTTCAGCAAAAGTATTTATTAACAAATAACTAATGACAATCTTTAATCACAATAAGATCCCTCGGAACGCAGAAGTGCTTCCCATATATCAGCTACCTGACCCATCCCACAGCTGTAGAATTCTTGTGCTTTTGAAGCCAAGAATCCTTGCGAGGTTTGACATGGTCCACATTATTAAATGGTATCCAACCTAGAAGTACTGCACCGAACTAAAACGTGGTAGTCACTCGTCGCAAGATCTGGGCTGTAAGGTGGATGAGCTTGATGCTCCCAGTCAAGGTATTCTATTTTTTGAGGCGTCCGGTTCAGGGTCAAGCGTGGGGTTCGATTTTTGCCGAAAATTTACGACCCCCCCTCCCCTCCCAGAGCGGATCTGGTACGACCCTCCCCCCTTGTGTAGACCACTGTTTTATTTCCTATCCGCGTTGATTTTTTAAATTTTCTATGCAATTTTTGTACCCTTTAACAGGTCCTTCTTTCCAGGTGCAGCGTCGACTGTATCAGATTAGCTCAAGAAGAGGGCAACTGTTTGATTTAGTAATTTGTTAGAAAAAACGCTGATAAAGGTTTTGTTTATGCAATCTTCTGATAATAATATTTTACTTGTTTACAGTTGAAAATAAAGCACTTTTGAGAGCAGTTGTCGAATTAATCACAACGAGTTCAACTTTTCAGGCTTTCTGAGCATCTCGTGAACACGGAACATTTTTGTACGTGAAAGAGCAACATCTGCATTCGAAATTGTACTCTATACAATGCAGAGTGTTAATTGCTAAAGCTGACTTAAGTGCTTTATCCACAACATTTTTTAGACACTCTCGGAAGCGATGACGGAATGGCAACCGGAGGATGTACTTGACACGGAACTAATTTTCTCTCTTCTGCTGGAAACAGCATCAGAAAGTGAACTTGTACCCAATAAAATTTTAAGCCTCCGTTTGACACATGGCAATAAAACCTGTTTTTCTGGAACGATCCTTTGTGAACAGACGCTCGAATTTGTGTCATTTGCCGAACATTTTCGACACCGTTAATCACATGGAAGCATGGATCCTGCTTTTTAAAGCGTAGAATCCACACTTCTTATTGTTTTAAAAACTCTGTAATATTTCAGAGACGTTGAACAAACTCCGAAATATGGTAGGTTACGCGGAGCCATTGCGTTCGCCGATATCATCGATGGAGACTGAGGGTGGTCTTCTCGAAAATTTTTCAATCTTCTCAAGGAAAGAACACGCGAGAGTGATTGTGCTTCATGGATTTTTCAGTCATGAGTATTACACAGTAAAAATCTGAGCTTCTTCGCAGCGATCTCCGATATGATTAGGGCTGATCGCATTTAAATTTTTCGCTTTTCAAGAAAATCAATTAATTTTTACCCGATGCAGATCACCCACGCAGTTGAAATCTTGCCACAAAACGTTTCAAGTCTTGTTCAATGCACAGTGTAAAAAATCATGGTTTCCTGAAACGAATAGATTGTATCGACCTCTGATCGATATGGCACCGTCGTCATAGGAGCGACGAAAATCGACATTCGCAAAAATGACTATAACTCGGTAAGTTTTCCACAATTTTAAAAAGCCAATAGCTTTTTAAAAACTAGAAGAAAAGGTATTTTATAGGTGTAAAATCTGCTTTCAAAAACTAGATCTTCATAGAGGGCGGAGGACTTCGATTTTTGTGCGAAAAAAATTGAAGTGATATTGAAGTGATATTGAATAAGTACTCGTAACTCGGTAAGTTTTTCGAGTTTTACAAAAGCCAATAGCTATTTGGAAACTAGAAAAAAAGCGCTTTCGAACCATATAAAAATTGGTTTTCAACAAGGAGGTCTTCATAGGGGGCGGTAGGGGTTCGATTTCTGGTCCATTGTTGCAGAAATACGTGCCAAAAATCGAACCCCCTCGCCCCGTATGAAGACCCCTTTTTTGAAAACCGGTTTTGATATGGATAGAAAGCACCTTTTCTCTATTTTTCAAAAAGCAATTGGCATTTTTGAATTTCAAAAAGCGAACCGAGTTATGATCAAATTTGTGAAGAACTGCTCGTAGACTCTGCACCGTCGACACTGGAGTCATTTCATAAAAATGATCATAACTCGGTTCTTTTTTCGAAATTCAAAAATGCCGATCGCTTTTTGGAAAATAGGGAAAAGGCGCTTTCTAACCATATAGAAAACAGTTTCCAAAAGAGGGATCTTCATACGGGGCGAGGGGGGTTCGATTCTTGGCACGTATTTCTGCAACAATGGACCAGAAATCGAACCCCTACCGTCCCCTATGAAGACCCCTTGTTGAAAACCAACTTTTATATGGTTTGAAAGCGCTTTTTTTCTAGTTTCCAAATAGCTATTGGCTTTTGTAAAACTCGAAAAACTTACCGAGTTACGAGTACTTATTCAATATTACTTCAATTTTTTTCGCACAAAAATCGAAGTCCTCCGCCCTCTATGAAGATCTAGCTTTTGAAAACAGATTTTTGCACCTATGAAATACCTTTTCTTGTAGTTTTTAAAAAGCCATTGTCTT
>OX377206.1:39983099-40052548 GCA_947396885.1 Heligmosomoides polygyrus polygyrus
AAAGTGACTGCGAAAATGTATTGAAGCCAAAGGAGGCAATCTTGAGCACTTGTTGTGAATTTTTCTGTTGTATTCTGTTTTTATTGATCTAATGAGGTTGCTGTTATTTTCGTCTGTAAATCTATTTCGTTTATTTAGTTTTTTCGCACTGTTGACATACTTTTAAAAAATACCCGAACTTTTCAGCCACCCTGTATATGTATGAAAAAGTGCTCTGTTGGCCCTAGTTTATTCTTGCGCCGCCACGCGACGCGGCACCACGATCGCCATACATATCGATTTTTCGCGCCATCCGGTTGATGTCTATTCCGACCATCGTACCGCGCCGCGCAGCGGCGCAAATATAAACTAGGGCTTATGCCTATCGGCGTGCCTCGCGTTTCGCGAGATGTGCCGGATAACTAAGCTTATAACAATCACATCAGGCTAGCTGCTCTACTTATGCAGCTTTCTTTCCTCCCTAGCAGTACAAAAAGCAACATCTGAGAACGTTATTGCGTTCTCATCCTCTTCTACCTTTATCTTTATCTATCTTTATCTATAGGCATCCACTCATGGGTGGACGCAAAATAAAATAACAACTCTAACACTAGTAGTAGTAGTAACCGAACAAAAAAACCAAAGAAGAAGAAGAAGGAAACGAAACAAAACAACCAGCACGACGAGAAATGAAAGGGGGACAAGGGGAAGCACGATAAAAGAATTTTAAAGAACAATAATCAAAAGCCACAGAAATTCGGCCAGCAGCAACGTTGGACAAGAAGAAGGCAGTTGAAATCGAGAAAAAATTGAGTCTTACCGAGGTATAACCAGTTTCTTAAGGAGATTTTTGAAAGTGCTGAGTTTGAGCCCTAGACAACCTTGTGCGATTAAGGAGTTGAAGGCGGAAACCACTCTTACTGAGAAGAATTTTGACCTGACATTCGTACGAGAAGCCCGTGTCGCGAGTTTGCGCGCGCCTCCTCTAGTTCTGGACTGAGCCAAGGTGAAGAACATCTTTGAAGAAACTGATGTGATCCCGTGAAGGATTTAGAAAGCTAGTAGGAGGTCGTACTTATCACGTCTGCTTTTCAGGCTGGGAGCCTTCCTTAAGATCAGAGTAGTAGTTTTGCGGTATGCAACCATTCAGACCACCTTCCCCTCACCGTTACACTCAACATCGGCATCATCTCTAGACGGTTCAGTGATGCCGTTGCTTGTGCCAATCAGTGTCTTCGTCCCTTAGGTTCTCCAACAAAACTCGTGATGTCCCATAGTACGGTCCACCAATTCACTCTAGTACCAAGCTGACTGCAGGCACCATCACTCTTCATCTTCAAACGGTCAGCCTCAGGTAAATATCGACACTTTCGATAGGTACTGAGCTCTGGTCGATTTTGGTCACACGACGAAAAGACTTTTTTTCCAAAACGAAGGATTCCCACCGCTTCTAATACTATGTTGAATAGAATTTTTACCTCGCGGGACAGCAGTTACGAGTTGCCTAACCGTCATCGACAAACAAACAAAGGAACGTCACTTTCATGCTAAAATCAACAATGTCGCTCGATATTGGCCTTCCGATCGAAACTCACCACCTGCTGTGAAGGCATTCCGGCGGCGATCATAATCACTAAACTCCCCACCATGGTCGGCTAATCTGATTGAAAGGCGATAATATCTATCTATATTGATTGCCTCTGCCTCCCCTGCCTTGAAGGCCCTCCGTCTAAATCATTTGAATTCCCAAGCATGTTGACGACGTGTTCAGCGTGTCTTGTGAATCCCCACGCATACTCGACGACGTGTTCAGCAGGTCTTCTGAATCCTCAGGTACGTTGGATGACGTCTTCAGCACGTCTTCAGAATGGCCAAGCACGTAGTAGAAGAAGTCAGTGTTTTATTGCTAATTCCCCCCCCCCCCCGACTTTCCCCTATTTTATGATTCATTTCTGCAACGGCGTCGATCGATAGCTCCTAGCGGATTATTATTATACAGTTGGATATATATATATATATATATATATATATATATATATATATATATATATATATCCCATATATATATATATAATGATAAAATAAACACACTTCTTCAAAAGCGAGCGAAGAAAACTACAACAAGTGCAACTGGGTTATAACGAAGAGTATGATATAAAAGCACCTCTTTCAGTAAAGCCGCCAGCCCTTAGCATTGTACAGCACTTCTCCAACACAACAGCAACACGGCCTTGAGTATGACGGAGGTGCTCACTCAAATCAACACCGAACACTGGACGTGAACGGGCATTATCTGAAAAATCTTTGTGCAGATATAACGAGGTTCTAAGGAAATACACATATGATCAGTGTTCATCGAATAACGCTCACCAATATCACGACGAATCTCAGGCAAAACCATCTCAAGAGTACGCATCGCGACGCGATGGTATTCTAATTGCTCTTCTAACAATGCAGCGAAAACCTAAAAAAAAGTTATGCATCTATTTTCCCAGAGATCCTACATTAATAGGTGTCCGAACAAAAAAACACTTCGGTGAACTATAATCAACCATCACAACCCTGCTTCCCGTTACAGTTATGGCGACAAATACTGCGAAGCAGGGCACATAAAAGATAAGAAACGGCCCTAATCAATACCGGCGCAATACGCTTGGTAGAATGGCCCTCCTACGACAAGTTTTCTTGCCGCTAGAGTTCACTATTCTAGCGCAATCCTAGTGCGCGGATTGACAACCTTTAGGAAAGCGAAATACTCCATCGTGCCCTAGACTGAATATCGGAAATATTCAAGGTTATGAAGAGACTGCCTCCCCCCCCCCAAATGGGATGGGCCGAATCGTCGACTAGCTTTTTGGAGAATAAATGAGTGCATTGCAGGCATGCGCTCGAATCAGATCGAGTTCGACACCACGACTAGCCCAGTGAAGGGCTCCTTCAGCCGCTTATAGGTTATTTAGTGTCACATTTCCGTGTAATGGATAAAATAATGACATGTCCCCAACTGATGCCAGAAAATTCGCTAAGTAGGTTGGAATTGCGAACTAGTGCCAGCAATGCTAAATGTATGAAAGTGAGCATTGGATGGCTAGTCAAAGCAACGAGGGGTACATTGTAATGAGTCCGCGAAAAAACTAGAATTCTAGAATTATAGAACTACCAGAGTCCATCGCCGGCTTCGCCGGTGGCTGACGCTGGATGTGCGGGCCACGCCAGGCTTCCCGGCTTCGAGTATGGTGGGCCACGCTAAGGACGGTGGGTAAAGAAGCATCCATAGTGCCGAAGTCGATCGCGTAGAAACGTACGCCTGCTAGAGATTGATGCCTTGCTTAGTATCACTCACATCCCTGTATAGCACTCAAGAAAATGCCCGCAGCAATTCTGCTTCGTCTGAGGTTGGGTTCATAACCTATTGCAGCTCGTCAAGCCTATTTGGACGTCTGACCGTTTCGGTCCAGTCGCCGTGCTTTATGCCAGAAGGTGTGACGAATATCGGAATAGGTGACTTCGGACAAAAATACTATCCTCCTCTGCATACCGTGCTATGGAAATCGGTCAAAGCACTGTTGAAAATTGGGACCTAGGGGATAGACTTGGTTGAAAACGTAGTCGAACCAAGCGTAGGTCCCACCAACTTTCTTTGCTGACCTGTCTTGGTTCACTGCTGAAAATTGGAGGACCTGGACAGGTAGAAATAGGTTAGTAGCCCAGGGAGCGAAGTAAGCATGCTCTTGAGATCAAAGTGAACAATTTCCAAATCAAAAGGAGCGTCTTCCAGGCTATGACATTAGCCACTAGTTTTGCGTGACATTGGCCGCTAATATTTCCAAATCAAAAGGAGCGTCTTCCAAACTATGACATTAGCCACTAATTTTGAGGAGACGTACGGGAGGATTATATTCCAAAGTCTGATGTAGCACCGACCAGTATTGGCTGCTTGTTCGAAGCGCCCCAATTGCTGTAAAGCGCTTCGTCAAGTAGACGCTAGCAACGCGTAAAGCAGAAGCGAACGATGAGGGGCATCGACATCTTCGATCACAGATCATGGGACCTGAGCCGTGCCACGTCGCAGACCTCTTCCGCGACCCTTCACGTGTTGTTTGAACTATACTCATGCTCTCGCAAAAATTTCGAATATTCGAATGGTTTCGAATGCCGAAAATTTTCGAGCATTCGAAATCGAATATATTCGAAAAACGCGATTTTCCTGAATATTCGAATTCGAATACATTCGAAAAACGCGATTTTTTGAATATCCGAATTCGAATACATTCGAAAAACGCGATTTTTCGAATATTCGAATTCGAATACATTCGAAAAACGCGATTTTTCGAATATTCGAATTTGAATATTCGATTCGAATATTCGAATTCGAATGAAAAATCAGTCTGCACGTAGAACATGATAGAAGACAACCCAGAAGAAAAAGTGGTAGCAATACATAACAGATCCCTTCCTAGTTAAGCAAGAGGATTTCGACAGGCTTCTAGCCAAGCTTCTAGGTCACTTTAAAACGATCATTTTTGGAATTGGTGGCTGACTGACTATTCAAGAACATTCATGAAACAATACTCTCGCCTAACGGAAGCTAATGACGGACTGACGACGAAGTATTATATGTATGTAAATCTGTAGGAAATCCGTCCTGCTCATCTAATAACTTGAAATATTACTCTGTCAATTTTGCGGCCACAATTCATTACAGATAGCTAGGAATAGGTCAGACATGAGAGCAGGTCTCATTTCTTTCTGGTGATTCGCCCAAAAATCGATCGATATATAACAGCCGGTCGATCTACACCGATTTCCTTTTGTGAAGCCTTCATATCCACGCGACTCCCACTTCCAATGGCCAACTCAGAGAAAAAATCGATAAATCGGTCGATAGCGTCAGGTCAACCTTTTAATGGTACTCTTCAGAGTGACTTGTCTATCGGCTGGCCACCGCACGTAACTCTTTGGGTCAAATACGCATTCAGAATCGTCTCCACCTAGAAGTAGAATGCGTGCCGAATCTCAAAAACGACTGACTGACACCGTCGTTTCCCTTACAATGTAGCTTTGCTGAACCGCAGTTATTGTAGAAACGAAAACCAGAAGCAGAGCATTCAACGACCACGAAGGAGCAGAAGAGCATAACGAGTAGCGTGATGATAATGACATGGCCGAATCCGTGACGCACTGTTCTGCACCAGGAGACACCGTACGTGGAACAAGACCGAAGCGCACCCTGTTGACCCTCACTTCCATCCTGCAGAGGCTTGTGGCTTATACGATATAGAGACGTGCTAAGAGCTGTCGATCGTTGCTGTGTCAGAAAATACTGGGAGAACGCACTGCATGAAATTAGCGTAAAATAGGAACACAAATTAAGGAAAATATCTAGACATCTCCAGCGAGCGCCGGAATTCAGAAGACAGTGCTACAGATCGATCAGGTCAATCAATATCGATCGATATTATATCGGTTTCTTCTCAGAGTTAACCAGTCGCGGTGGGAGTCACGTGATTATGACGGCCAACGGAAAGGCACCACAACAGGGGGAATTTTCGATCAGGCCATCACTACTGATCGATATTATCGATGTTTTGAACTTATCCAGCTCGCGTTTTGATTCAGAAATCGTGCTACAGATCTTGTCCAACGCGCGTTTGGATTCAGAAGCTAGGTATAAATCAGAAGAAGGTGTCACAGGTCGATCAGGCAATCATTTGATAGTTTTCTGTCGATGACGATTAGGCGTCCCCGATCGGTCATTCACCACTGCAGCGATTCTGCATGGAAAAATTTATGCCGTTCAACGTTATGAGACGTTGTGGAAGTTCTCCCTTTTGACAGAAATTCTTTTCGGGAAGTGACCAGAGTCGATGAGCAGCTCAGTATCCCGGCACCGAGCCACTATCGCACCAGAGCTTTGATTCACCGACAGAATCGTTTTCGAGATCCTAATTACCCAAAAAGCGATTTAATAAGTCTTTTCAAAATACGCCGCTTCACAAATTCTCGTTGGGCATTCGAGTGACACTTTTCGAATACTCGAATAATTTTGGCTTTCTGGGAAAGTTTGAATATTCGAATGGTTTCGAATGCCGAAAATTTTCGAGCATTCGAAATAGAATATATTCGAAAAACGCGATTTTCCTGAATATTCGAATTCGAATGCATTCGAAAAGCGCGATTTTTTGAATATTCGAATTCGAATACATTCGAAAAACGGGATTTTTTGAATATTCGAATTCGAATACATTCGAAAAACGCGATTTTTCGAATATTCGAATTCGAATATTCAAATTCAAATGAAAATCATTCGAATACCTATTCGAATGGGTCATTCGAGCATAAGTATAGTTTGAACCTGGCAGCAGCGGCTCGTCATCGCTGTGGTTGCACCGGCGGTCGTGGCTGCCTGCCACGCTGCCCATGTTGTGGTGTTAACGGTTGACGGCGGCGATACGACGAACGGCTGGGTGTAACATCCACAGTAGACGGAACGCGACAGAAGTCACCCGTCATGACTCATGCCTCTCCGCTTTATATAGGAGGACTTACTGCAGCCTGCGTGAAGGCACTTCTGAGACGCTCCAAAACTTGGTTGGAAAGCAACACTAACTTGGTAAGAATACTGTAAGATCGGCCTGCCAAACATTCACATATACCTTGCATACCAACATCGAAGACATGATCATTAGGTCAATGATACGATTGGAAGAGACAGCTCCAGACAATTGGCGGACAATTATGATCGTGGCGTAATTCATGAATCTCTGCTGCTCCTATGCTTCTGAAGCAACTTAAGAAAAGAAGCGCCTGTTCCAGTCGAAAGGTTGCGAGTCTAGCCAGTTCTTATTTCCACGCCAGATCACTATTTATGGCTGAAAGTTTTATAAGCAACATCGGTAATCAAATTTCCTGCATAACTTCATGTAAACGGTGTTTACACTACCAATCAAGTACACAGTGCGACCCACTGGAGAATTGTATGGCGCAATCTTACTAGAGAAGGGTTTTGACCTCCTATGGAACGTCAAGTGACGACCAGGGTCGTTAGAAAAAGCTCGGACCAGGGGTGCACATTTAACTGTTAACGATATAACGAAGGTGCCGGCGGTCGCTTGCACCCGATATCGGGTTCTTCTTTAGGATTTCCCGCCCACGCCAACCAAGCCTTCCATCCCTCCGGGGTTGAAGTATTGGTATCTACTTGTCTGGGAAGGAGAGGGCGCTGACTTCATCGGCTGGCCAGCACAAGTCATTGTACTGTCCAATACGCGTTCAAATCGCTTGCACGATATCCCGTAGAAGTAGAATGCGTGGCGTATCCCAAAGGGATTGAGTGAAGTCTTTAATCCTTGTCCTTTAATGCATTTTGGAGCTAGAAATTTGTTCGCCGAGCCCCCAAACACGTCAACGAATCGACAAATATATTGGTCTAACCTCCCCGTAAGATATGCTTATCCTCACCTGCCGCCGCTCATCCCAAAATACTTTTCCTCGCCCCCAACATCGAGACAGAGAGAATGTTTTTGGCCGCTGAACGTATTTTGAACGATTTTAGAACAACGGTCATATCAAAAATCTCGAAACCTACTTTTCCTGAACATTAACACGTTGACGGCGTGTCACACCATTTCGGCAGTATGGGACGGCGTAACACGATGTCGTGTCACGGTTCCAATGTTGCAAAAAATGGGTTGGTCCTACGCACCAGGCACCAGAAAATCGTGCGTTTGACAACGTGTTAACATTCCACTGATAGGCTTTCAACTGTATTACTGTACTTTTTATTAATTTATTCTGTACTTAATGGGCTGGTGCCCGCATAGAGATTAAATATGTTCGCAGAACAGTCAAACGAAGAACTAGAAAAAGGGACTCCTGGTACCTGCCTGACCGCACATTTTATAATGCATTGTCGGTGCTCAACTTGCATGATAATTCCAAACCTTTTCTTATTCCACTCCCTGTAGATGATTTGTTGTTGAAGGCCTGTTTATTTCTCTGCGTTGAATTGTTTATTTTACATTGCAGTGTTACACTCCATTCCTTGAACTTTAGCTGCCCACTTTTTGAAGGTGAAACGTGTAAGGTTTTCCTTGATTGTTTTTTTTCACTTGAAATAATGATTTGTAACCAATTGTATTTTTTTCGAAATTTACCGATGTACCGGAAATTTAACGAAAATTTTCCGTGAAAAAAATCCGTTCAAAAAATTAACGCACAGAATTTTGTGTACACCTCTGCTCGGAACGCTTATTACGAATGTCAAAATGTCATGTCAATGTCAAATGGGTGTCAAAATTGCAAAATGCAAACTCCTGAGCGAGTTATGGCCTGTCGAAGTTGGGTGACTGGTTTGCAGGCCGGCCGTGCGAAAGATCAGGCACGAAAGTGGTGAGGGATGGGGACTCCGCGAGAGCGTGCAGCCAGCGTTCGTACGTGAGAGGTTGAATTATAACACGCTCTTGATTAAATATGTAGTCGCTAAAACTATCATACATCATCATCACCACCACCAACATTTTCATTAGCGTCTGTACCAATTGGTTGCGGGATCCGCTCTTCTGGTGTGGTAACGCCAACGCTCTCGATCATATGCTTGATCAGGATGCACACCAGCTATTTTTACGTCCAAGTGCAGCGTATCTAGCCAACGTTGCTTCGGGCGTCCTCTTGGCAGCTTTCCAGGGACTTCCAGGTTCAGGCCAATCTTATGGACGGTGTCGTCGTTAGCGCGAAGAAAATGGCCGTACCATCGAAGACGAGCTTAGCGCAGTTTGTCGGCTATCGGGGCGACACCGAACCTCTGTCGTATGGTGTCGTAGCAAACGCGGTCCAAACTCGTAATTCCGGTCGTCCACCGTAGCATCTTCGCCTCCTTTACATTGGAGCAAGTTTCCTTCATCACGGGCCAGCACTCAGCATCGTACGTCGCTACTGGGCGGGCGACTGTTCTTCGACTGGCGAAACCTTTGACTTGAGGTGTTCAGGTATTGCCCTGTCGGAGAGCACCCCATTCAACGAGCGCCATTCGGACAAGGCTGCGCTCACACGCGCATTCACCTCCAGCTTTAGGGCCTCTACAGAGTCTCGCGGCAGCACCCCGAGAACTCGTCCATATCGCTCTCGCCGCAGTGGGACCCACGCTGCCACTGTGGTGGAAGCCGCGGCGGGGACGAGTTGTCGCGGAGCCGCCGCTCACGAAGGTCCCCGAGGGCTGCCGTAGTTCACAGCGGCTCTCACCCGCAGCACCAGGAGCTGCGGGTGAGACCCGCCGGGGGCGTGGTTGGATTAGAAGCTTGAGGGAGTGGGTTTTACTTGTGTTTCGGGGCGCAAAGTGGCTCGGAGGGGACCACCATGTCAGACAGCTCTACTAAAACATTCCTGGCTTAAACATTCCTAGCTTTTAAGTAGAGATGTATAAAGATGAGGGATAAAGGCCGGCGCTAGTCAATCTTTTTGCGGGATTCGTCACGGATTATACTTCCACAGAATATCGTGGAGGCATTTTGAATTCGTATTTGGCCTTGTACGAGGCGATCTGCCTATGAACAAATCAGTGTTCTATTCTTCCCGGTACCAGTTAACCAAGCTCGGAGGAATGGTTAGCATGGGCTGGAGATCCGAACCAAGAACCTGGAATCGGGTGCACTCCAACAGCCGGCACCCTCACCTCCAAGCAGTTTGAAACACTCAAAAAACTCTTTCCAGGTACGATGCTTATTCTGCTCTCCATTTCGCTAGTGATTATTATCAGGCTTATTTATGGAAAGAATTCGGACTATAATTTGGCAAATCTGAATTCGCTTTCTCAGAAATGCTTCCATAAGAAAGCAGTCAACACCTACAAATGTAGGTACCGTAGAACCTTACGAAAAGGAAATTGAATGTGTTAAGGATCTATACTAGTCGTTTGGGGGGGGGGATTGGAGGCTTCTGGCTTTTGTTCACTCAGATCTTACTTTTTCGATTAAGGAAGACTCAAGGCGAAAAGGCTCCCATTTCTAGGATACTCTAAAATGTGACCAACATCCTACCTATCCTATTGTCAGTGGTTCACTGTAGCTGATGCTAATTCCTCTAAGGACATTAACGGAGGTGTAAAACATCTCTGCCGGCAAAGGTACGGAGTACTGCGTATAGTAACCTCGCAGCGCCGCACCATCCGCCGTTGTCATGGCGGGTCCGCGGCACCCGCAAGACTCTGCTGCCTTAGGCTGCCATCAGAGGTGACTCTTGATCCAAGATACATGAAAGATGTATCACGTGAGAGCTCAGTACCATTGATCTTAACAGATCCGTGCTCTTTCACATCCGTGCTGGGATCCCTTCGGGCACTTCTGCTCACCCGGAGCGGGATAGTTCAGAACTCCGGCTGAGTTCTTCAGGTAACGAGGTACAAGCAGGTCGCAAGATGCCAGTCACCCTGTCCCCACCAGTGCAGAAAATCCCTTGGAAAATTTATCCACACCAACATATGAACACACGACATCGATAGTGAGTACTTCCACAGATTTGAAAGGGCTGTCTGGAACTATTGTACCTTCACAACTCCCGAGGTTAAGGACAGGTCGAAAAAAAATATCAACCCAAACTTCGCTTAAGGTGGTTATTTGGGGAGCTGATGACGAATTTGACATCCGTTTTTGAAATTTCAGCCGATTACGTAGCTCACAGTAGCAGCAGTCTTACTCATCCGCACCGCATCCTATCGAGCTCCATCGCAATACCAAAAACAGATGTCAGATTCGTGATCAGTACCCCAAATAATCCCCATAGAGGAAATCTGGGCGAAATCCTTGACCATGACCTCAACAGCATTAGTCATTCGTGCCTACCGTAACCTACCCTAATCGGCCGAAATTTCAAAGACGGTGGTCAAATTCGTGATCGTCACCCCAAATAGCTCTATTGGGTGAAGTCCGGGTGCTAATTGTTTCTCGACACCTCCTCGCGCTGTGCAGAGGACGAGAAATTATTATATCCTACTTTATATAAGCGAGAACGGTCGTTTGTCTGTGGGTGAGTTTGTGTGTGTGTTTGTTTGCACAGTAGTGCTGGGGGAGTGTGTTGGGAGGAAGTGTGGGGAAGGGGGGGGGGGGGGGGGGGGGGAGGAGGAGGTTGCAGTTGTCACCAGTTTGTCAACTGTTTGTCAATGCAGGTCCGGCTTGAGAAGACGTCACCGACGTCGTTCATCAGGTGCCTGGGTTTAGAAGTGGTGTCACCGATGTCGCGCTAGGGGTTCCGGATTCACACGACGTGTCAACGATGTCGCGCAAACCACGTCCGACTTGAGAAGACATGTCACCGACATCGCTCATCAGGTGCCTGCATTCAGAAGAGGTGTCACCAATGTCGCGAAGGGCCTTCCAGATTCAGACGACGTGTCACAGATGTCGCGCAAAGCACGTTCGGGTTGAGAACACATGTCACTGACGTTGTTCAACAGGCCACCGGGTTTGGAAGAGGTGTCACCGCTGTCGCGCGAGGATTCCGGATTCAGACGACGTGATACCAGTGAAGGTGGGACCAGTAATTGGGGACCGGTGAAGGATGGGGTTCCAGTAAGGGGGAGCGCTAAAGGGTTGACCAATAAAGGAGGGACCAGTGAAGGTGAGACCAGCAATGGGGCCGGTAAGGGAGGAGGGGGGGGGGGAGGGGTCCATTGAAGATGGGACCGGTGAGGAAAGGATCAGTAATGGGGACCGGTGAAGGGGGGGGGGGAGTGGTCCAGTGAAGGGTGGACCGGTGAAGCAGGGGGAGGGGTCCAGTGAAAGGGGGACGGCAGAATGTTGACCAGTGAATAGGGGACCAGGTGAAGGGGGACCGCTGAGGAAGGGACCAGCAATGGGCACCGGTGAGGTAGTGGGGGGGGGAAGGGGCCAGTGAAGGGGGACCGGAAAAGGGTTGATGAGTTAAAAGGGGACCAGTGAGGGTGGGACCAGTAATGGGGATCGGTGAAGGATAGGATAACCAGCGAAGAGGGGACAAAGGGAGGTCCAGTGATGGTGGTTGCAGTAGTAGGGACAGACGAAGGGGAGGGGGACCAGTGAAGGGTGAACCGGAAATGGGCTGACAATAAAGGGAAACCAGTGATAAGGGACCAGTTAAAGGGGGTCCAGTGAAAGTTGTGGGCCTGCTTTGTCCTATTCCGCTATACCATTCTATATAGCAAAACCAGTTTTTTAATGAATGAGAGAAGGCCTAAGGAGGAGAAGAAGACGTTCGGGGTGTTCTATACTCCGGGTTTGGGGCGAAGCCCCAACCAGACGTTTGGCGGCCGGCAGGCCGTTGAACGTCTGGTAATTATATATAGGGGGATACTATCTAAATATATACATATTAGGTAGGTGAAATTCTTGCACCAATGCGTTTTTTTTTTCAAAATTTTATTGCTTCTTTTGTGAGTGACTTCGATCTACGAAGTAATTACAATTAACATCTAAAACCCTCTGCCATTTGATGGGGAGATCACGAAATATTTTCTTCCAGGACGAAGTCAGCTATGACTTGAAGGAGTGCTCCACCTCGGATTCCAGTTCGTTTCAGTCGTTGACCTATCTCTTGGGTGTTGCTTGAGAGCTCGAAAGGATGGTAGTCCAAGATCTGACGAATATGGTGGGTGAGGCAGCACCTCGCACCTAAGCCCCTGCAACTTCTGGCAACCCGACCTTGCAACATGGGGCGAGCATTGTCGTGAAGGTAAACATTTCTCCGCCCTCCCCGTTTGCGCGACATGGCCTCGCTCAGCATCTGCAGCTGTATAGCATAGATGGTCGCTGTTACTGCGGTGCCGTCGTCAAGGAGCTCATGATAGAGCATTCCTCGAGAATCCCATCAACAACACAGCATGACCTTCCTCTGACCTTCCTCTGGTGTGTCCGTCTTGACGTTGTGGTTCTCCTTGAGGGAGCCTCTGGGTCTTCCGAGTATGGTTAACGAAGAACACCCAGGATTTATTTCCCGTGACGACATTCTCGAGAAAGTCCTTATTACGAAAACGAACAAGGAGAGACTGAGCGATAGTCAGTCGCGAAGCCTTGTTCGCGTCACAGAGTCAGTCAGTCTTCACTGCAATCGTAGTATTTATATGCCCTCAGAAACAAATTGTCACGTATGCAAAATATTATAGAATGTTTGTGCTCACATCAACCTGTGCTGTGCTTCTTTTAACGTTTTGAAGTTGACAACCTCGTGAAAGACACGTTACATGCGAGTTTATTGATTGCACGATTCAAATGTGAGCAGGAGCGGCATTTTACAAGACGCATTCTGTGGACGAATGAAGCAACACTTAAGCTGAATGGAGAGGTTAATTGGCATAACTGCAGCTACTGGAAGACGGAAAACGTCAAAAGAAGCACAGCACAGGTTAATGTGACCAAGTAGCAACAAGATTGTAACAGGCATTCAGCCCATGCACAATAAATGCAAGGTTTCAAGCAGGAGCATGGCGCAATCTTGACTATTTGCACGCTACAGTAATCCCGTCGCATTGCGCTTTCATGTAGTCTCAAATATCTCCAAATGCTTTACTAGAAGCAATGTTTCAACCCTTCACATAGTGCCTTTATTTTTTAGAATACCCTCCATTTTTCGCAAGTTATAATGTGTAATTAAGTTTTGAACTCTAAAATGAGCTCAAATCACTCGAAACGGCCACTTTGAGAAGAAATTGTAACATGTATTCAAGCGAAACACAACCAATCGAGTGAAAAATGGAAAATTTCAGACGAGTGCATGGGGCATTCCATGCATCTCATATGTCAGAAAATTTCTACTTTCTTAAGCCTTCATACGAGCCCTCAATTTCTTCAGTATCTTTTCTATGAACAAAGCTATCACCTTTCAAACAGTGTAAACATTTTTAAGACACCCTGTAGTTGCCGGTTGTCCTTTTGGGTCATGCTCTAACATAAGATTTGGAACAACAAAGTGAACCCGCTGCGGAAATGCTCCTTGCTTTTTCTGGAAAAACACATAGTGTCATAATTCAGAATAAAATGTCATTCAGAAGATAAATTGTAGTGTGCAAAAAAGTGTCAGCCACGGGAACCGAACCAACGACCTCATATCTTGCCAACCAGAGCATTGCCCATGCGCTATCACCGTAGCTGGCTGCACGATCTCGCGAAGCCCCATCCTTCACGGCTTTCGCGCAGCCAGCCTGCAGCCCGGCCAACCAACTTCCACAGGCCACAACTCACTCAGAAGTTTCACTTTGCAATTTTGACACCCACATTCGTAATCCGAAATCTTCCTCGATAGAGAACTTTCAGGCTCTCTTGTTAAGAGGAACCTCGGGTCGCTTGTTGCAGGGCCATGTAGCGCATTTCAAGTGATGGATAGGGGAATGAATCACGAACCAAATGCGAGGGGGTACCACCCAGAGACGCATGTGGGATGCAGGGCATGACTGCTTGCTCCGGCTGCGTCGTGTCGACGCGGTCCTTATGTGTGGAAGCGGCATGTTCGTGCACAGTGTGCGTTGATGTGTTCGTGCCTGCGCGGATTGTGTCTGTGTCGGCCTCGGCCAAATATTTGCACTCGGTAGACTGGGAGTACATCATAAGACGATTCGACGACCTGTAATGGTCAAGAAGGTTACCGTGCCCAGCTACAAGTCGAGGCACATAGACGAGACATAAACACTAGCCTTTGCCATAGGCTTTGTGATGTTATAGTACGGTAACATTCCCAGCCGTCAGCGGAATTCCATGCTCTAAAGCCTCTCTACTTAAGGTCGCCAAGGATCCAACCGTCAAGGGGTGATCACCGACTTCGACTTCTCCTCCTGAGACGACGCCATCGACTTTAGCTCGCTGTCCTCCACGTGCTGGGCTCCACGCTCTCTGCGCCCAAAGCCGGCGGCCGCTGCGACACGCTTGTGCTATCGACTATTGTAGATGATTGGCGGAGATAGTGTTAGCGCACGATGTCTTCGGGCCTTAGCTATCGACTGACCTAATGATGCAAGCCAGGAAGATCAAGAACGACGTCTCCGGGCTGACCGAGACGAGAAGACACTGCTCCCTTCGCCCTGCCTACGACTCTGGAGAAGAACTGCTCCTCGGATCATGTGACAGCAGGGAATAACCTCGTCAACACGCACTTGGCGAACATCGATTCGTACGAGCCTTTGACAACCCGTATCGGACGTCTGCGACTGAAGCGATGTGACATCGTTACAGCTTTGACCGTGTTCGCCGCGCACGCCCCAACATCCGAATACGACGACAAGGAGGTCGAAGCCTTCCCCCCCCCCCCCCCCCACAAGCTGTCCACTCCAGTCATCCTGAATTGGATTAGCAGAACGCTGGGACAGCTACGTGAACAAGCAGGATCTCGGAGAGGATTCGGCACGATCGACCACAAGCACACCATTACGAAGCTCATTGAAGTGTCACGAGAGCACAAGCTGCCACTGTACCTTACGTTCATCGACCTGAACAAGTCCGTCGAAATTGAAGCTGTCATCGAAGCCTGCCCATACAGGGCGTTCCTACTCAGTACATTAGAACATCTCAAGAGCTGTACAGTGGATTCACGACCAAGATTTCAATATTCTACAGCGACATCGTCATCAACTAATTCAACGTGAAGAGAGGGTTTCGGCAAGGGGATACTATATCCTCGAAGCTCTTCAGCGCTACCCTCGAAAAAGTCATGCGCGAACTAGAATGGGAAAACATGAGGGTGAAGGTCATCGGCCGGAAACCGCACCATCTTCGTTTCGCTGACGATATCGTGCTCGCAACACCGAGCATTAGCCAGGTGGAGCGAATGCTGGCCGATTTCGATCGTTTATGTGGGAACGTTGGACTGCAGTTGAATCTTACGAAGACGATGCTCATGAGGAACGGACAAGTTTCTGATGCTCCATCCTCGCTCAATGGAACGAAGATCTCCGAATGCTCCAGCTACGTGTATCTAGGTCGCGAAGTCAATACGGCCAACGACATAGCGCCAGAGCTGGGAAGGAGGAGACGAAATCCACCTATAGCGCCAGAGCTGGGAGGAGGAAACGAAGTCCGTGTCCACCTATTCGACTCCATTGTTATTCCTGCGCTAACACACGCCTTGGAGGCCTGGGCCATACGAAAGCAGGATGAACACGCGATCAGCGTTACGTAGCGTGGGGTGTGCACGTTATGCGCTTCGCAGACACCCGCTGGAGGAGTGCCGTTACCGACTGGATTCCGCGGGATGTAAAGAGAACACCAAAACGCCCATTAACCCGTTGGTCGCAGTTCTTCGTGAAAGCCCTGAACGAACGATATGGCGTTCTTCGTATCACTCGAGCATGGTGAATCCATTGGAGCACTCTGGCACGCGACAGGGACA
Source organism: Heligmosomoides polygyrus polygyrus (assembly GCA_947396885.1). Classification (NCBI taxonomy): domain Eukaryota; kingdom Metazoa; phylum Nematoda; class Chromadorea; order Rhabditida; family Heligmosomidae; genus Heligmosomoides; species Heligmosomoides polygyrus. The sequence goes on from OX377206.1 coordinate 39,999,420, forward strand.
AATGGAGACGCTGCTGGCGCCCGCTCGAGCCCCTTGATGATCAACGAGACTACAGGTGGTATTCAGGTTATATTCGTAATCAGGGGCCGTATGCTCGTGCTCCCCCGTTGGGGGAAAATCAATCAATCAGCATATCTTATCACACCCCGATCCCCCATCGGGGGAGACTCGGGGTAGACGAGCATACGGCCCCAGTAATCCGAGCTCTTTCTAATGACCCTAGTCTCCGTCTGAAGTTCTATGGGAGGTCGAAACCCTTCCCTAGTTAGCAACAGAGCCGTTGCAAGATTTTCGCCTGATTTATGAAGTAAGCTGGTAGGACGGTGATAACATTATTTGAGATACTCTGTGTTTTAGCATAAAGTATCATAGGTCGCTGTTCATCTTTCAGCAGTACTTTTCAGTATCAAAACTTGATGCTGTCCTGAGCGTTAGAGAATGCCATTTTTCATGTTCCTTGGGCAGGCTTTATTGGAATTCCGATGCAGCGCTACTCGAGTAGTAGCAAGAACCGTCTCGTTTTACGCTTTTTATAGCATTCGGCTTATATTTGCAGCAAAAAGCTTGTTTTGGCATTGAGTTCGCAGCTAGTGGTATTCAAATAGTTTAGCACTTGAGGAATGTCGAAAATACAGCAATATCGAACATCAGGATACAGCTTTTGCTATGTTTCTAATGATTCGCCGGGAAAGGCGCCTTTTAAGGCCGCCACAGACTTCTGTGGCGCCGCTGGCGGCGCCGCTGGAGGCGAGCTCTGCGTCTCTGCCCTATGGTTAAGCATAGGGCAGCGGCGCCGCCGGCCGGCCAGCGGCGCCGCTGGAGGCGAGCTCTGCGTCTCTGCCCTATGGTTAAGCATAGGGCAGCGGCGCCGCCGAGCGGAGCCGCAGAAGTCTGTGGCGGCCTTTACACTCGCGCCGCCACGCGGCGCGTCGTGATGGTTGACATAGCTATCGATTTTTCGCGCCGCCTGGCGGCACCCCATCTCCTCCATACTCCGCCGCCTCAAAACACCACATTTGACGGAATTTCGGGTTGCGGTATTCGGCGAATTGCACCGCTGGAGGGAAGGGGGCGGTGCGGCGCGATCAGCTACCTCAGACTCGGTGTGAAGTGGAGGATTTCACCACCGAGATGAATCGTTTTGCCCGAACTTCGCCAAGGGGGGTTATTTGGGGTGCTGATCACGAGTCTTGCATCCATTTTGTTGCATATTACGCTGAAGCTTAGGCGAAATCGGTAACCATGGCCTTAGCCACCCGTACTTTGGGTAGCCTAGGAAGGGAAAAGGAGATCTGTAGACATTCCCGAAGTGTAGTCTACAACGCTAAAGATATGTTTAATGCGCAATGATCTCGGAATGGCCATACGAGGGAGAATTCTGAGTGATTCTCGACAATGAGTACCTTCCAACTGTTTTACTTTTGAACCCGCACAAGTTGTCAAACAAAGTGTCGGTTACTGCCGTTTGCATTGTAGGGGGTTCGACTCAATACCATACTCATCAGTTTCAACCGTATGTTGAGCGGACGACTTTGAGCCTAGCGTTAAGAAAGGATTTGTCGCTCCCCACAGAAATCCTACCAAAGGCATCGGCAAGATACGTTCCGCTGATCAGCCAGACGAATCCTTATGTTGTGGTCCTCCATTAGCTCATGGACCGTCTTCTCCGCCATCCGTCATGGTGCACGGACCATAGTGAGCAGAAGCTTGTGGCCAAGCGTTGACGCTCACCCTTTCTAACTGCAATCGAGCAGCGGCGCGTCAAATTCGGGGCGCGGCGCGACTGGCCGCACCGCGTCCTCAATTGACGCGCAGCGCCGCGGCGGGAGTATAAAAGGGGTTAAAGCAATAAGCAAGGCACAAATTCCACTCTGAAAGTTGAGCTTTTTGTGAAACTTTTCTCAGCCGTGAAAGCCTTTAGGTAGCGAAGCAAGTTGTAATCTAATGTCAGCATATGGCGGGGGTTACGGTCTCCCAGCCCAACTTATCAATTTTTGGTCGGCTGTTTTAACTACATGGGGCCTGGAGTTATCATGAAGAAGGTGCACTGAATTTCGCCTCGGCCGCTTTTCCTGAACAGCTTCCACGAGTTTCTGGAGCTGAGGGGCGTAAACGGGAGTGGTGAACATATGCCTTGCGGGGGCAACTCGTCGTACTACATTCCCTTCGGGCCCCAAAGCAGCATAGAAGAACCTTCTTGAGGTGCACGCTCAACTTTACTTGCGTCGGCAATGGCAGATGGATATGTGGGTGAACCACATGATATCGGTCAAGGTATGCGGGACCGATCGAGTCAGCAATTTTTGGTAGCCTAGTGGTGCTTGAAGGCAGCTGACGACTGTCGAAGGGGTACATCCGAGACTTTTCACAAGACTCCGGGTAGTAGCCTCTGGATCCTCTTGCGAACCGACCGAATCAGCAATTGACGGCGTTGGCGGTAGTGGTGGGCTCCTCAAATTCGCTGTTGATGTGGCGGACTGCTGCCGTCGCTCTAATGCCGTGGCGCCACTAGTAGAAGGAAGTAGCACGGAGACGCTGTTATGAAAATAACATCGCACTAAGACCCAAGGAAGAGCATGCACGCTTATGCACTCTTTGCAGAGAAGCTTCGAGAATGTTCTACGACTACCACATGGTAGATCATGGATATCAATCGAATGTCAAAGGGTCTGGAGTTCTGAAAACAACCTTTCAAGAGTTTTCGATCAACCTAATATTTACCCAAAAGAGAAGAAACTATTCATTTGCAGTAGTGCATAAAAACATGCAGAGTGCACATGTAGGTCGCATAACATCGCTGACAACATCTCTGAATCTCTAGCCTAATTTTACGAAGTCTCGGTTTTTATTTACGCACACCTTTGGTCCTCAGACAAGTAATCGGTACCACTTTACCGATCCCCGGGGAGGGAAGATTTAGATCGCCTAGCCGGACACGATCCCTGAATCGATTCGAATGCAAGCGACAGCGGGTGCCTCTGTACTGTCAAGCACCTCGAGGCAGTTCACATAGAGGGTAATAATGCGTTCATTTCTCTTAATCTGTAAGAAAATGGAGTAAACCGCTAACCTTGGCAATCTCTTGCTCTTTAGCGGCTAGCGAGTAGACATCCGTTATGGTATTGTCCTGAATAGTGCAACTGTGCCATGAAAACTTTGATTTTTAACCTCAGCGGGAATAAAGAACAGCAGACCTTTTGGTTCTCAAGTTTTTGCTGGGAAGCATCAAGAGCGTCTTGAAGCTGGGCAGTATTGCTGCTGGTACCCTCTGCCTTCTCCACAGCCTTCTTGGCGATGTCTACATCTGAAACCAGAATTCGTACTTTGCTATGAATCGATCATAGGGTGTCCCAAAAAATGTAAGCACTGTTCAAATGGTGGTAACTTTGCTGGCTGTAAAGGTACTAAAGCAGGTAAGAGCTCATATGGAACCCTATTATGATCTTCTCGTTCACCAATGTCAATAACGACGGTCCTTCTCCTTCATTCTCATCCGCCAGCACCAAAACATCTCCAGCTTGATCAGCGCAAGCAGTCTGCTGAGCACACTCAAAGAAGTGATAAAATCGCCCCTTACCAGCGAAGGATTTCGACCTCCCATGGAACTTCAAGTAGAGACCTGGGTCAACTGGAGCTCGGAAAGTTGATTACGAATATGGGGATCAAAACTGCAAAATGAAACTCCTGAACGATTCGTGAGTTGACGAAGTTCACCGGGCTGATTGTAGGCTGACATGCGAATGAGCTGTAGTGAGAGCTGTGGGAGATGAGAGCCAATAAGATTAGGCCTGGCCAACTCTTTATGAGCCAAAACACTATCTCTAGGCTGTCGGGTTGTACCCAATCTGCACCCTCGAAGCCAACGCCCCCTGCCATTGATAGCGACGACCTACTAGAGATAGCAGCTCCTTGCTAAGGGAGTCACGTCTACGTCACCCACACCGGAGGGCCGCCCGGTCTCGTCAGCTCCCTGTGAGAGGGCCGGCCAGCCCTCTCACCTCTCTCATCCCTCCGGACCTCATTCCTCCATCATCATCAAATACCGTCTGGTAAATTAATCGCAGATCATAACTTCACATGTTCTTTCTTACAGTCAATAACTCACCATATAGTTTAAGCTATAGCGTAACTACTTTGTAGTTCCTATATTCTTTTGCTGTATATCTGACACTTCTATATCTCGCATGATTATCGATCGACAACACGATGATGACGCACTCAAGCTCGAGGACGAGCTTACTGTAGGAATGGAGATGTCGGGTTGTACCCAATCTGCACCCTCGAAGCCAACGCCCCCTGCCATTGATAGCGACGACCTACTAGAGATAGCAGCTCCTTGCTAAGGGAGTCACGTCTACGTCACCCACACCGGAGGGCCGCCCGGTCTCGTCAGCTCCCTGTGAGAGGGCCGGCCAGCCCTCTCACCTCTCTCATCCCTCTTTCCCCTTCTTCTAATACAGTATGCTATAAGATAATAAATATCCATACTGAATAGTGTGCACTGTAATCTAGGAATATGAATAGAACTCCGTAGGATTTGTCAGGTGAGGTAATAGCTAGCCTTTAACCTGATAAGGCCACCGCTAACGTTGCAGGCCTAATTTTATTACCTTTCATCACAAACCGCTCTCACAACATCTCATTTACATGGCCAGCCTACAGTCAACACTATGAGCTTCTATTGGTCAAAACTTGTTCAGGAGTTTCATTTTTCAATTTTGACCCTCATATTCATATTCAATATTCCGAGCTCCTTTTAATCAAAAATGCTCCTATGAAGCCTCTCCACCTTCTATCTCATGTACGCGGTTTACTCTCCAAAGTAACCATTCTACGTGGCAAGAAACAGATAGTGAGAGTCGCAATCCGAAATGCTTAATCTGCAGAAACAAAAAAATCAATCAGCATTGGTCGACCATTAATACCATTTAATGTCCGACGGCAATAATACCCTTATAAATCCTGTAATCATTTTCCCTACCCCCCCCCCCCCCCCGCACACCTCCATATCCATGTGCCGGCAGAGAGTGACAGTCACGCACGCGCATGCTCGTTGCACGAAGCCTTTAAAAGCTTTTCTCAGAAACCAACGCATGCCGCGTAAAGTATGAATCTGCGGCACGTCTTTGGATCTGGACGCACGTTATACGACGTCTCTGCCACGTGTTCATAATCTCGACGCATGTTGCTTAACGTCTGTGACATATTCGCTGAGCCCCAAAGCAAGTGCCGCCACCTTACCACTACGTCCGTGACCCTTCTGCACACCTACACGCGTGGAACGACGTAGACGTCTACACGTTGAACGATATTGAGACAAAATACTAGCCCCCTTACTGCCCGCCCCCCTCCCCTAGTGGTCCCCTTAACTGGTTCCCCTTTACTGAACCCCCTTACTGGTCCCCCTCTACTGGTCTCATCTTCCCTGATCCCTTTACTGGTCCCGCTTACTCTGAATCTCTATGCACGTTGGACGAAGTCTACGGCAGGTCTTCTGAATCCCGGCGCTCGGCACTTCATCCTCATTCATAACCTGACGCGTTGCCCGCTCAAAATATCGTAAACTTTGGCGATCCACAACCAAGAATATAGTTCGCTAGCAAATCTCCCATGGGTAAACTCAAAGAAAACCCGGCTGGCATACGCCGCCCTTTCGAAGGCCTCCCTTGGCTACAGTCCCCATCTCCGTGACTGACAACGTGAGCCATGGATTAAGCGAATTTATGTATAATAAGAAGATAATATAGCAATGTGATATACAGAAATGAAATGCTTGAAATAAAATGACTGGTCACAATGGGGACAGCGTATAAAAGCTACAGGCTCCTCACAGCTCGTTTCCCTATAGGACCAATGATTATGGGAAAACGTTCTGCTCGGATTTCAAAAAAGGATAGATGCGAAGCCGTATGTACAGCTTTGAACTGGGCATAAGCAACTAGCTTTTCCAAGCGATAAGAATTAAGGAATCGCTTTTTATAGGTTAGAGATATGCAAAGTAGCGCGAAACAAGAAGCACATATACAATTAGTCCCTAACCCTCACGTGATGTAATAGTACAAGTTCTTGGACACGCCTAAAAGTTAGGAGTGTCCAAGCACTTGTACTATTACATCACTTGAGAGTTAGGGATTAATTGTATATGACTCGCTTCCGCCGTGTAGTCACATTGATCACACCTCCCTCTTTTCACTATGGAACGCTGAAGGTGTTCAAGGATGCAGAAAAACTGGAAGAATATCTGAAGGAGAAGGGTAAGTCCGTCACCTACCAGTAAATGCATTGCTGAGACGTTCTCGACTTTTACAAAGCGCTTTTTCCATCTCTTGAAACTGAACCAGATCATCAAGAACCCGCTTTTCGATCATCATATCGTGCTTTACCTGAAATCGTCGAAGATCATATTAAAGGTGCACCTTGTGTCACATAGCTGGCCTGTTTATTGCGAATCTACAAAAAATCAATTTCGTCGGAGGGTAATTTGATACGTTTCATTTTCAGCATTAAGAATAGAGTACTATGCATTAACCTGTATTACCTGCCATCTCATTGATAGTCTAGTGCTCGTGACGGAACCAGCAACCATTTCTCCCCGTCACGTGCCAAAGTACTCCATTCACGCTCGAGGGACACGAAAGGCGTAAGGCCTTGTGCATACTTCCCTCTGAAGCGTATGTCTGAACGGAAGGAGCGACTCATATAGGAAGAATCCCCTCCCCTCAATTAATATGAAAATGTGTTTATTTTTTGCCAAGTCGTTAAACCGAAGGAGTAGGGGTCACAATGGGATACGGCGCATCACGAGTTTGGGGGTTTTGTACGCCCGCGATGCACCCACCGGCAAGCGGCTCGGAGCGCAGGGCAAGTGCGGTTGCTTCGTGCGAGGAAGGTCGGGGGTTTGGTTCCTCTGCTCTGCTGCATTCTTGCATTTTAACTGACTGGCTGAGATTTGGGGGATTCTGACGTGTATACAATTTTCAGACGTTTTCTGCGCATTCTTCAGCTGTACGCTGTGCCATTCAACAGGGTGATGTGTAAATGTTCAACACCAGTGATGCACAGGTACAAAGTGCATGAAGCAGCACTGGGCACAATACGGGCAGCGTATAAACAGGCTCTCACAGTTTGCTCCATCCATGGACCAATGACCTCAGGAAAGACCATCCTGCTCGCATTCTCAAAAGAGACCAGGATGTGACGTCGGAGGTGGTTAAAATGAGAAACGAGGTGTGTGGATCCCGCAAATTAACCTAAACGGCATTCCCTTATCTTTGCCTGTCACCTGGAAATCGGGGGTCTGCTGAAGGTTCTCTAAAACCTAACACCAACAATGTCCGCCGATGCTCGAGTGGTGATCCACCTGCTCACGCTGAAGCCCACCTTTAGACAAGGAACCTTCGAGGGAAGAAGACAAGCTGGCCGAACGGATGGCTAGCATACACAAGGACGTCTATCACTGGTGTTGAGCGTTTATACATCATTATCTTGAATAGCTTTCTCATTGTCTTGTGGTTAGAAACCCGGTCAGTAATAAACAAGTCGCAAGAACGGTACTCGCCACAGCGTACAGCTGGAAATGCGTAGAAAACTTCTAAAAATGGTATAGACGTTAGAATCCCCCAAATCTCAACCAGTCAGTTGAAATGCAAAAATGCAGCAGCGCAGAGGAACCAAACACCGACCTTCCTCGCACAAAGCAACCGCACTCGCACTGCGCTCGGAGCCGCTTGCAGGTAGGGGCATAGCGGGCGTACAAGACCCCCAAACTCGTGATGCGCCGTATACCATTGTGACCCCCTACTCCTTGGGTCTAACGACTTGGCAAAAAATAAACACATTTTCATACTAATTGAGGAGTGGGGATTCTCCCTATATGAGTCCTACCCCCCCCCCCCCGTTCAGACATTCGCTTCAGACCCTTCCCTTGTAAGATCCTTCCTTTATCGCCAAATGCATAGCTTTGTCAGCTCGAGCGTCAACTGGTAGTTGTCTGACGCTCCTGCTGCTCCACGTTGGCGTAGCAACGACGTGTAGGATACAATCTGCGCAACGCTGACACACTCACGCACTCTGTGCGTGAACATGCCACGCCAGTCTATTCCTTACAATCCACTTGCGTCTCTGGGTAGCACACCGTCGCATTTGTTTCGAGATTCATTCCCCTATCTTCCTCCTCCCGAGGACGAGGATAGGTCCTGCGAGAAGCTGCCCATGATTCCTACAACAAGTGATCCCTACAACTCGTTAAGAGACACCACACCTGCACAGTATACTTACCAGAACGTTGTTAAACCATAGGCAAATTTTGGCCAGCTAGCAAAGTTCCACGAACGTGTAACCATGTAGACTTTTACGGATCTACATGTAAAGAGCAATGAATCTTAATTCACTGATAGCTTCGAAACTATCTCCTTTAAAAAGAAGTGCGTCACAGCGAGCACAACAGCCGGATGTGAATTTAGTTCAAGAGGTTGATTGCGAAACGTCAACATTTTAACATTTTCCGTTACTATAAGCTACCATGATTTATCTTAACTAGAACGTTTTTGGTGAAAATCCCGGAGAAGCTAGTTGGGTCGGTGAATCTGTATCGGAGCAATGCGGGATAGCTGATATACTCTCGCGGCGATGGCCGTTTCCTACTTTTTTTTTTAAAGTAAAACCTGATAATTTGCCGAAGTCTTGGTGCTAGTGCATGCCACAGTCAAGAAAGCACATGCTCTCCTACAACATGTTGAACACTAAGTGTGTTCAAACAGATGAAATATATCCCATTACCCGCACTGACCCTTTGGAGCTAACAAAGAGCGACGATGAGATTATTAAACTTCTCAAAATTTAGTAGAATACTGGTAGCCCGGGCGACGGTGAGACCATGGCCGGCTGGAGTCATGTCAGGAGAAATCCACAGGTTATCCCACCCAACTATGTAAACATCGAACGAAATTGTAACGGAAAGATACCTTCTCGTCTACAATGACCTGTAGTGCTTGGCTGATCCTCTGAATGACCTTATGGAGACAGGTAGTATGCGACGCCTCCAGATCCACCGAAATGTCGCGCAAATCCGCACACAGCGTGAACTCGTCAAGCTTTTTCTGTAAACGTGAACTATCAATCACCTATTGTGTGTACTCCGCCTCTTACAACTTTCGTCAGCTACGTAAGCGGGACGTTAAGAATAAATCATTTTTCATAACTCACTACACCTCGTAAGCATTCAGCGCAACTCGCCGATACACCTAGAACCGGAACAAAACCCTTTCGTGTTGTTCACCGTAATTTCGATGCAAAATTCAAGGAAATCGTTGCGGAATCACGCAGCCCTTCCCTATCCTAACCAATCGCCGGGGCTAGTGACATTTGCTGCATGGCCTTACTGGTACCCACCATACTGGTTTCCGTCACTTGAAATTGAGCTACTGAGAGGGGACCAGGGGCCGGATTCATCAACGACTAACCCGCGGGTACAGGGGTAGAGTTACGCACGATAAAGCCTGCGTCTCTGACTCTTGCCTTATCTCTACATAACTCGTATCTTATCTCTATCCCTTATACCCCGCATACAAATGGGTTTAAATATTGATGAATCCGGCCCCAGTAGGGGGGGGGGGGGGGACCGATAAGGTGAGAATATCAGGGGGAGGGGACCAGGGGTGTGGGTTTAACGATTAACGGTTTATCGATTTACCGGATTTACCGGCATTTTTCGTTAAAACTGTTTAACGAAATTTAACGACGAAAATTCCCGTTAAATTGCATTGACATTTACGCGAAATCTTCAAAATTTTACTTTTTCTTCATATGAATGCGTTCCGGACGGATTTTTTGGATGAGCTCTGACTGTATTGTTGCGATATCGCGGAAATCCTCTAGTTACCTGAGTCAGTGGAAATACATAGGCAGTCGATATCGTCCTCATATTTCTCGAATTGTTGGCATTTTTTGTTATTTGACCAATTTGTTTACGTGCTTTGCCACATTTCGATGCAGTTGTTTCGTATTTTGGGCTTCCTAGGCATTTTTGGCGCTTGATTCTACACACAATGTTTCATACTTCCCAACCAATCAGTTTTTTTTTCAGTTTTTTTTGTGGTTTTTATTCCATAAGTTGCTTGAAAAGGCATAGAAGACACGAACAAAACGCTACGAAACACGAACAGTGCGAGGAAATAAATGTGAGAAACGAAACGGGAAGAAAAAGGATCTTCCCTTCTTATCCGCAAGTTTTTTCTCGAAAAGTTGGAGGGATGCTTCGTGCTGGATCAGCTGACAATTATAAAACTACGTTAAGGCAATGATCAGCCTCGCCTAACTGATAGAGCGTGGTACTGTCGTTGCTTTCTTTTATTGAATTTCATGGCGTGTATGTCAACGATTTTGTTCAACCTTTCGTCTTTTTTGAGGACTCTCTTGGCAGTTTTCTTTGGGAGAAGCACGGTCAGTTTACACGTGAAACAGTGAGCGTACTTTTGTATGTACATAAAAGCAAAAAAAATCAATGGAAAAGAGAAGACGCCGATGACTACTCTGCGCCAGTTATTATAAATGAGACTAGACCAAAAATTCACACTTTACATGCAGTCGCATTGCATGAAGATCCTTATCAAAGTTCAACGAAAAAGGTAGATCTTTGTAGGCGCAGGTCTGGCTCTAACAACTATGGATTTTTTCGTCTAACTTGCGAATTTTCTATGAAACGTTCTCTAGAAAAATTCGAAGAAATTGAGAAGCCCAAAACACACTCGAACCACAAGAAAATGCGCTGCACGGTTTGGTACGAGGTGCTTCAGCAATTAAATCAGTAAGCGGAGGACCTATTGGGACAACAGGAATCATTGGGTAAAACAAGCAGCTCTATGGACTTCGTAAATATCTTCCAAAGACGAACTGTACCAAAGAATTCGCTGATGTCACTGCCTGACTTGAATTCTTCATTAAAGCATTCTGTAGATTTCCAAAACGATTATGCAGCATAGAAAGATTTTGAGCCGCAAATGTACTTGGAGAGCGCAAGTTCTGTTAAGAAATTTTGTCACGGCAAATGAAAACGCACAAAAGCGTTCAGCCGTGCTATGGTGCATAGCACTTTGAATCCAGAAATCCAGAATCTGCACGACTTTCCACAAGCTAAACGAACATAGTAAGACAGTTGCTCTTTTAGAAGCCATCCTGTTATTGTTGTTTCTGCTGTTCTGTCCATCATAATGACTTTTGTACTTTGGCAATTTTGTTAATGCTCGATGGACTGTTGTTTGTTGTGAAAATGAAGACGCGGTGGTCACATAATTGCCATGTAGATGAAGAAGACAATGAAAGAAAAAGGTCAGCTATTTACCTACTCAAACAGATCCAAACTGACTGCAGCGAAGGCAATTTTTATTTAACGCATTTACCGATTTTAACGCGAAATTTTTTCGTTAAAAAATGGTCGCTAAAAATGTACCGGAAAAGGCGCAAATACGGTCCGGGGGGCACCTTATAAAAAGTGTCACCAACACAAAAAAATGAGACAAGACACACTGATAGTAAAGAAAACAAACAAATAATGCTGCAGCTGTGTTCTGCACAGATTTAGGCAGGGGAAGGGACTCCAGGGTGTGGCTCAAGTGACGCCCCATTGTTAAGATTGCCTACATCCTGGAGTTCCCTCCCTTGCCCAACTAGGAAGCACATAAGACGCGGATCTATAATCGAAACGAAGAGATAAGGCCTTTGTCATACCATCGCTCACCCCGAGCGACGCCTAATGATATGCACCCATATCGATTCCATCGCGCCGACCGATCGATATGCGAGCATATCATTAGGCATCGCTCGGGGATAGCGATACTCGTCGTTAAACGTACTCCGGAACAAAGCACGGACGAGTTTCCTGACGAGTCTCTGGGCGCGGCAGGAATTTCAAATCGCACTCTCTTTTTCTGCCGCGGTCAGAGACGCAGAGAGACGTGGAGAGAGGGGTTGTGTCGCTTCAGTCGTAACGTAGCGGACATTACTCAGTGCTTTCTAGCGCTGTCGACTTAGTCCCAATTCGCTTGTAAGTTTCCCTCGACGTCCCCAATTACCGGTAGGTCTACCAAGGAAAGTAAAGTGGTCTGCAATTGCTAAGACATGAAGAGAATGAAAAGTGGACACAATCAAGAAAAACGGGCGGTGATGAGAACACGGTTTTAAATGGAGCTTCAAATAGAAGCGAGGCAAGAGGCTACTGAACATTTCGAAAAAAATTAAGGGGCGTATTCACTTTTTTTCGTTTTCCCACGTGGTTAGGGTCGGGTAATCGAAATCCTTATGGTTCAAGTCGTACTATTTGAATTGTGTCCTGGAACTCTACTACGCAACCCTCGATTTCTGCTTTCTTTGCGCTAAACATAAGTGTCCAAAGGAGCAGAAAAATATATTGAGGGAGGGTTCACACGGCTCAGCATTGGTGCATTGGTCGCCGGATCAGTTGCTGACACTAACTGAACTACGACGAATTATTTCGAAACGGTACTGGAGAATCAGTCCATGTGGTGCAACGTACCGACCTCATGCTCCCGTCGCATGCCGAAAAACAAGTACTTTTTCGTAGACATCAACCGGAAATGTAATGGTGAGACATCAAGTCAGCATTAGCTCGTTTGTTTGACTTCTCGGCACTATTGTACATTCGGGACTCCAGAGGACGAGGAGAGGTCGAAAAGTTTTTTTTTCGCCCAAACCTCGTCCAGGGGGGTTATTTGGGATGCTGATCACGAATCTGACATCCGTTTTTCGTTCTACGCTGGAGTACGGTAGGTTACGGTGGGTAACGGTGAGTAAGGTAATGGTCACCGATTGCGCCCAAACTCCAGCGTAAAACGAATAACGGATGTCAGATTCGTGATCAGCACCCCGAATAACCCCCATGGGCGAAGTTTGGGCGAAATCGGTGATTATGACCTCGACAGCCTTAGTCACCGATATGTACCGTAACCTACCGTAATCGGCCGAAATTTCAAAAACGGATGTCAGATTCGTGATCAGCATCCCAAATAACCCCCCCCCTCTGGATGAGGTTTGGGCGAAAAAATTTTTGCGACCTCTCCTCGTCCTCTGGAGTCTGTAAAGTACAATAGTGCCGACTTCTCCGTTATTCGAGTGCTCTGCCCTAACGTTCCCCGTTCATCAGTAATAGTGTGGCTAAATTTACACCTGTAGGCTTTACAATGACCGTAAGTGTTCCATCTTGGACCCCTCTCTCTGCGTCTCTGACAGCGGCAGAGAAGCAAAAACGCGATTTGAAACTCCCGCCGTGCCCGAAAACTCGTCCGGAAACTCGTCCGTACTTTATTCCGGAGTACGTTTAGCGACGAGTGGAGAGCGATGGTATGACGAAGGCCTAAGACTGCGTTTACATTCGCTGTATTAGCTACTCGCCACGCCATGCTATAAAGACCACCCGGACCCTATTTGCGCCAATGCCGCCAACGCCCTGATATGGCATTCATTAGCATCAGGTTTGGCGGTATTTTCACCATTAGAGGGCTGTAAGCGGTTGATGAATCTAGCCCCAGGACGGGTACCAAGATTAGAAGGCAGGTTGGCAGGTTTAGACCCTAAACGTACTCAATACACATCGTAGAACATACTGAATGCCGCTTAAAAGGATTAGTAGATGAGACGAAATAGCAGCAGAATAAGTAATAGCAGCATACCCAATTACGAACCACATAGCTTACACATAGCGTGGGCTCCATCGTATAGAGCCTGTAGTAAGGGCGCTACAAGGCTAAAAAATCCAGGTTTGAATCGCGCGCCAGTGGGCGTTGCGCACCGGGGGCCGTATGCTATTCTCTCCCCAATCGTCCCGGCCGGGTATGAGGCGGTCTCCGCCCACATCCCCGGTATGCACATCATTCGCCATCGATTTTTCGCGCCGTCCCCGTCCCCGAGTCGGCTGAGAATAGCATACGGCCCCGGTTTTTTTTCGGTTGTAAGTGTATAGGCAAGTCTCAGCTCAATGAAGCCGGCGCGCTCTCATGTTACTGACAACTAGCACATTAGAATGGGAGTTTCCCTGAGAAATGCAGTCTTACAATGCATTAGAAACAGCCAATGCGCTAATGCCGATAACAATAAGTGAATTCCAAGCATAAGAGGAATTTCACTGACGATGCAGTCGTGATCTGCCGTACACGAGTAAGGCCTACGGTATACTCCCGCGTCGCTCCAGCGACGGGCGCGGAGCGATTGCCAACGGCGCGCCTTCGCTGCAGTGGCGCACGGCGCCGTGGGGCGCGGTTGCCAGTTGACGCGCCATCGCTCCCTCTAGCACTGCACTGCGACGAGCGACGGGCTGCGATGGTCGCGGGGGAGGGGGGGGGGAGCGCTTGTCGGGCCCTATTCTATGCACTTCCGCTCACTTATTTCGACACTTCCTTGGTTCGTGATCATTCAGCACAGCAATTTCAAAACGTCTGGTGATGATGGATGGTCATGTGATGTCTCTGTTCCTCGTAGGGTTTTCATCGTGGCTAGACTCATTTTGGATTTTTTTCGAACGACTAGTTTTTTGAGGAGATATTTTTCTAGGCCGTTTTTCTCACTTTTGTGGCGATATTCGCATTTTTTTTGCCTCTGAACTTCTTTGCCGGCACCAAAATTACATTTCTGTGCCGGACAAGTCACGCGGAGGTTCTACTGACATGTCCGGTACAGAAATGTGCCAGTTGAAGGCCAGTTTTTTCGAAGTCATGTTTTTCTTGCGGGGTTTTTTCTGCGTCTTCGCTGACTGCAGTATTTCTTTTGATTCTCATGTTACACATAGGCACGGAGACACACAGTTTGTGCTTGACAGGTCATTAGAGGGTTATCGTGACGCTTGAATACAGAAATCTGCCACATAAGCTCCAAGTTCTTTAAATTGATGTTTTTGAGCTGGGTTTTTTCTTGTCCACGCTCTCTTCGGCATTTCTTTTCGAACAAGAGGAAACGTTTACCATTGTAAAGCCATGCTCCCTAAGCGTACTAAAGTGGAGGTGATGGAGAAGCTGTTCCATAAGGCCTATGGTATACTCCCATCCGCTACAGCGACGCGGGAGTGCACAACGATGCGACGGCTCGCGATGCGCGTCGCGAGCCGTCGCATCGCTGTGCACTCCCGCGTCGCTGCAGCGGACGGGAGTATACCAAAGGCCTAAAGTAAAGGAGGTAAATGTGAAAGAGGGAGAGCGGGGGGGGGGGGGAGACGATCAGATGTGCCTATGTTCAGGACCAAACAAAGGGTTTAAAGGAAAGCGAGGTATGGAAGAACTGAAGCAAACTAAGGCATATGTCGCAAAGACGGTCAGCATTGGGAGATGCGAACGCCCCATCCAATGACACCCCATTAAATGGGCGTGTCATTAAAAGAGGACGTATACAGTCGGTACCTTGATGGGCTGGTATGTGTTCGGTCTACGCTCTGCTTGGTTATTATTGGCTGGGGCGCTCCCATCTACCAGTGCTGCTCACATCCGCGACATGTACCCAAACTAAACACGTACTCGGCGCTTATCCACATTCTCCTCGCGAAGCCCTGTCTTGACCGTGTTTGACACGTGCTTCCGATAGATCGATACAGCGTTGATGACCTTCTGATTGCGATGCTCAAGGGCGTTCACGATCTTCAAGTCATCGTCGTCTTCTTTTTTGTTTGGACTGAAACAATGCGAGAAATGACAAAAGAAGAGTATGACTTTATATACTACAGAGCACACAAGGCGAAAAAGTTTAACATTTCTCTTTCGTGTGAAGGTTCGGTACTCAGCGAGGCGGTGACCGGTCCGCGTCAGGAGAGCACAGACCTAGGCAAGGGAAGGAACCCCGGGGTCTGGCCGATCTAACCAGTACCGAAGGCTCTTCGATGACTGCTTTCATAAGACATAACTGCGAATCAGAGAATGATATTCAAACATACCAAACCTATGCGAGTTCTGGTCGCCCGCTTGGTTTCCGCTCTTGCGCTGCTTCTGTCCAATTATTTATTAAATATTGGGCGAGAGTACATATTTCCTCGCGTCCCAGGTATTTAACCGAAACGAGCGATACCATTCCCATATCAATCGTAAGCCCTTCTTTGGAAAGATCGCGAAGTAGTCAGGGAAGTAATAATGGCACCAAACATATGCACATTATCACACAGAACTGAATTTTTTCGTTATTCCTCGCGCAGTTCCAGTTAGCTGAAGGTAGCATTACACTCGACTATTTTGTTCTGTATGAAGGATAAAGATTTATCAATGAACACTTTTGAAGTCTGATTGGACACTCTTCTAAACAAACTTGACGCTTTTGAAATCGAACCGAACACTTCCCAATTAAAACGAGATCCTTCCACATTAAGGCTATGCCTATCGAAGAGTGTCCCGCGCACCCTGTGATGCGATCGCTGCGGCGACACCCTTGCACACTGTGTCACTACCGTACCTGGCCAATCTGAAAGATGCCAGATTCGTGATCAGCATATACATATAGATATATACATATATGTATATGCATTGTATGCTAAGAAAGTGCACTCAACATTTGAATGATCATAAAATTCTCGATCCATTAGTTACAAATAGCTACAAAAACTTTGTAAGCATATAGCGCAGTGTTCTGAAACACAGGGTTCAGTAAAAGTTGTGCCATGCGGTTGTCTGCCCCAAGATTACATCAGTGTTCCTGATCGAAGGTCTAAATTTCATATTTTAATTTCGTTAGGTGCTATATTCATCCATATGAAGTTATGCAATTCATTTTTTTAATGAAGCACCACGACTATCTACCAGGAGAAGTTGTTTTGATTGACTAGGTGACTTGTTGAATTCTGACATAACTATTGCTTTGAGATCCTTCTAGGAACTGTCCAGCTGTGTCACCTTGGACGCCGGTGTTCCAGGCTGGCTCAGACTGAATATTCCTGTGGAAGTGTTGACCCCACCATCACTAATCAGTTATCCATTTATCATCTTATTGTAAGATCCCAGAATGAATTCTGAGTACTAGCTTTGGTCACTGCAATGTAACTGCTAATGTTGAAGTATGCATATATCTGTGCAGTCACCACGTCGTCCATGATGCCACAGGTTTCCAAAAATGTTGAGAGGAATCTCTATCCTGGTCGGAAAATGATCTAGGTGGCTACTCCAGTTTCAGACTTCACCTAAGTCAGTTTTTCTTAAATGCGGGTCTGTAAGTAGCCTCAATTGTTAATTCAGTTAAGGTTCAGAAAACTGCAGCATCAAAAACGTTAGCGAAAAACCCGTCACAGGAACTAGATATGGAAACAGCAGAGCGACTGTGTGCTGAAATAGTAAGATAAGACCCTAAATTTGTTTTCGCTTATTGCTCTAGCCATAGCTAAAAGGTAATCATAACAATATTATGAATTCATGCTTCGTTATGCTATGTTATGATGAGTATGAGCATTAATCTGTGGGAGATTCTGCAAAGTACTGAGCAAGAAAAACGCAATGGAAGCCGCTTCTGACGCCGTTTCAGATGCACTTTTGAAGAAATGGCGTATATGTCATTTCCGTTTCCGCGTTTTGTATTCCGGTTTCCGGCCATTTCTGGGCGTTTCCGTTCCGTCTTTCGTCTTCCGCTTTTTCCAGTAAAATTTCCACACATCCCTGGGCATGAGTCACTGTGGAACGTCTGCCAAAGGAGTTCAAAGCAGAGAACACCCATATCCATGAGGTTTTGTGTTGGGCGAAAGAAGCGCTCCACAGCTCAATAGTTTCGATTAGGCAATCAATATCAATCGATATTATCGATCTTTTAAGCGGTGCTATGGTTTCCTTTAAAGCCTAGTCGATCAGGGTGGGAGTTTTGGGATTGTGTTCGCCGAATTAAGCGCCTTACTGCAGGGTAAGTGCTTCGATCAAACAGCCAATATCACCGATCTTTGAGCGGGCTATCAGTTTCCTCTCACACTTAACCGATCGGGGTTGGTGTTGCGTAATTATGACGGCCGACGGATCTCCCAATTTTCAGCCATGGACTAGGACAAGCCAGCGAAGAATGTTTGGGAGACCTGCGCTGGCTTTGGCTTCATATTCAACCACGTCGTCGGTCCCAATTTTCAGCAGTGGTTCGGTTAATTTTCTTAGCACTGTATTTACAGGAGGATAGTATCTTTGTCCTAAGTCACTTTCCTGAATATCATAACATCTGGTGGCTTAATGCAGGGCGACAGGACGGAAATATCAGATATTCAGTTAGCCTTGACGAGCTGCAAGTGGTTGTGAACACAACCACAGACGAAGCAGGAGTGCTGACGGACATTCTCCTGAGTGCTAAACAGGATAGTGAGTGGTACTCAGCAAGGCATCAACCAATTTGTAGTAGGCGCACGTCTCAACGTGTTCGACTTCAAGGCTAGGGATGCCATACACGAAGCCGCCGAAGCCGGCAAGTCTGATGCGACCCGCATGTCCAGCATACGGCGCCGACGACGGACGCTGGCTGAGGAAGCATCCCCAGATAGGTTAGGGCTACGTTCCTAGCGTGGCCCGCCATACACGAAGCCGACAAGCCTGGCGTAGCCCGCACGTCCAGAGTTGTGCACCGGCGAAGCCAGCGACGGACGCTGGTATATACATATATACAGGGTGTTTTAAAAAATTTATACACTGTTTGAAGGTCGACAACTTTGCTCACAGTAAAGGTATTGAAGAAATTAATGGATCGTATGAAAGCTTAAGAAAATGGAAATTTTCTGACATATGAGCGGCATGGAATGCACTATTCACTCGTCTGAAATTTTCTATTTTACACTCGACTGATTGTGTTTCGCTTGAATACTTGTTACAATCTCTCCACAAAGTGGCCGTATCGATTGATTTGTGCTTCTTTAAGGGTTAAAACTTAATAACACACTACGGCTTCCGAAAAATGCAGGCGCTATTTGAGAGATTCTAACAATTGCTGCTAGTGAAGCTTTAGGAGACCTTTGGGTGCTACTAACGTCTTACCCAGTAACCGGCATTACTAATGGCGTCACTCTCATCATCGACCGTACATCTCACGTCACTACCATCCACTCAATCTACTTTAGACTTCTCAGAGTCTCTTCTTTTTATCTGATTTGTAATAAACTTGCTTTCACTAGTGAGTTTGTGTGAAAGAAGGAAAGGGTTTCAACCCGCACTACTTTAACGAATAGTCTCATAGGATAATTCGCTGTGACAACCACGCAACTTTGGGTCAATCCGGTGAGGCATTTTTGGTACAATCTGTTTTGGATTGGGTCTGACACACTTGTGAAGACTCGTTCCCGTGAGTATCTGCCTAGCTGGGTGTTGCTGTATTTTGAGACTTGTGAGGTGCACAGGCATCTCAGTGTCTGTAGTGTAGCCAGGTCAGCGGTGTGTGTAGCGTAGATCTTGGCGCTTCGATCACCGCAGTGGTACTGGGAGTGTACTCCACGAAAGTTTTTGACGAAATTAGAGGGGAACCTCTGCTCAAAAAAATTTTGAGTCCAAAAGTTGTGAAGCACTCTCAGAGCCATGATGACAACACCGAGCGACGTGGACGAAGCGTGCAGGTCCGTCAGTTATATAGAGGAAAGAAAGTGTCAGTACTCTCTAGGTATGTAGCCAGCACGAGAAAACGGTGAAAGAGATGAGTGTTCGAGTGATGGCGGAGGTAGCCAAGCACATGCGTACAAGTAACCCTAACCGTGAATTGATTGAGGAGGTCATCAGGGACTCCGTCAATAGAGTATTGGGGTTAGTGCAAACGTTGCGTTGGAGCAGTAAGAAAGGCGCAGTACCAGCGATGTGGACCAAGGTTGTACTTGATAGTCTAGAGTGTGATTCAAGGAGTACTTTTGTAGAACACTTCGCGAAGTTCATTGAAGCTAGGGACCGCGTGAGAATACTCATGAGAGAAAGTGAGCTGTCAGTGGAGCAGATGCTTGACTTAATTGCCGGGATGATGAAGGAAAAAGAGTTGTCGCAGAAGAAGTTGCGTCGCCAGGAAATGGAGTTGGAGGAGTTGCGATGCACGTCGAGCCGCAGGCTGTGGAGCAAGCGGCGGCTGAGAAAACTCCCGGTATGCTTCACCAGAGTAACAGAGGTTTAGGGGACTTGGTCGCGTTGAGGTCGGAAGCATCGGACCGTGGTGTGGGCGAGTTATTTCAGGATGCTTGCACAAGATCTGTGAACGGGATGGCCTGGACCTTGCCGCAGCACACGCCCAGCTGGTCACGTCATGGACCGCCGGTGAGGAAAACCGGTACGTGGTTAAGTCCAGATAATTGTGAGGGCGAGGCAAGTGGCAGTGGGAGATGTGTGGAGAGCCCTAGACCTGAGGTGGACCAAATGACACGATGCTTGAAATATACTGCGCTGAGGTGCAACCCTTCTCAGGAACCGACTCTTCGTATAGTTTTGGAACCTTTCTAGAAGCTGTCACGCTGAAACACCCTCGTAGCAGCTGGTCGCACACGACGGGGGTATCCTGAGCTGGATGAGCAGGCACTCGCGACAGAGCGAGCGCACTTGTTGTACCAGCAGCTGGCTCACTGGTCATACTCGTACCACCTGATTGAAGCATTAGAGGACGAGGGCAATGCATGCAGCCGGCTGAAAGACTGCTAAGAGGATTGAGCGAAGAAACCTTAACCCTGTTGCAGCGGAAGGGCCGTTCACGGTTGATCCCCTAAAGCGGAGTGTCCGATAGGGGTAGAGTAGAGCGCTCAAGAGGGGAGGGCACACCGAAGATTTCACCGAGCAAAGCGAACAGGAGGCACAGAGGGTTGAGCCTCGCGGCAAAGGACCAGGGTGTTTCATATGCAAGGAAGCTCGTCATTTAGCAAGGAATTGTAGTGAGAGCATTGTGAAAGACGGAAACGGGCAGGCGAGAACATCGTTTTCAGCGCGGTTGAAGATCGAGCCTCGAGGTAAGAGGCCAGTGTGTTTCCAATGTAAGGAGTCTGGCCATTTAGGGCGGGAGCGTAGTAAGGGCATGGTGAAGGCTAGAAACGGGCAAATGAGAACTCCGCTTTTAGCGCGGTTGAGCGGAAAAGCGTACCGAGCAGCTGGAGTACAGTCGCGCGGAGGCAAAAATGGAGCAAGGAATTGACCATTAGTAGAATGCCCAGTGTTCGGGACGAAAAGGACTGCTGTTCTAGAGCTTTTCGGAAGGGAATGGAAGGGGCTCTTAGACACATGGTCCGGAATTTCCATTATTCCGGCCAAGGGGCTGCTCCAGGCGCAAAGAGATGGGTACGACATAGATTGTGACATACCGGAGTTCCCTATGGTAACGATGAACGGCCATGGGATGCGTCTGGTTCCATCATGGAGTTTACAGCGCTTGTGGAGGTGCTGCTGAAGAAATAAACGGTTGGAGGGAAGACCATTAAAGCAAAGAGCATGTGTCCAAAGTAGATTATAACGTAATCAAATTGGGCACGAATGTGCTTCCGGGTCTAGGCTACAGGCTGGTTCATGATAAGAATGCACGTGCCCTAGCCACTCAGTTGCAGGCCGAGCCGCAGCGAAGAGAGAGGGAGGAACCAACATCATCGAAGAAGAAGAAAAAGAATCAGAGGACCAAGAACGCGTGTGTGGCTGGAATGGCACACCGCCGTCCCAAGTGCTGATCCGAGCGCTAGCGTACCGCTGGCAGACTGTGAGAACAGTAAGAGTAACTTACTGGGATCATCAATGAACGGAGAAGTTTGGCGTGGAGAGGCTAGCTTCACAGCGGCTCTAAGGACGAACGGAGCCGAAACGCCGGGTACACCAAGAAACGGCAAAGCTGTGGAAAGCTTCACCACAACTCCTGCGGATAGGGTGCAAGCGTCTGGGGATCATCCTTCTTCCAGCAAAGTAGAGGTGCGGTAGAGGAAGAAGTGGACTGAGAGGCTAAAAGCTAGGTTACCAAACAATCATGGAGGCCAGGTTATGTCGAGGGTGGGGCACCAGTGGAGGCACAGATGGGCACGTTGCCATCGTGCTCGAGTGTGAGCGTTGATCGGAAGGAACCTAAGCGCGTAAGGTTCGCTTTAGGAGTGAGATGTGTGCGTGAGCCTGATATGATTTCAAAGTGATGTGTATGGCCTAGGAACCCGCGTGCGACGGACGTTCAAGACGAAATGCAACGTTGTGACGGATCGCTACATAGTCCAGGTACCGGAGCTGTTGCGGCTGTTGCGACAAGCAGGTGGAAGCCGACTATAGATCCACAGCCTGTGTTGGAATTCGCACTGACGGAAAAACGGCAAGTTGGGGCTGCGACCAAGAGGGTCGCTGAGCCTTGTTGGCCGTGAACCTTCTGTGCGGCGTACGAGCTACTAACCAATAGGTCATGTTGCATTTTGTGTTGTTTCTCACATACTGTGTGTGGTCGTGTTGTCTCCTGGAATCGAGACTACACGAAGATCTTCTGTTATTGACAGTTTCGGGACACTCATCTGAAGCGCACCGAGTTGTTCGTGACGACGTGGGGCACGTGGTATTTGTACCGCGGCTCGGAGAACTTTGACTCGGCACATGGCTATCCTTCGCATGCGTCGTGCATATGTGGTTCGCTTGTGGGAGCCGTTTATACTTATTCCCAGGACTTTGAAGATGACAATAACTGATATCGCGTAGCTGAATAGCCCAATCGCTCCTGAGCGCGCTTCTGGCGTAGTAGGGGACCTCATACCACGTCTTTTCGGTAATGTGTGAGCCTGTCAGCTGGCCCCATGGGTAGGCCTGGAGCAGCTTTCGGATGTCTATACTGCCTCGTCCGCGTCTGTGAGATCGAGACTACCCACAGTTGCAGGTGGCAAGCATCGAGAGACGTGGGAGAGAGGAGGCACTAATGACTGAAGGGCCGTAAAGCGAGGGACGCCGTCATTTTCTGCACGTCCATAGGCTAAAACCGAGTGGAACGGTGTTTACCCAAGAGGCGGTCGTGTTAGGTTGGTAGAGAAGAGAGAGTAGAGTATCCAATTGTTAGGCATAGCATTGACTTTTATGGATTACTGTAGTCACTGCGGTAGGCAGTGACAATGGGGCAGTATTGGCGCGCGGGAAGTGGCCGCAACGGGACCTAGGGGCGGCCACTGTGCGTTAGTTGCTGGGATTGCTCCACTGCGAGGAGCTCGCCGTAGTTCTCCTCCTCTCTGTTGGTATCCGCTCGGGTGATCGCTGGGTTTCTTCTCTCTGTTGGTACCACTGTCTCGACTTGGGGGGAGTAAGACACGAGTTTTCTACTGGAAGGGACGGTTTCGACGGCTGGTTGACTGAGGAGTTCGCGAACCCCGTGGTGTTTGACTCCCAGAAATTCCTGCGCCGTGGGTCCCACGCCCCGCCGTGTCGCATCGTCTCTGGTTACTACGCTAACGTCTTACCACTGTAACCGACATTACCAGTGGCGTCACCTACTCTCACCATTAACCGGTCATCTCACGTCACTACCATCCACTCAATTTACTTTAGACTACTCACAGTTGTTCGTTTTATCTGATTTGCAATAAACTTGTTTTCACTGGTGTGTTTGTTGTGAAAGAAGGAAAGGGTTTCAACCCGTACTACTTAAACCAGTAGCCTCATCGGTTAATTCGCTGGGACAACCACACAACTAGACTCACATGAAAGCACAGGGTAGCTAGATTTCTGTGGTGTCTAAATAACAACATTGCGGAATGCAGCCGAAAACCTTGCATTTTAGACCCGATTGATTGTGCATGGGTTGAATGCCTATTACAATCTTGTTACTACGCGGTCTGATTAACCGGTCATAACCTATGACGTACTTCTTTTAACGTTTTCCATCGCCCAGTAGCTGCACTTATGCCTATTAACCTTTCCATTCAGCTTGAACGTTGCTTCATCGCTCCACAGAATCCGTCTTGTTTTTGTTTTTGTTAACCGACAGATGTCTGTATTAACGTGTTGGCGCACATCATTGTAAATTGCTATGTGGTTTGCTACCCATTTTGAGCAGATGAATGCGATGCCCTCCGAGCTGGTTTTAAGGTGTGTGTTCTATCATTTTTTGAGCCACGTTCCTAATGCTTACTAGTTAAACCTTTTTTCCTCGCCGGCGCAAATAGGGTCTGGAGGGGAGGGGGGTCAACATGCCACGCAGTGGCGCGCACCCATTGTGCGTTTCTGCATACAACGAATGTTAATACACTCTTACCTCCTCCCTTCGATTGCAGATCCGTGTTTTATCCACTTCCGAATTGCGCAAGGGAGGAAACTCCAGGATGTAGGCGATTTTAACACGGATGCATCACATGAGCCACACCCTGGAGTCCTTTCCCTTGCCCAAATCTTTGCTCTCCTCCGCTGACGCGTAGCATTGTTTGTTCCTTTTCTTTACTATCAGTGTATCGGTGAAGGTAATCCCTAGGCGTACGCAGGCAGGAACTGCTCAGACGTTCGTTATCTAGGACCCGAACAGGATCCGCCCCACCACACCCCCTCTAGCAGTCCTTCTTCATTTGTTGGAAAGTGGAACAGTGGTTGCTATCCTTTTGGAACAGCTTTTTTGAGGTCCTGTTGTGTTGCGAAGCACCACGTGTTGCTATTTTAATAGACGTTGAGCAGCACCAACTGGCGGTGTCGTGGTGCTGCGATTCCGTGCTCCAATCGCAACACGCTGCGCGACGGAAGGAAGATCGCGTCGTAAGTGCGAGCACTCGCGGTCTGCGCACGGCGCTCCGAGCGCCGTCCTCTCTCGGCGCTCTCGCCGTTTGCGTCTCTGCGGGAGCGCGCGTCATGGCCCGTGTGCCGGCGCCCCTCGAGCGCCGAGAGTGATTGATATCGCATTCATCGTCGCCGCCGGGCCATAGTCGGTCGCGTGCGGGCGAATTTTTTCATTTTTTGTTTCCGCTCGTTCCGTTCACATCTGATGAAAAAATGCGTAACCCAAAAAGGGCTCAATCGCTAAGCAAAGAAGGTATGCTTCAAGGGAAATGATTGCATGGATCGCTGCGGAGGCCATCCTTCGTAGCAACAGACAGAGAACGCTAATTCACTCTTGTCTCCTCATTTTGACTGCAGATCCGCCTCCTACACAAGACTTTTCGGGCGAACGCATGAAATTGTCACCGTCAGATAGGTGTTAGGTGTCGGGATTGCAATCACGGAACGGAATCTTCTTGCAGCTTCATGACTTGTTGAGCAGCTTAAAAACCTTTCGGGTCGCAGAAGGATGCAGGCAAGCTAACTGCAGGTTTCCCTTAAAAAGTGGACGCCGTGTACCAGACATATCTACAAAGGATGAAGCACTGATATGCTCATCTGCTAGCCAACCAAGGTGTATTGGTCAATAAGACCACAGTCAAGCATGCGAAACATTCATTGGAAGTGGAACCTGGGGAACTAAGAGTCTTCTGAAGACCCGGAACCTTAAGACGGCAACTTTATATTATAAAGTTCAATCCGTAATCCAGGAAAAATTCTCGAATAATTCAGGTTCGGAGTTCCTCTTTTAAGTTCTGGGGCCAGTAGTTTATCTGTTTCGCACCACCTCATTGCAGCAAACGTGTTCTGAGGTCCGAATAATCCTTCTAAGCAAGCCTACTAGTGGTAAGACGTCAAATAAGAGCGTGTCCGTGATTGCACTCCCGACACCTAATTTCTATTTCACGGTGCCAATTTGATGCGTCCGCCCGAAAACGTCTTGTGCCTCCTACCTGCTTCCGTGTCGTGCAAGGGAAGGATCTCCAGGTGTTATGTGAAAAAGGACAATTTCAAAGCGAGTGCGTTGGTCGCGCTACACATGCAGTCCCTTCCCCTGCACAACTTTATGCTCGCTGACGCGGAGGAGAGCACATAACACGGCAGTGTTATTGTTTGCTTGTGTTCATCACTAGCAGTATGTTTCGCTTCTATTTTTCTGCGTTGCTGGGTTTTCCTTGGGAGACCCCCCCCCCCTACCACCCTACCTATCATAGCGCCCAGCCTTCCACCGAGTTCGAGAGCTCGCCTCACTCTTTTGATTCTCCAGTACTGTTACCTTTCCACGACGTTGGCTATACGTCGGAGGCAGAGGGAGGCATTTGCGATTGGAGCGCGCCGTTCTCAGTGAAGCGCGTTACTCCTGCCGAGTGCTCTTCCAATGCTTTGCGTCGTTTCTGCATTTCCTATATGCTTAATCTCATCCCTGCTGTAGTAGGATGTTCATAGAGGTTATACTGGTTCTATTTATTCAACATATAAATTGATTTTGGATCCTACAGTTAAATACGCTTACATCAAAATTTCTGTCGAATGCTGTATTTGCCTCAAAGGTCCACTTTCTCTACACACACTCTGTAAGCACGTGCGGTGCGCATCAAGGCATGAAGGAAAGAGGAGATGCCTCGAGAAGAAGAGATAGACATGAATGCTAGAAAAATTTTCAGTACAAGCCAAATCCTCCTGCAACTCTTCTTCGTAGACGAACATATCGCTGAGATTGGGTGGTTAAGCTACTCAAACGTTCACAGTTGCAACGCTTGGGCTCATGAGCAATGTAGGAGGACTGTGTTCTATACGCAAGAATGCTACATGGTCATAGGCATGATTTATACACATACACTCTAGACGGGGTTACAATAGCCATTTACAGACATCGATTTCAAATATGACAATAATGGCTTCTCCGATCACCTCAAAATGATATGAAGTAAAGCACATGGTGTAACCTGTCGAATATTTAAAGGGCTATCAACCACGAATAAAAAGTTAGTACTTAAAACAACCTAACTGAACGTTTAACTGAACGTTGTATACATTCAGTTAGGTTGTTAGACTTTTCCGAAAAAATTTCCGCACATCCCTGAATGGGATGGCAAAGGGACGAGGTGAGGACTGCGGGTGGGGGGGGGGGGGGGGAGGGGAGGGGATTCAAGGATGTTTTTGATTTACGATTTGATTGACGAACCGCATTCGTGTATTCTTTCCTTACGGTGCCGTATTTTAGTTTTTGCCGTGTCGTACTCGTTTCGTCGTGTCGCTCGAACGTTACTAAGTCGTTTTTTCCTAGTTTTTATGTAGTTCGTTGGTTTTGATTGGGTTGCTCTGCAAAGAGCTGAGCTGAACTGACATTTTGTTGAAATCAACCACCCGTTATAGAGGGGTAGCTCTGGAAAGAGCTGAGCTGAGCTGAACTTGCTGATAAGACTGGTTAAAGTTGTTCAACACGAGTGATTCGGTACATATGTGGTCTTTTGCAGTTTAACGTGCGATTAGGAAAAGGATTTTTTTTTACGAAAAGGACTTTTTTACTTCTTGCTAAAGGATGGTGTTATATTTACGCCCCAAAAGGCATCAGACTGCCGAGGAGCGCTACGAGGAGGGCCGCAACGAGGACAGCGAGAACCGAAGCACCAAGTCCTGTGTCTAGTTCGAGCCATCAGCCAGGAGACCCTGAGCACGAAAAGCTGTTGGTGTGCGATACCGGGTCCCGCCGAGATACCGAATACTGCCGGGTAACCTTCACTTTGACTCCTTTATGTCCCGTTATGTCCCCTTGCTATGCTCACCAACTCTGACTCAAAATCAATCTCAGGTAAGATATCCGGATGTGGACAACTTTGACTTGTTCGATGACGAGGATAACTCGCAGCCATCGCAGCCATTACTATCGCAGTCATCGGAGTCATTACTATCGCAGTCATCGCAGTCATCACTGTTGCAGTCATCATTCGGCGCTCCCATTACTCCAACGCCGGCTAGGAAAGTGCGTTTCTTGTAGTAGAGAATTAAATTTTATGCCTTAAAATTGGGGAAGGAAAGGCCAAAATTTTTGACGAAAGAAGCTAGTTCAACTTGTCACTAAGTTCAAAATTTTAACTTGACACCGAGGGTTCCTTTCTCAGAGGTCCTGCCAAGAACGTGCCGAGACCCATGCGGGGACGGAGCCGTATAGCAAGCGCTCTCGTTATGGCGAGCTCCCAGGTTTGGAGATCGGTGCGTGCTTTCTTTGTTCCTTGACCCGCTCGAACCAATAAGTATGACCTCCTCAAATTCACGATCTCGAGCGGGGACACCTCGGTCGCCATGGAGCTCATTGAGAACGAGCACTCCGAGGCCGTCTTCCTCCCAGCAGTCCTCCCAGACACCGAGACCACATTCTTCTGGCGTCCTATGTTCAACCAGCGCAGTATTCGCTGAAAACACTAAGAGTCTACTGATGACGAAGGACAAATTGCCCCTGGGTAAGCTCGGACTCGCCATCTGCCAGCACGATATTCTCGCAGATTACCACGTTGGTTTTCCATTTCTGTTTGGGAAGGGGAAAACCGGGGATAGAAATCAAAATCTTATCATTTAGACGTTCATCACTTGCAAAATGGGGGACGTAAGGCCCGTTGTTGAAGAAGGAAAGAGGATTGCGCAAACGCTGTCGAGCGTTCAACAGTCATCCGACCTCATCGTCAGACAGCTGATGAACGTCATCGCAGACCAGTCCAACATGATAGTTGGTCTTACAGCGGCGGTGAGGATCGTTTCCTACTGTCTCTACTTCTTTAGCTAAATCCCAAACTAAAATTTCCCGTTGGTCAGGTCGATTCATGCATGGTGCGGGTCACCCAGCTTCCGAAGCAACTTGCTGAGGCAGTCTCATCTGTTGTGAAGAAATCGCCAGGGGCTAAGCTGCCTGAAGAGACGTGCCTTGCGTTCGAAAATCTCACACAGTTGTGGCGAATACCGCAATTGGTGGTACTATGGTCCGACCTCAGCAACACAATTTTCAAGGTCGGTGTGCTGCAATTGCTTCCAGCGACTCTTCTTACGAAGACTACTTTGCTTGCTGAAATGGTGCTTGCAGAGTGTCGACTTAAATAAGAAAATGGAGAAGTGGATCCGGACAAGGAAAGGAAAACCTAATGATCACATAACCGAATGCACTGATTTTTTCCGCGTATACCTAAAGGAGGTTAGTAGTGTGGGGTATATTAGGTTAGGTAGGTAGCCAACGCCGTTGCCTGCCCCCTCTTTTTGAAGTTACTTTTCTAGGCTTGCGAACTCCTACATTGGTAAAGCGCTACGCGGTGCGCATCTGCCCGACTCCTACGCCAAGCGTCCGGACCTCCGCGATTTCCCGGAAGAATTAGTGGAACAACTGATAGGTAGTGATAGGTAGTGCTCAGTCTAGTTGCTCTTCCCCTTCCATAATGCGCTCCAAAACATAGTTTTAACATTAATAATTTTAATCTCCACCCTCTTCGAGGAGTTTGTCTCGACGGACTTCGCCTTGGCATGCGAGAGCTCTCCTGCCCAGTGTCAATGACCGCCTTGACGAGAAATCCCACTCCGTACGTGTTAATCTTAATATAAAAAATATTTTTGTTCAAGTCTCTCCTTCAAATTTGGAATTGAGGTTCTGGCCTTCGCAGGGCGACACCGACGAAGAAAGGGAGGCCGAGTTCGAGGAGCGGAAAAAGGCGGAGGAGGAGCTCGCTGGACGGTTCACGTCAGAGGTGCTCTTCAGAGAGTACTGTACGTTCTTGTCAATTTTCTTCTCCTCTGCACTCCAAGAAAATAATCACCTCCATCTATGTTATATCCTTTTTTAGGAACGACATCCGCAAATACGTTCTCGACGCGAACGGGTGCCTAGTCCCCGCACCGGTGGGTGCCCTCTTCACCATGGTGCTTGTATGGAAACAAGGAAAAATCTCTGCAATCACCTCCATCTATGTTATATCCTTTTTTAGGAACGACATCCGCAAATACGTTCTCGACGCGAACGGGTGCCTAGTCCCCGCACCGGTGGGTGCCCTCTTCACCATGGTGCTTGTATGGAAACAAGGAAAAATCTCTGCCACGTTCCTGTCATTATTTATTTTTAGAAACTAAAAATCATCCGCATTGGCAGCCAGCCGAGTACGAGCCAGCGCACGCCCCAAGACGACGACGACACCGCGTGGAGGAAAGACTAACTGAGAGCTGCTGCGCTGTGGCCACAAGGACCTCCTCCGGTCTCTTCATTTCCGAACGGCACCTCAACTCGGTTCGTTTCTTTCGCTTCGGTTTCCTAGCCCCATTCTCTGTCTAGAATTTACTTGATTTTGTCTCCAGTTTATAGTGTTATTGTGTGCGTTTCCATGCTGTCATGTTGCCTACTCTTAAAATGTTGTCATCATTTTCGCACTTGCTTTTCTATTAATTAGGGGTGCGTTGAAGCCAAATTGCTCCCCGTTTTTTCGGTGTCTTTTTCTCGGGAACCTTTTTGCAAGAGGAACAAAACTTTGTTACAAAACAGTATGGGGACAACAGCACTTAGAACCGAATATTTTATTAGGCTTTCTTCTAGAATACCGATTTTTATTGATCTCACTGGCGTGTGAACGTTATTTTCGTTTGGTGGGTCCTTGCTCCTCGGCCGGCGGTTTCCTTGTTGAGTTGGTTTGGTTACGCAGTAGTCTCGCTACACCCTCCGTTTTCGTTCCACCTTGTCGTTCCACCACTCCTTCCCATCCTAAACGATAGAACCGTTTTCGTTAATTTTCCCTCGTTCGCCATCAACTATTTAAATCGAAGTGAAAAATCTGATGGAATGATTTTCAATGCATTAACGCACCCTTCCCCTTCCCCCACTTCCAGTTCTTCCTTGTCATCACTCCTTCTCGGCCTTATTTCTTGTTATCACTTTATTATTCATTTTGCTATCATCTCCTTCACTTACTTTAGGTGTTCTCTTTTATATGTCTTTCTTCTCTACGCTCTACCTTATTACATTCCGCTCATACTCCTCCATCTCGATGCCGGTGCTCACTTCTCCTCTAGTGCTCTATGCTGATTCTCACACTCACAACTCACTATTTACGCTACTCCTT
Organism: Heligmosomoides polygyrus polygyrus; assembly: GCA_947396885.1. NCBI lineage: Eukaryota > Metazoa > Nematoda > Chromadorea > Rhabditida > Heligmosomidae > Heligmosomoides > Heligmosomoides polygyrus. Next base: position 40,030,192 of record OX377206.1, read on the forward strand.
ATCCGGTACCCAGGGGTGCACTTTTACGGTTAACAAATTCAACGATCCAGCGAAGGGGGGAATTTTTTTGTGTCTCCAAAGTATCGTTAGCCGGCTATTAGACTAAAAATGTGGTAAAAAATGTGGCGAGGGGAATGTTTGTGTCTCCAAAGTTAAGTTTTAAGTTTCGTAAGCCGATCGGCTATAAGACTCTTCTAATAGACGGCTTCTAGACTCTTCTAGAGAAATTATTTAAATGAAATGATTTGAGATTTATGTGTATGTGTTCAGATTTTAATATATTTGATTTCATTTAACCTGTGCGTAAGATGGTCTAAAATGACCCCTCTTGGGACTGCACCTTTTAGAATATTTACATTATGTGTGTATGTACATTTTATACATAATGTGTGTATGTACATTTTATGCAATGCGCTTCTTTATCGTATCGTAATGCGCTTCCTTCTTAAGAGGGGAATTTTTTTGTGTCTCCAAAGTATCGTTAGCCGGCTATTAGACTAAAAATGTGATAAAAAATGTGGCGAGGGGAATGTTTGTGTCTACAAAGTTTCGTAAGCCGACCGGCTATTAGACTCTTTTAATAGCCGGCTTCTAGACTGTTCTAGAGAAATTATTTAAATGAAATGATTTGAGATTTATGTGTATATGTTCAGATTTGAATATATTTGATTTCATTTAACCTGTGCGTAAGATGGTCTAAAATGACCCCTCTTGAGACTGCACCTTTTAGAATATTTACATAATGTGTGTATGTACATTTTATGCAATGCGCTTCCTTTATCGTATCGTAATGCGCTTCCTTCTTATCATATCGTATCGCATTGTACTTTTTTATTTATCGTATCGTATCGTATCGCATTGTACGTTTTTTATGGAAATAAATTTTTTGATATTTTACAATTGATCACCGGCATGGTAAGGGCTGGATATGGGCGGTGGCGTTCGAACCCCATCCGCTCGTGTGGACCCTAGACCATTTTAGGGGCTACACGAGCGTAAGGGGTCCGAAGGCAGCCAGCTAACTGCCCCTGCTGGTGCTGTTCTATTGCAGGGTGGGCCACGCTATGTGGTGCTGTTCTGTTGCGTGGGCCACCTTGCAATAGAATAGCACCAGCTAATTACAGCAGCTTGCAACATATTAGCAACAGTAGCCACCTATCCGGTAAATGCCTCCACAGGATAGCAACTTCTGTTTTGTGACGTCATCTCGACTAGCCGCGGTGTCGTGAGGCTAGACTTGGGTTTCTGTTCGGGTCGTAGATAACGAACGCCTGAGTGAGTTGGCTAATTGTGGTCTTTCGTTCCCGCGACTATCCCTTTTCTCCTAGATTTATTATGTGTTCGTAGACCGTTAGATTCTTTGTGGATCTGTATTATTTGTACGCTTGTGCTTTTCAAAACGATGTTTGCTATTCTCACACACGGAAATAAACCTATATTTGGTACTCATGTGTATCAGTCTCAATCTGTCACAGGAAAGGTCACGAGAAGGCAAAAGAAGCGCTCCGATTCGAGATTCTGCTCAACTGCTGCTACAATTCTGGATATCTGCTGGCGAAAATCCGGTCACCTGTCGGCGAATTTCTGACGACGATTAGTTGCCCTTCCAGCTCACCAGAAATTCCTCAACAGGTGACCGCTGTGTCTGAGTTCCGCCCGAAAGAGTCTTGTACGCTACGTTGACGCTCACCGCCGAACGGCCTTATAAATATAGCCGGCTGTGCGCATCAATTAGGGTTTGTGTTGTGCAACCGTACACAGTCTGCCTAATGATACCGTACTCCACGCCTAATTTAAGCACTCACGGCAGAGCAGATGTCTCATGATACAGGGGGATATAGTCGCTCCGAAGGCCTATTTTGACGCGTTTTTAGGCGCAATACGAGTTGACGGGCTGGATGTCGTGTGGAGTTAAAGCCATTTTGCCTTTTTCGTACTTGGGTTTACTATTCGAGCAGAATCCTAGTGTAAGGGTGGGCCTCCGCTAGGAAAGCAAAATATTTCTACCGCAGCCTTTATATCGAAAATCTCCAAGCCTACCAAGGTTAGCCCCAACTCGAATTGGACTGCAGAGATTATGTATGAATGGTCGTTCCGAACGAGGCGAACTTTCTCATTTTCACCCTCGCAATACTGCAGTCAAGCTGAGACCAGGGATATTGTTTGCCAACTAATGGTTACCAGCGATGTTCGGCAATTCTTCGAAGGAAAACAGAGCGTGGAGGAGGAAAAGGCGGGAGAATAGGGAAAACCGAAGAAGGAAACACCGGAAACAAAACAGTAGTGAATCAAATTTTGTTGAAGAAACGTTCGAATTAATGTGTGTAATGCATGTGGCCACTTATTTCCTACCTAAACAAACCTTCACAACGGATATCGGCGCAAATCGCAAATAAGGCCCGGGGGGGGGTCACCCCTACTCAGTGGTTATACGCCTTGGTAAGAAGACATGTGTATGTATAGTTAAATGGCTTACCTCAGTTCACTGTAGGGATAGAACACACTATTGCTGCTAAAAAATTCCGGTTTCAAAAAGCAACCTCCCCCCCCCCAGGACCTATTTGCGCCTCGATATCAATTTCGAACGAAACATATGTAACAGAGTAAATGAATTAATCACCTTCGTATGACAGTGGCTAAAGTCGAACGTATTTCTGGAGGCATTTTGGACATTTGAGACACATTGACATTTTGGAAACAAGCCTGTTGCTGCTTTGTAATGTTGTTCTAATAAAAAGTTCGAAGCTATCACATGAACCTTCATCACTTTATACATTTGGAAATGCGCAATAAAAACAGATTCTTTCAATGATTCTAGTTCTTTTCGAATGCTGAATGGTGTCACCTTTTCCATACTAGATGCACTACAATAAAAACAACAGGAAACTGCTATTTAACGCCCACAATAGGTTTTCAGGCCCGTAGGTTGCTGAACGTCTGAAAATGCTGCGGACTACCCCCTGAGCGACGAAAGCAGTTTCCACACGAACAGCTTGGATGGTACCCACCCTTAAATCCCTTCCCTAGTCTGGTTTTGCGCTCGAAGAGCGCACTCCCTGGGCCACGAGAGGTTCGCGTATCGCCAACGCGCGCCTGAATGATACGGTAGCCATTCAGGGGAGTGTTCGTCAGGATCGTGATAGTCTCGAAGAGCGCAGAACGAACACAGCTGCGGAACCCTGAGCGATAAATTTGTAATTCGATTTTAATGTCTGGCGGGCCGCAACTCCATCATCAAGAAAGAGTGTGCAAATTGACTGCTACTTCATTTTTGTTCGACTGTTACTGCTCTTCATTTCTATTCTTATATTGCGGTGGTCGTGGCACCTTTATTGGTTCTGCTAGCTTCATTAAGCACCTCACCGGCGCAGTACGAGCCGCGTCTGCAGTGATGGTTGTCGGCGAGCAGTCGCACCCCATACTCCCCGGAGCTCGATAGTCGGACTTCAGCTGGGACAAGCACGCTAATTGACGAGCAAAGCCGGCTATAGTTTATGAATAGTCCCCTACCCCACCTCCGAAATACCATAGCGCCGTCTTCTGTCCCCCGGTAGAAACGGACCTACTTCAATTTTGCGCCAGAGATCTGGTCAACGAACTTCCATGCAAAAACGTTAAACACGGATACATAGGCGCTAGTACTGGACATCAAATCAGTTACGAGAGAGATCAGGATGACACTTCCCTTAGATGAGCACCTGGAAACTTAGTAAGAAGCAAAAGTCGCGTCGCCGTACGATCTTAACAAGGATGTTGATGCCTTTCTCAAAGGCTACGCGCAACCAGGTAGAAGTAAACATCGGGAACAGGAGAAAGGTTCAACTTACTTCACGAGATTGTGCTTGATCCGACGAAATTTCTGCCCAACATCCTTTTTAGCCTTCTCCATAATAGGCACCGTTCCTCATCCAGAACTAAAACAGACCATGCTACAAGCATAACTACTGACGACGCAGACCACCGGAACTGCTAGCGAAGTTCTAAAAGCGAAGAGTAGTCAGGTACTACTTGACAACAGGTGATCAAGCTCCACTTAAAGAAGTAAAAATTTATAGAAAAGAAGAGTATGAGACCGTGATAACGGAGTCATCCACGGCCACATTTATTTATTATTTATTTATTTATTTATTTATTTATTTAAACAAAGACAACAGTCTTGTTTAAAGAATGAGGGAACACAAAAAAAAAACTGTACATACACAACACAACAAAACACGAAAGAATGAGTCATATGCACATTAAATTCGATGACATAATAAGTGTCTACTGACTGCGCAATATTTATAATGCTTAAGGTGTGGAAAACCTTTTGCAGACCTGTACAGATAACCTTGTCATGTCTTCGTATTTACCTAGCAGCAGATTGAAATCACCAAGTGTTCTGTATGTTAGAAAATCAGATCTGACTCGAGTTTTGGCAACTGAAACTCGAAGCTTAAGCTTTCCTCTTACGGATCTCGTCAGAGCGCCATCAAAGAAATCGGTTGGGTTAACGGATAATTTGTTGCTAATGATCTTGAACATCATGACACGATCTGCTGCTTTTCTTCTATTCTCGAGCGACGGTAGGCCAAGTAAGACTGATCTTTGAGAAGCATGTGGAATCTGATCGTAGTTCATTGAAAAGCATCTCATCATAAGTTTTCTAGTGAAGCTATTTTGAACACTTTCCAAAAGCTTGATATCTTTCCTCTTAGTTGGATTGAAAACCGTGATTCCCGATTCAACAATTGGCCTCACATATGTTTTATAAGCTCGGATATAAATTTCTGGTTGATTTGACTTTAGAGCTCGAAAGAGGTTATATATACGGTAGCCGGCCTTTTTAACGAGAAGTCTGCAGTGCTGTGAAAAGCATAGATTGGACGTTATGATGAATCCCAGATCGCGGGCTTCTTTTATATTGCTTAGAACCTGACCATTAATACTGTATGTTAGGAACTGTGGCTGACTTTTAGATCCTATTGTTAGAAAGCATGTTTTTTCATGTGCAAGTGGTAGACCCCACACATATATAAATTCGAGTAGTAAACAATGGACAATCAGTGGCAATCGATCCTAGAACGAGTCCACACCACTGGATAGGGCACTATGGAGCGAGTCGAGCTCCGTTTCGGTCTGCAGTTGGTCCCCACCCATGGAGAAGTCCACGGCTCATCTGTACAAGTATGATGCGAGGCAAGGAACCGCGCAAAGATTCACGGAAGCGAATGTAAGGGGATCGAAAGAGACGTCCAAGAGAGGTCCACTCTCTATTGGCTTCCCAGTGAACATCAGAAGCCTCACAGACACACACACACGGAAACGCAACGGGAAAGAACAACTCGTGAGGACACGGCCGGCTCTCAGGGGCGCAGAGCGAACGATCGCACGTGGTCAGGGACGCAGTGTGCCGGGTTCCGGGGTGCACGAGTCGCTGCCTCCATGTGACTCATGCAGCGGTTTTTAGTGGCTGGAACTGTGCAGCTCAGTCGTCCGCTGGACCCACGTATTGACTGACAACGCCGGGCACAGGGTGGGACCGTGTTCTGCTAAGATTAGCCGCTGGCCTGCGATTTCAGTGGGGTGTTAGGGATCGTCGGCTACTCAGTGGCCATTCATTTGGACGGCCCACAACATCCAGCTTATATTAACGAGGGAGGTCAGTGAACTCGGTCCGGAGATTCTGAAGGAGACCTATATGGTCTTGTAGGGCATTGGGCGAGGATCACAGAACTGTTTCGTTTCTGCAAAGTGCCCCTGGTTAGTCCAAAAATGGCAAAAAATTGTATCACTTCAGGGCAGGCTGATAAGGCAAAAGTGACACCTGGAATGACGCTGTCGTGCTCTGATCTTAACTTACAAAAAGTTTGGAGCGCAAATTAAAGTTAGATTATAGTAGTATGATAGATTACGACGTTTCTTAGACGAAGCAGCAGTGTACAATAGATTCATTTGCAACAGTGGTGACAGCGAATGGATGGCCGAGTGGTGAGGGTCTTATTTATAAATATAGCCGGCTGTGCGCGTAATTTAGGGTGCGTGATGCGCCACCGCACACAGCTGCCTCGTGATATCGTATCCCGCGCCCAATTTAGGCATGGTTACAGGGCAAAGGACAACCATGACTCATGTTTTCGCCGATTCGTCGCGCCGTCGGCGCTCTCCGTACTAGAGATTCTCCTCGCCTAGCCCCTACGTTTCTTCTTGCCCGCGCTAGAGTGCAGGCAGCGGAGCACGTCTCTGCTAGAGCACCCTACTGGGACTGAGGTTGGGTGAGTCGACCAGTGCACTTCATTAGCACTCATTTCTCAAAGGAGGAGCGTCTGCTGGAGGAGTTGGCATATCAGCAACACCGATGAGATCAGATTTCGACCTTTTCTGGCACAGGTTGGGTGGAAAATACCGTGTAGAGACAATGACATGTTAGTCAACAACAAGAATGGCCATTACGTGGGAGCAATGCCTCTTCCGTTTATTGGGCTTGGGAGGTGTCGTGTTCTGGGTTGAACACAACAGTGTTTATGGCCACATGTGGAGTTCTGCGCAACTAGAAGCTTTGCTATATTGCTTGCTCTACGTGCATGATTGGAATTTTTGCCGTTATTCCACGACACATGGCTTCAAGAAGCTTCACGCTTCAAGGATCTACTAACACAAAGTGCGTCTTCGGTGTCAGTTTTTGACTTGAGGGTGAGGAACTGTTTTCCCATGCGAAACGGTGAGTGGTCGTGCCTTTCCCGCTCCTTGTCAAGTGAATTCCTTTTATCAGTCGATGAAGCAAGGATTCCAACGCAACCCGCTGTGGCAGGTTATACATGAAACTAGAGAAAATGAGAGGTTATAAAGGCACTGAAGTTTGTCTCCCTAATATACCTCCACTATTGATCTGTCCATAAGCACTAATGCTTTGCTGGAGCGAGACGGACAATGAAGAAGGTCTGAGGATGGACCGCTTCTACGCCCTCATTTCTTGGAATCATCATATTTATTCCCGTAGAAAGTAGCGGTTTCGGTGCATCTCGATTCTGACTTGCAGGAAGTCCTACTCTTTTGGAACATGGCCTTCTTGAAATTCAGTATCCATCTACAGCAGGTTTCCGCAACAATCGGCGAGCCCTGGAGACGCAGACGACGAGCGTGTTCTCTCATTCAGGCGTCGAGTCAGCTCGCTCGCTCGTTGCGCAGCAGGAGTGTCTATTTCACTGCGCTCTCGCCACCCCGCTGCTTTGGTTGACCTTTGCACGTAGACGTTTAAGCATTCGCAGCTGAGTGTAATAAACCTGCCCCTCTCAGGTTTATTTACGTGTAGATCATACGGCCTCTTAGGCCCGTACATAACAAAACATAGCGATAACACGAAGGTTTTATTAACAGTAGGAACGCATGTGGACAGAATTGAAGTCGCAGATATAAGGCCTCAGGGGGGGGGGGTAGAAGGGAAAGGGAGGATCGAGGCTCAGAAGCTCCTCAAGGGCGGAGAGGCGCCGGAGCTGAAACCACACGGCCGGCGATCCAGACGTTGTTCTGCATACGCCTTTAGTACCCGGATCCCCGGGTAGCATGTGGTATCGTCGGCGACGCGATGCCTCTACCAGAAGAGGCACCAGCCCACTGTACATGGGCGGAACAGGTCACCATGGCCAGAAGATAGCGGGGTACGCGACAGTGCTCCTATGCGGTTGTGACGAATGGTCCTATCTCCCTTTCCTGCTCATTACATATAAATGATTAACCACTAAACCATCCTGAATAGTGTACAGAAGTAGAAACGCGTTACTCCTCTAACATTTCGCTATCTGTACCTCTTCCGCTATCCGTACAACGGGTATATTTTGGTGCATCGGCCTAATAAGCCATATCGTAAGTCTCTCGCGTCCCTACGCCTAGAGCAACAAGTCGATCTATTGCAGATCGCATTCTCTGTAATAAAGAGAATCGTAAGTCTCTCGCGTCCCTACGCCTAGAGCCGCAAGTCGATCTATTGCAGATCGCATTCTCTATAATAAAGAGAATCGTAAGTCTCTCGCGTCCCTACGCCTAGAGCAACAAGTCGATCTATTGCAGATCGCATTCTCTGTAATAAAGAGAATCGTAAGTCTCTCGCGTAACTACGCCTAGAGCCGCAAGTCGATCTATTGCAGATCGCATTCTCTATAATAGAGAATCGTAAGTCTCTCGCGTAACTACGCCTAGAGCCGCAAATTTCTGTGCATATAGCACCAGAAAAATCTCTTTCATCACCGAAAGAAATTCCCAGTGTCCAAGACACTAGGAACACTATCTCTTAAATTCAAAGAGACCTACGAGAAGTCACGCATAAAATGGCGTTGCACTTCCACAGAGCCCCGATCATGAGCAGCGCATCAACGCTGAAAGATCTTGTGGTATCGTACACAGAGTACACAGTAAGGGTAGAATATCCGCTAACGGATGAGAATACTTACGAGAAATGTAAGTCTACTACTGCACTTTCGCAAAGCAGTATAAAGCAAGTAAAACAGGGAAAAGACAAGCTCGAGAAGCTCTATAAAGAGATTCGAGAGGAATACAAAACTTGTAAAAATAAGTCCGATAAAAAGGACATTATGCTAGAAATTGAACAGATAGAGAATGAGTCACAGCTGCATAAAGAGCTAGCTAGTGCGGATAATCTGATCTACAAGCTCACGGCACGTCATGAAGAATCAAAGTGCGTAAGAGACACGATGAGTGTAAAATTAGGGTATATCTCACAGAGAGCCCTAATACTGCAAAACGCACCATCGTGCAGTACTGCTCTGCAGGAAGATGAGGCTGACGAAACAGAACCGATTGAAACTGCGGACAGTAATATCTCTCAAATACCGTTGGATTCGGTTGCTGATAATGTAATTGGAAGTAAGGCACGACTATGTCGTTCGATAAAACCTCCTCAAGCGACGTTACCGAAATTCTACGGCAACGTTGAAGATTTCTCAGAGTTCTGGGCAATTTTCGAGACCCTTGTTCACAAGAGTACGGAGCTTGACGTTATGGAGAAAATCCTCTTACTCAAGGAAAGTCTGAGAGGAAAGGCACAAGATTCAGTTAAAGGCATAAAGCTTGTGCCTGAAAACTATGAGTGGATTATACAAACTATACAGGAAAAGTACTGTAATCATTCTGTAAATCGGTCACATATAGCGCACAAACTCATCAGTTTAAAGTCAGCTAACAGTTATGCGGAAAGCTGCTCGTCAGCTTTCGATCAGATCCAAATACTGATTAATCAGATGGTGTCCGCAGGCTATGATGTCCGTAAAACTTGTGACCCGATGTGGTGTGAAATCATCCTAGCGAAATTTCCTCACGACGTGGTGAGACCAGTTCTGCTATCGAGCCATTCGCAAGATAGCCAAACAATCGGTGACCTCATGGCTCATTTAAAGAAAGAGATTGCCGCTAAAGCGTACGTGGAGAACAGGCTGGGTCACAGAGAGAGCATTGCGCCGAGTCCATCAAGAGATAAGTGCACCATGCGGCGACGGTACTCTGCCACTCGTCAGTGTCTGTTCTGCCATAGGGGAAATCATAATTCAATGACTTGCAGAGCGTTCACCGATCAAGCAAGACGCCGCAAGATACTAACAGATGGCAAAAGGTGCTGGAAATGTTGTTCAACCAACCACTCCAGCTATGAGTGTCAAATTCCTGACTGTTCTCAGTGCGGTAAACAGCACCATAGCAGTCTGTGCACGAAGGGGAGCAGAAATTTCCGAAGTTCCCCTCCACGTTCATGGAGTACCAGTCAAAGATCGGGGAGAAATAGTCCAGTAAACTCGCAAAAAGGTGGAAGTAGCAGTATTAGCTACGAGATGACATCAGTCTCAGGAAACAATGGGATGAATAATAATTCCTCTAAACAACCAAAAATGGTCGCCAGAACATTGGCAATACCTCGGAATCAAAAACCCGGAGTCAAGCCATTAACTGGTCGTCGTAGTCCTTTAGTATATACCAAGTCTTCACTTCCGCCTCTTCGATGTCTCCAACCTTCAACAAGCCGCTCTTCGCCACTACTCCCGCTGTCTTCAACCCTCCACAAGCCGTACTCCGCCACCAGTCCCACCGCCTTCAACGATCAACAAGCCGTTACCCATCGTCAACTTTCTAGCCGACTCCACTCGCCCTCAAGCTGTCACTTCTACTACCAAAGCCGTTCGACTGCTACTAAATGATCTGCTATTCGCACATTTTTGTATGTAGACATGTCTCTGTTTCGGCGCCGGCGGCAGTATCGTCGGCGACGACGATGCCTCTACCAGAAGAGGCACCAGCCCACTGTACATGGGCGGAACAGGTCACCATGGCCAGAAGATAGCGGGGTACGCGACAGTGCTCCTATGCGGTTGTGACGAATGGTCCTATCTCCCTTTCCTGCTCATTACATATAAATGATTAACCACTGAACCATCCTGAATAGTGTACAGAAGTAGAAACGCGTTACTCCTCTAACATTTCGCTATCTGTACCTCTTCCGCTATCCGTACAACGGGTATATGTGGCTCAACGTGCGGCTGGCTGCGGCTGATGGAACTCCCAGCGAGTCCGAGGGGAAACAGCGGTGGCGGCCTTATAGGAGCTACATTACATGAGCGTCACGGGAATATCTGCTTATAATCGCTCCAGATCTCTATTTTGATGCGTTTTCGGAGCCATATGAGTTGGCGGACTGCGGGGGGGGGGGGGGAGGCGGGCGTGTGGAGTTATGGTGTCGTGACTCGCGTCCGACAAGTCTTCACAGGTCGCCGTCGCTGGGCCGGGCCGGTCGATCGACCTGGTCAAACCTGGTCAAACGCGTCGACACGTCGCCGCCGCCGAAGCTTCTAGAAGCCGGCAGAGACGCAGAGGGTGCGTGCCTCTGTCGTCTCTGACCGGCTTGGTCGCCAGTCCTGCCTCGTCGGTCGGATCCTGGCTTGGTCATCATCGAGATCCACCTCCCTGGTCGCTACGATCGTCAATGTCATCCTCGTCGCTAGCCGCCAGTCGTCGTCAAGGAGCCAAGGATTCGTCGCCGTCGTCGTTTCCACAGGTAACGCGGGGCCCCTGCCTGGCCTCGTCGGTCCCGACTTGGCGCAGGCCACGGGACCTGGGTCAGGCAAGCCCCGCGGGTTGCGGTCCTGATTCCCGTAGTAGGTTTTGGGTGCAGCCTGGCCCGTAACTCGTAGGATAGGTCGCCTCCATATTTTGTTATGTTTTGTCGGTCATCATTCTTAGCTAATATAAACTGATAATTCAAAGGTTTATTATCCAAACTCGTAAGGTGGTTTGCCAGGGTATCTGGGTCAAGTCAATGGTCAAATCAGCGTCGCAATTGGAGGGATCGCCGGGGGTCGGGGGACGCTTCGACCAACGGGGATTCCTCCGGAGGAAGCCAACATACGAAGAGACGCTATCATGTGGGATTACAAGGTCGCATCAAAGGGCACGCGGCAAACAAGATCCGCTAAGGGCCCATCGGGTAAGAATAACCGCGTGACAGTGCAAGCCCACTGGTCGCGAGCCGCGGATCCAATATGCCACAGCTCGGGCCGTAGAGGGGACCTCGGCCTCCACCGATGTACGGGCGGAGGTCCCCCCTGCGGCACGACATGGTGCATCGGTCCGAGGTTCAGTGTGGGGAAACTCACACTGGGCCCTAGTGATCGGACCTTTCCGTTGGCTCGCAGGCATTTAAGCCTTGTCGCCGCGTCCGGTGTAAGGGTCGCACGAACTGGACTAGTTCAGGTGCCGCTGACGGCACATGCGTGCGCTATAACTGGGGTAATGCCCTCCTCTCCTCTAGTAGCCGTGGTTCTTACCTGTGCACCTCGAGTGGCACGAGCCAGCACAGGGACAGCCGTTATACATCGAACCACAAGTGCTACGGTGCGCACATAGAGGGAGCAGATAGTCGGACTGACCGACTGGGAAACCCCTCTTGGACCTTGTCGCCGTCGCAAAGAAGCATGCAAACGGGACCCGGCAGGAGACCCCAGGTTCAACAGTGCGTAGCAGCCCCCTAAGGCAGGTCTACAGGGCTACGTACTGTCTGGCAAGTTAACCCATTGGCAGTATTGTCGTCTTAGGTCCCGCCCGCAACTTCACTTGGTCCAAGGCTTTAGTCGTCATGCATTGCTCGTAGAGCACACGCTGTTCAAGGGTTTCGTGTCTCGCTTTCACACCCTGTTTCGTCAAGGCCTACGCGTGTCGCAATAACACCATTCACTTGCGTACCCACATTTGTGTCACAATAGCTCTCGCGTATGGACGTGCTTGTCGCTATATTGACCGTGCTTGTATGGAGAAGGCTCCTGGCCAGAGCCCTCTTCCAGTCAGCCCACGCTTAGGTCATCTTACTTTAGACTCGGGTTTCGGCAGTACCGCCTCCTGCCAATAATCTTTTTAAAGTCAAACAACGATCATACCTACGGTTTCGTGGTGCAAAGCTAACCTTACCAAAGCGCTCACGGCCTTGGAGAAGCTCAGAGGTCCTCCAGACCATCTTGACCAGGACTGTCCGCGCGACGCGACCTCATGCCGGTTTTGTAAGCAGACCAATCACCACCCGGCATTCTGCCCCGTAGGGCATGCGGTCATTCGGAATGTCCCCATAGAGCGCTGGCATAAGCGGCTGCGTCGCGCTCGTCGTAACGCAGTTTATATGCGTTAGGTGCTGCTCTGCGAGTCGTTCGAAAGAAGTCGCTGTAGTACTTTCGATGAAGGATAAGGTGAGGAATATTTCTAAATATTTCCCTTCTTATTTCAAAATAGTTTTCTATCTACAACAATTAATTTCTATTTTAGTAATTTAATAATTTTCTCAAAATTTTACTTTTTCATATACATTCTTTTCCCACTATTTTTTATCTCCAATATTTTTTCTTCTCTCTATTTCCCTTCTCCAAATTCGCCACATTTTTGTTATCCAACATATCCCATATATATCATTTTCTCTTATTTCCAATAATACATCCAACTTTCGTATAAGATGTTTCCCAGTCCCCAACGAAGTTCTTCAGGTCGCAGTCGTGGTCGCTCGCATCATCGTGCCGTCGTATCATGGTCGCCGTCTCGTCGTGCCGTCGTGTCATGGTCGCCGTCGTTGCGGATGTCATGGTCGCCGTCGCTAAGAACATCATGGTCGTCGCCCCACATGTAAACATGTATATACTTCGTCGTCATCAACATCAACGTCGTCCCCGGGATCTCCCTTCGTCACCTCGCCATCGTCATGGACCTCAACCCCAGCCTTACCCTCACTTCACTTATGCCGTCATCACTTATAATGTTTACTTGTTGTTATGTTTTTACTGTTATTGTTCTTAGGTCGCATAGACATCTTTTTCCTTTGACTTTAACTCGTAGGTCGCTAGCGGCCCATGCCCTCTCGTCATGCTTACCCACCCCCAGGCTGCATCTGTCGCACCCGCCGTGGCGCACGCAACGTGGCATCGCCCGCCACGCCGCCACCCTCTATCTCTGGTCGTCCTAGGCTGCGGTGCTGACATGTCTGTAAATTTTCTAGGTAAGCTTCAGGGCCGTGACTACCTGTGGATCCTTCTTGGGCCCCCCATTGTCGTGACTCGCGTCCGACAAGTCTTCACAGGTCGCCGTCGCTGGGCCGGGCCGGTCGATCGACCTGGTCAAACCTGGTCAAACGCGTCGATCGACACGTCGCCGCCGCCGAAGCTTCTAGAAGCCGGCAGAGACGCAGAGGGTGCGTGCCTCTGTCGTCTCTGACCGGCTTGGTCGCCAGTCCTGCCACCACCGCTCCCGCTGAGCGGTGGTCGTCCCCGGCCGCTCCCGCTGAGCGGCCGGGCGTCGTCGTCACCGTCGCCCGTCGCCTCTGAGGGCAAGCACTACTCGTCGGTCGGATCCTGGCTTGGTCATCATCGAGATCCACCTCCCTGGTCGCTACTATCGTCAATGTCATCCTTGTCGCTAGCCGCCAGTCGTCGTCAAGGAGCCAAGGATTCGTCGCCGTCGTCGTTTCCACAGGTAACGCGGGGCCCCTGCCTGGCCTCGTCGGTCCCGACTTGGCGCAGGCCACGGAACCTGGGTCAGGCAAGCCCCGCGGGTTGCGGTCCTGATTCCCGTAGTAGGTTTTGGGTGCAGCCTGGTCCGTAACTCGTAGGATAGGTCGCCTCCATATTTTGTTATGTTTTGTCGGTCATCATTCTTAGCTAATATAAACTGATAATTCAAAGGTTTATTATTCAAACTCGTAAGGTGGTTTGCCAGGGTATCTGGGTCAAGTCAATGGTCAAATCAGCGTCGCAATTGGAGGGATCGCCGGGGGTCGGGGGACGCTTCGACCAACGGGGATTCCTCCGGAGGAAGCCAACATACGAAGAGATGCTATCATGTGGGATTACAAGGTCGCATCAAAGGGCACGCGGCAAACAAGATCCGCTAAGGGCCCATCGGGTAAGAATAACCGCGTGGCAGTGCAAGCCCACTGGTCGCGAGCCGCGGATCCAATATGCCACAGCTCGGGCCGTAGAGGGGACCTCGGCCTCCACCGATGTACGGGCGGAGGTTCCCCCTGCGGCACGACATATGGCTTTTTTGCCTTTTTTCGTACTTGGGCCTTCTATTCCAGCAGAATCCTAATAAAGTGGTGGGCTTCCGCTTGGAAAAGATATCCAAGCCTATCAGGATTAGTCCCAACTCGTATTGGACTGCGGGACATTATGTACGAATCGTTGCCGCAACGGAGCGACATCACCGGTCGATGATCGGCAGTGGTCCAGAACCACGGAGCCGTCTTCTTTTTTTGTTGTTGGAAAACTCTGACCACGACAATTCATTGCGACAGGGTGAAAACTTCCTCCCAAACACTAAAACAGACGCGGTTTCACATTCGCAACACTGCAGTCAGGCTGAGAACAGGGACGTTATTTGCCGAGCAATGGTTACCAGCGATGTTCGGCAATTCTGTGCAAAAAAAGCAGGGCGTGGAGGAGAAAAGCAACGGAGAACCGAGAAACGTAAGGAATAAAACACCGGAAAGAAAACAGTAGTGAATCAAATTGTTCAACAAATGTTCGAATTGGTGTGTGAAATGATTGTGGCCACTTCTTTTCTACCTGAACAATGGATAACCATTCTCAACGAAACATTTGGCAGAGTAAATGACTTTATCGCATTTATATGACCGTGGTTAAGATCGAGCGCACTTCTGGAGACATTTTGGACATCTCAAGACAGAAGTCTTGATCACAACAAAACATCGTTATAACAGCTTACAACCTCGATAGCAGCCACTTGAGGCTTAAGGAAACTGATTTGAATCATCTCAAGATACACTTACATTTTGCAAACAAACCTGTTGCTGCTTTGGGATGTGTGTAGTAAAAAGTTCTAAGCTATTAGATGAGCTGTCATCACTTTATACATTTGGAAATGCGCAATCAAAAATAGATTCTCTCAGTGATACCATTTTTTCGAACAGAGTGGTGTCACTGTCTTCTATATTAGATGCTTTACAATAGGGACAATAGGAAACTCTTATTTAAAGCTCCCAGTAGCAGGTATCGTTCAGCCCGTAGGTTGCTGAACGTCTGGAAATGCTGCGGACTTCCCTGCCGGAGTATATACCACCGCAACACCGTCAAGTAGTGCACAAATATTACTGCTACTTCTTATTTTGGCTACTACTGCCTCTCTATACGACTATTACGGTCACCATGCAGCTTTATTGGTTCTGTCAGATCCATTAGGTTTCTCACTGGCGCAGTACGAGTCGCGTCTCGGTGGTGATTGCCGCGCAAGTAGCGAGCAATCGCACCTATGCTGCACGAACCGCGACAGCCCGACTTCAGCTGTGATTCCCCGACGGTCGACGCTTGTGAACGCCAGAGTACTTAAAACAGGCGTAGAGTACGATGTCATGAGGCAGCTGTGTGCGGTGGCACCTCACACACCATAAATGACGCGCGCAGCTGGCTATCCCTTTATAAATAAGACCAGTGGATAGCGCGGCGGACTTACGGGAAGGGATCGAGGGTTCGATTCCGGGAGTGTCTGTGCGATGTGCTCTGTGGAATGCTCCCTTTTCTGCTAACAAAGAGTACATTTTGGCTACGGTAGGTTACCGTATTATTGGATAGTGGTGAATAAGGGTGACGAAGTTATGACTACCGATTTCGCCCAGACTTCACCTATGGGAACTATTTAATCTGCTGACCACGAATATGTCACTCTTTTTCTAAATTATCACTTTTCTTGCACTACTTTCCATCGAAGGTTGAAGTCGAAGGTTGGAAAATAAGTTTGACCACATTGGAGAAGAAAGCGATCCTGCTAACGTAGATAGCTTCACACCGATATTTACAGTAACCTCTCGTAGTACACCGAAATTTTAAAGACGGTATCATAACCGTGGTCAGCACCCCAAATAACTCCCGTGGGCGATGTTTGGGCGAAATTTTTTCTTTCGTCCTCTCCTCGACCTCTGGACCGTGAAAGGCAGCAGTGCCGGTTATTCTGCGTTCTACACCCCCCTCCCCGTTACTTACATATACCCATCGTAACCTTCTGCCATTCATCGTTTCAACGAAAATGGTTGCCAGATTGGTAACCTGCATCCCAGATAATCCTATAGATGAATTTGGGACAAAAAATCTTTTTCGATCTCCAGAGTTGAGGGGGTGAGTGCAAGTGGTCATAGCTGCAATGCCCGACGCGTCTACTGTAAGTGTATTGGAGAATAGTCAGGAAAAATACACAGCGAGATAAATACCATAAGGTGGATAAAATATTCTGTACTTGGTAACAGTGAGCTGAAATAGTGAAAGCTGCGTAGAATAAAAAGCAGTCTGTAAAGAAATCCGAAGAGCAATGAGCTTGTCTTGATGATGGATCATCTCAATACTTGTCGATCGTGTTCACAAATAAGGTGACAGCGAGCAACACTTCCAAAACTAATAGAAAACATTCCAAAGAGGTCATATGGGGGTAGCATCTAACGGAACCTTCCCCAGTAAGACAAGCGTGGTTTAATGGACGCTCGACATAACCCCACACGACAAAACTAGCTTCTCTACATCTGACAACAGGTTGAAAGCGGGGTTAGGAAGCAAAGAAGGTATCCTACCGAAGCCAAAATGTACTCTTTATTAGCCAAAAAGGGAGCACTCCACAGAGCTAATCGCACAGACACCCCCGGAATCGAACTGTCGACCCCCTGCCGTAAGTCCGCCGCGCTATCCACTCGGTCACGGGAGGGGGACGTCCTGCCTGAAAGCGGCGCGGGCAAAGACGCGGACAGTGCCTGCGGAGACAATTAGCGTCGACTCGTGCAGTTACACCCGCGGCTTCGCACTCAGCCAGACAGCCCTCGCCGCGGAGGCGATGGTGACCCAGCCAATCACGGGAGCCTGTAGGTCGACCAGATTTGGTGTGATTACAATCGATAGAAAGATAGGAGGCCTAGACGGCTTAAATTGACAGCCCGAAAATTGGGAATGATCTGAACCCTACCATCTTCTATATCAGAATTTCAAGCTCTATCGAATGAGCCAGGAAAGAATCTTATCTCAATAACCCTTGCAACACTTTTTTTCAGGCGCTGTTTCGTTAAATATCAGTTTTTATTAATATCAGAATTAACTGCAAGACAAGTATCCAGGCTAGTGGTGTGAACCCTACCATATCCTGTATTAGAATTTCGATCACTATTGAATGAGCTAGAAATTAATCTGTCTAAATAACCCTTAAGGTAGCCTTTAGGCGTTGTTTATTTTCCTTAAATATCAGTTTTTATTTATATCAGAATTAATTGTGAGGCATGCTTCCAGGCTGAAATTGCGCGAGGAGTATAACTGGATAGAGGAGAGACCTTCTAAGAGTACCCCAAGTGCTCCACATTTTTGAAAACGACATTGATCCTTCAATGCGTAGAGCATTTTCACAGTCTGAAATTGCCCAACGAGTTCGATTTGATGGTCGGTGAACCTCCTAAGAACACCGAAGTACTCTAGTTTTTTCAAAGCATTTTATGAGTGTTTCCTAACTCGGTAATTAGTGGAGGAGACATTGGCTATGCAGGTACACTGCCTTTGGAACGCGAGGTCAAAAAACTGCTAGAAGCCACAAACGACTGGACGGGTGAACATTAGATTTGATGAGCCACCTATCCAGTCTTAGTCTCGATATATATGGTGTGTGCATTATAAAGTTCCATAGAAAAATTGGTTACGAAATACTAAAGAGATGTAATGTTGAAACGAATGCTTTGAACTTCTGTTAAAAGATCTCTCGTCTATCTAATTGGAATCCTCGTGCAATTTTAGCCTGGAAGCAAGCCTCGCATTTAATCCTGATATGTGTGAAAAAAACCGATATTTAGCGAAAAATAAACAACGCCTGAAAAAATGCGCTTTAAGGGTTATTGAGGCAGGGTTCTTTTCTGTATCATCCGATAGAGCTCGAAATTCTGATATAGAAGATGGTAGGGTTCAGATCGATCCCAATTTCTGGACGGCCAATGCAAGCCTTCTGAGCCTCCTATCTCTCTATGGAATGTAATCACACCAAATCTGGTCGACCTCAGCCTCCCGTAGTTGGCTGGGTCAGCATCGCCTCTGCGGCGAGGGCTGTCTGGCTGAGCGCGAAGCGGCGGGTGTCACGGCGCGAGTCGACGCTAATTGGCTCTGCAGGCACTGTCCCGCGTCTTTGCCCGCGCCGCTTTCAGGCAGAACGTCCCTCACCACTCGGTCACCCATCGCTGTCACCACCGTTACATATGAATCACTTGAATGTGCACTGTAGCTTCGTCCAGGAAACGTCGTAATTTATCATATTACTATAATCTAACTTTAATTTGAGCTCCAAGCCTTTTGTAAGTTAAGTTCTGAGCATGACAGGGCCATTCCGGGTGCCACTTTTGCCTTCCCTGAAGTGATACAATTTTTTGCCATTTTTGGACTACCCAGGGCATTTAGCAAAAACGAAAAAGTTCTGTGATCCTCGTTCAATGCCCTACAAGACCATATACAGGGTGCGTAAAAAGTATTGACGCACTAAACGTAAACGTTAGAAATGACCACACATTATAAAATTTAACATGTTTTTACCCTGAATGTCAACAATGATCTAGCGAGCAGAATAGCATCACTTGTATTTTATATGGGCTTCTTTGTTGCGAATGCAAGGGCGAAGACGCCGAGGAAAGGCATCGACGGTGCGCCGCAAGTAGTCCACGTCGATCTCGTTCCATGCTTTGACCTTCAGTGACTTAATAATTTTGTGCATTCAACCTGCGAAAGTGTTGCAAACTCTTCAAGGACTTCAAAAGTGCTAATTCTGGCGGAAGGCTTGCTGCAAAGGAGTATCACGGTTTGTGCATTCATCACAAGAGCCTCTTGTCTTCCTGGATACAGGAGTGAAGATAAATCAGTAGAACTGTCTGTATTGATGTCCTGAAGAAGCAACTGGTTCCTTGGCTCAAATTCCACCTCGAGAGTAGGCCGTATGTCTTCCAGCAGGATTAGACTCCTGCGCAGAGTCGAGGATTGTTCAGGACTGGTGCCGCGCCAACTTCATTTCGGAAGAGGGATGACCTCTGTACAGACCGGATTTGAATCCACTGAATTACTCTATATAGGAAGTTTTGGAGGACAAAGCTTGTGCTACTTCCCACAAAAATATGAAGTCAGCGAAGGATGATCTGGTCAAAGTATGGAACGAAGTCGACGTGGACTACTTGCGGCGCACCGTCGATGCCTTTCCTCGTCGTCTTCGCCCCTGCATTCGCTCAAAGAAGCCCATATAAAATACAAGTGATGCCATTCTGTTCGCTAGATTATTGCTGACATTTTGTATATGAAGTTATTAAATTTTATAATGTGTTGTCGTTTCTAACGCTTACGTTTAGTGAGCCAATACTTTTTACGCACCCTATAGGTCCTTCAGAATCTCCGTACCGAGTTCACTAACTTCCCTCGTAAGACCAATGGGGAAATTAGGACTTAGCGTCCAAAGAAGCGAGGTTCAGTGGTTTTTGAGGCAACGAGCACCAGCTGATCTGGCAGAGAATGTTTTATTGCTGGAGACGTACAAAGAGTGACAGGGCCACCCACCCTGGGCGAGCCGAAAGAGGTCGCACCGTGGGCGAATTCCGCAGGGCCAAACGAAATACATTTTAAACATTTGATTTGTCTATTGAAGTATTTGAGCGACGACGTCGTTGCTCATCTGAAGTCGACTGCCCATATGGATTCGACGTCGAGTTGAGTCGTTGTAGACGTCGTTGTCCATATGGAGTCGAGTTTGAGCGTCGTCGTCGTTGCCCATATTGAGATTGAATTAGTAGTCGAACGTTGAACTGCAGCTGTCGTTGAAGGGGGGGGGGGAGCGGAGTAGCTGAAGTCGCCGGGGTCCGGACGTTAGGTACCTCTTTGATACCTAGTCACACTGCCAGGCGGACCATTTCACCGGCAACGGCCATCAGCTGTTCTGTCCGACGCAGTGACAACGTCTACTTTCTCATTTCAATCGTCTGCAAGAAACCACTTGCTATTTCACGAAGGTTGTCATGTGCTTCAGGCTACAAGAACCCTTCTTGATAAGCGAGATGATGCTTTGTCCTTCAATGGGTGGTCAGGTAACAGATGGATGATCTACAAATGTGCAACTCTAGATTTAAACTTCTTAAAATTTTCCATGGATTTATTTTAATTAACTAGTGTCTTTTGTGTGTTGACGTGTCTCCATTTGAGGCCCCGCGTTTGTTAAGGTTTATTATCCTTATCCTTGGATTTGTTGGGCGCGTGTAGCGCAGTCGGCGGAGGCGCGACTGTCGCGTGCACCCGATACCAGGTTCCTGGTTCGGATTTCCCGCCCAGGCCAACCAAGCCTTCCATCCCTCCGGGGTCGGTGAATTGGTACCAGAAGTGTCTGGGAAGGATAAAGCGCTGACTTGTTCATCGGCTGGCCACCGCAAGTCATTGCATGGCCAAATACGCATTTGTGTCGCCTCCACGACATCCCGTAGAAGTAGAAAGCGCTGGCGCATCCCAGAGGGGATTGAGTAACGCCGTCCTTTATCTTTATCCTTATCCTTGTCTTTGGATTTGTTAAGTCTCGACGTTTTTAATACCCTGTGCACCTTTTCCAGAAGTGTAACTATATTTCTGTTTCGCATCTTCAATGCCAAATCACTCAATCCTGTGTTGGTCCCTTGCTTGGTTATAATTGCTTGTTTTGGGTCTGTGCTCGCAGGATGTCATGACCTTCTATGCTCCTTGCACCTTTTAGGGTCGCTCGCACCTACGGTTTCTGCCCTGAAGGACTGATTTAGGCGTTTTCTGGCCGACGTGCTAGGTGTAAAATATTACGGGTCAAAGTACTGAGCGTAAAAGGAGAAACCTAAACCGGGTAAAAAAAATCTGGGGAGTTGGTAATTTCATAGCTTATCAAAGATGACGAGGTGAACGCATAATTCGCTTCAAAACTGATTTCCGACATCGTTGCTTGTACTCCTTCCACAAACCATATCATTAATGAAGTCAAGATTTTCTCAAATTTTAGACAATGTACCAAGAAGGTTTTGTTCTACTAAGAGAGAGAGAGCACCGCTGTTCCTCGGTAACGATTTGATAGCATTTTACCGTGGTAGTAAAGACTTCTCGTCGCGATGTCTGATGCCCGTTTTCACATGCTCTAATCGCTCGAACAATGAACTATGGTGTTATAGTTGGTCACTCTCCTTCCTATAAGAAATACTGCGGTACCACATCACCTATTTTTAGAGGGAACTTCGGTATGCAGTGCATATGACTTACCCATGTATAATATCCTTCGGATCCCCGCTTTAATTTGAGCGTAGCGGTTGGGGCGTCCGAGGTATCAGCGTCTATGTGCAATTTATTTGACGGCTATATAAGAGAATTCGACTCTCTCATAAATTTATGAACATAGATAATCCTTCGGATCCCCGCTTTAATTTGAGTGTAGCGGTTGGGGCGTCCGAGGTATCAGTGTCTATGTGCAATTTATTTGACGGCTATATAAGAGAATTCGACGCTCTCATAAATTTATGAACATAGATAATATACATGACATTAATATAAGGCTCGGAGACGGGAAAAACACACCGTCGTCCGAGCCGGACCAACACTACTATCTATTCCCCCTCTCGACCCGAAGGCGGGGCCCCCTAAGCTAACAGCGAGAAGCTCGCTATCTCGCTGGCCGTTTGAATAGGCAAGGCGGCCGGCCCGCTGCTACAAAGAGGGTAAAAGGGTCAAGAGGGCAAGGCGGAGCGGATAGCCGCCATCTGTCTCTCATCCTAGAGTCTACCGTAACCCGGGTCTTCTCATATCCCTTACACATGTTGGACCTGCAGTCTCCCTGGAGCTCGTTCCCTTAC
>OX377206.1:40052748-40105791 GCA_947396885.1 Heligmosomoides polygyrus polygyrus
ATATTTGTATAATTTATTTCATAACGAGATCCACCCTTCCCTTTGGCAGCACATTGTGCTAGATCATTCACAATTATGATGCTCTGAAGATTTTAGGATTGGATCTTCATTACCTTTAAATCATCATTGAAAACTATATATGCTTTCTCAAAAATCCCTCGAAATTCCTTGAAACCTGTCCTTTATGAATGTTGGAGGAGTTCGTATAATAATCGCAGAGTTAAAAATCCCAGGAACGAACATGCTCAACGAGGTCAACATTAGAAAAGTACCCTTGAATCAGCTTCCAAGGGCTGAGGGAACACGATAAATCTCTTCTTTCGCGGAGTTACAGATCAATTTTCATCTTGTGAGTCCTTGAAACATGGTTTATTCGTCCTGATTCATATAAATCCAGAGCATGCTCCTGAAGCCAGCTTGGAATCTGAAGCGGCGGGCAGCCACAAACTGACCGTCCTGCTGCGTCGCGTAAACTCTTCCGTCCTGGACAACTATCGTCACCTGTCCCGCCCTCCCTATAGGTCGTGGTATCTAAAGTAGCGCACCCGGAACTCCACTAATTGGGGGGGGGGGGGCGCTTCATGGGGTACCCAGGAAAGGCCCGACGCTGGGTGCAAAGTAGAGAGTTGCGGTCGAGACCACAACCCCCGCATTTCACACCACATTCGTCTTGGTGACTGGGCATCAGACACCTTAGACATAAGAGGAGCCGCTATGCTTGTGCCGTCCTAGAGACGGAATCAAGGAATCGCCTGCACCTCCCAGTAAAATGCCGCGGAACTTCTGTTTTCTGGGAAAATGGCCAAAAGGTTGGCCAGAAAACAGAAAATAGAGCTGCGTACAAAATTATGTCATAGAAATTCAATAAAAAGAATACAAAAAGCATAATAGAATCATGATTTTCGTTCCAACATTATGTTTGAAAGTATTTTAAATTGCACGCGTGTTGCGTTTTAAATGTGCTCGTGCAGAAATGGCGCCATACACTGGTGCACTACGCTTCTTTACTTGTTCGATTGATTGTGTAAATGCCGCTAACATGGAGATCCATCATAAGACACTTCTCGACTTTCATAATTTGACTTCGTACTCTTTTCAATTTTAGCAGTTGTTCGGACCATCTACGATTACTTACAACTTTATGCAAAGGCCACAAAATTAGTGTTCTGATAAGGTGAGGGTCTGAAGCGTATGTCTGAATGGTAGGAGTGACTCACGCGGTCGCGAGGTTCGAGTTGCTATTGGGGGAACCGTTGTGCTATCTGGGAGGGCTCCAGGACCTAACTCCAACGCGACGTCGCGGCGCTGAAACGCGGACGTGCGCTCGGTGACGCATGGTTGACCGCGGAGCACGAAGTGTTCTCAGTGTTCAAGCTCCCAGATCACATTTCTAGCAAGGAACGTAGGATCCCACAGAATGTTGTAGGCAAATGTCTGCAGTAGGACAATTGATCCGAGAATGGGTGAGTGACCTTTTTCCGTAGTATAACCATAATCACGGGTAAAAACTGACCGAAGAAGTTGTAGATGGCAAATACTGACGCTAAAAACCATCCACAAGACCGGGATTTCTGTATAAACTGTCGCTGATCATCCTGTTGAAACCACATTCATATACCATCTCCAAGAAACGTTGAAATAAGGCAAGGGCGTGCCGCATGTCCCTGTAGGAAACGTTTCTAGCCGTCGGAAGCATCGGACCGCGACAACTCGTCCAATTTCGCCGCGCACCGTGTGCGACGCCAGGGGGGTTCGAGCGGCGTTGGAGTTATGTCTGCCCCCGATCCGGGAGCAGCCGGTCAACCAAGGGGCAGCTCCTGTTGCAATTGTGTTGCCGTTCGGTTATTGAAGTAGTTGAGCTTGATTGCTGCTGCGTTTCCTTTCGGTTGCAACTGTGTTGCCGTTCGGTTGCTATTGTGTTGCCGTTCGGTTGCTAGACTGTTGCAGAATAAGCGTGCCTTCGGTCCGACTACCGTGCTTATGCAGCCATATGTTCATGTATATCCAGCTCGTACGTAACGAGAAACGGGAACGGGACGACAGGTGATGCAAGTGGCGAACAAGTAGTGCATTTTTTGGAGGCTCAGGGTTGCCCATAACGAGCTGCTGTTTACTTCTCACAAGGGAACGCTCTGAAGCATATGTCTGAACGGGGGGTGCGACTCATATAGGGAGAATCCCCACCCCTCAATTAGTATGAAATTGTGTTTATTTTTTTGCCAAGTCGTTAAACCGAAGGAGTAGGGGTCACAATGGGATACGGCGCATCACGAGTTTGGGGGTCTTGTACGCCCGCGATGCACCCACCGGCAAGCGGCTCGGAGCGCAGTGGAAGTGCGAATGCTTCGTGCGAGAAAGGACGGGGATTTGGTTCCTCTTCGCTGCTGCATTTTTGCATTTCAACTGACTGGTTGAGATTTGGGGGGGGGGGCTCTGACGTCTATTCTGTTTTCAGACGTTTTCTGCGCATTTTCCAGCTCTAGGCTGTGGTATTCAACATGGTGATGTATAAATGTTCAACACCAGTGATACACAGGTGCAAAGTGCATGAAGCAGCACTGGACACAATACGGGCAGCGTATAAACAGTCTCTCACAGTTTGTTTCCATCCGTGGACCAATGACCTCAGGAAAAACCATCCTGCTTGAATTTTCGGAAGAGACCAAGGTGTGACGTTGAAGGCGGTTAAAATGAGAAACGAGCTGTGTGGATCCCGCAAATTAAGTTAAAGGTATTGATACACTCTTTCCCTCATCTTCTCCTGTCACCTGGAAATCAGAGGTCTGCTGAAGGTTTTCTAAAACCTGACACCAACAATGTCCGCCAATGCTTGAGTGGTGACTGCTCACGCTGAAGTGTGGCCCATTTTAGACAAGGAACCTTCGAGGGAAGAAATCAAGCTGGCCGAACGGATGGCCAGCATAGTAAAGGACTTCGAAGCACGTGAACTTGAAGTCGAACAGCTGGAAGTGGTGGAAGAGGAAGATTGGGATCCGCAAGATGAACTGATGGACGTGGAGAGGCAAGCAAGCAGTGGGCAATGTTTTCAGGTGGAACTCTTGTTTCGGAGGAAAAAGTACGTCTTCAATTGGATTTCGGTTGCGTGCTCATAGCCGAAAAATCATTTCGTCGGGCAGGTTACTCCCATATCATGACGACTCAAACTGTGCTCTTCTTCCTTGAACATGTCTTCGTCCCACAGATGCCC
The DNA here is from genome assembly GCA_947396885.1 of Heligmosomoides polygyrus polygyrus. Lineage (NCBI taxonomy): Eukaryota > Metazoa > Nematoda > Chromadorea > Rhabditida > Heligmosomidae > Heligmosomoides > Heligmosomoides polygyrus. Next base: position 40,055,957 of record OX377206.1, read on the forward strand.
GATAACTGTACTGTTATTCTGGACTCATGGGCCGGCTTCTTGAACCACGTGGCGATCCAAGTTCACGAGGGGAGGACCTTGAGTATTCGGACTACACCTTCGGGTGCTACCGCCCAAATTCAACCAGTCGACGTGGGCTTCTTCAGTTAATTGAAATCGCTAATGAAGCATTTCACTCCCACGTCATTGTACACCTTCCTTTTGACCTGCAAAAAGGGACAACATCCTCTCCACAGCGTACAGCTGAAAAAAGCGCAGAAAACATCTGACAATGGTATAGAAGTCAGAATCCTCCAACTCTCAACCAATCAGTTGAAATGTAAAAATGCAGCAGCCCAAACCCCCGACCTTCCTCGCACGAAGCAACCGAACTTCCACTGCGCTCCGAGCCACTTGCCGGCAGGAGCATCGGCGGCGGGCAAAGCCCCCAAACTCGTGATGCGCCGTATTCCATTGCGACCCCAACTCCTTGGGTTTAACGACTTGGCAAAAAACCACACTTTAATACTAATTTAGGGTTGGGAATTCTTCCTATATGAGTCGCTCCCCCCGTTCAAACATACGCTTCAGACCCTTCCCTTGTGAGGGGCATTTACTTATCTATTAACTAACCACTTGTACTTGAGTTACTGTGGGTCGGATTATCCTCCACCTCCGGTTTAAAAATTGAAATTTTTTGATCGATGATACCGAATGTTCGGTTCCCGCAGAGCCTTTGGCAAGCTGCTATTCTAACTCTGGACCTTGCTCAGCTTTTGCTTGTCAAAAATTGAAGGAAGATACATGAAAGGTTCAGTCACGTTTGATATCGATGATGTAGTGACGAGGTACTGATACATGAAATGCTTCAGCACAGCCTGCATCATCTGTCGTCCCATTGATCATCAAGTTGTTTGAGTGGGCACCACCGCCGTCTCCATTCGTTCCTCTCGCGAGTTAGAGTGATCTAATGGATCCACGAGGGACACGAAGAGCGTCATAACGTCCCTTCAGAGCTTTCACGAAGAAGTCCGACCAACGCGTTGGTGGGCGTCCTGGTGTTCTCTTGACATCCTGCGGAATCCAATCGGTGACGGCTATCGTCCAGCGGGTGTCTGCGAAGCGCATTACGTGGCCGGCCCACCTAATTTTCGACAACTTGGCCCACGCGACAGCGTCTCTGATCTTCGAACGTCGGCGAAGCTCGGAACTCCGGAGGCCTTCTCTCACTTGCGTGAGTCATGTCACTCCGAGCATCGTTCTCTCGATTCCACGCTGCGCGACGGATTTCATCCTGATTTCATATTGCCCAGGTCTCTGAGGCGTATGTTAGGGCAGGAAAAACAGTGGAATCAAATAGGTGGACACGAAGTCGGACGTTCTTCGTCTTCTCCGCGACTTCTTCGACGCTCTTGAAAGCTCCCCAAGTTGCTCGTTTTCTCCTGCTCAGCTCTGGCGCTAGGTCGTTGGCCATATTGACTTCGTGACCTAGATACACGTAGCTGGAGCATTCGGAGTTCCGCCGAGCGAGAATGAGGCAACAGAATTTTCTCCGTTCCTCATGAGCATCTTTTTCGTAAGATTCAGATGCAGTCCAACGTTCCTATACGAAGCCCCCAGGATTCGCTCCGCCTGGCTGATGCTCGGTGTTATGAGCACGATGTCGTCAGCGAAGCGAAGATGGTGCAGTTGCCGGCCGTCGACCTTCACTCCCATGTCTTCCCATTCTAGATCGTGCATGACTTTTTCGAGGATGGCGCTGAAGAGCTTTGTGGATATGGTATCCTCCTGCCGCACCCCTCTCTTCACCTCGATGACGACGTCGTTGTAGAATGGTGGGATCTTGGTCGTGAATCCACTGTACAGCTCTCGAATGACTCTGATGCACTGAGCAGGAACGCCTTGAGTGAGGAGGGTTTCGACAACCGCTTCAGTTTCGACGGAGTCGAATGCCTCCCTCAGGTCGATGAATCTAAGGCACGGTGGCAGCTTGTACTTTCGCGACACTTTGATGAGCTTCGTAATGTGGGGTGCGCTACTTTAGATACCACGACCTATAGGGAGGACGGGACTAGCTGGCGATATCTGTCCAGGACGGAAGAGTTTACGCGATGGAGTAGGGCGGTCAGTTTGTGGCTGCCCGCCGCTTCAGATTCCAAGCTGGCCTTAAGAGCATGCTCTGGAATTGTACGAATCATGACGAATAAACCATGTTTGCAGAACTCACAAGATGAAAATTGATCTGAAAGAAGAGATTTATCATGTTCCCTCAGCCCTTGGAAGAGCTGATTCAAGGGTACTTTTCTAATGTTGACCTCGTTGAGCATGTTGGTTCGTGGGATTTTTAACTCTGTGGTTATTATACGAACTCCTCCAACATTCATAAAGGACAGGTTTCGAGGAATTTCAAGGAATTTTTGAGAAAGCATATATAGTTTTCAATGATGATTTAAAGGTAATGGAGATTCAATCCTAAAATCTTCAGAGCATCATAATTGTGAATGATCTAGCACAATGTGCTGCCAAAGGGAAGGGTGGATCTTGTTATGAAATAAATTATACAAATATATATAGTATGATAAAATCCGTTCTGCATTACATTAGATGTTTAATCTAGGCGGTGAACTCCAAAATCAGCTTGCACCATTTTTACCTAACCTCTTCGGCTAACTACACTAAATAAACGTGATGAAGGTCATGGTCACGCTTGAGCCGACGCAGCCCTCCATTCCACCTGCTTTGGTGAATCGGTATAAAACTTCTATGGGGTGGGGTGGGGAGGGGGAATAAATTATTATTAATTAGTTCATCGGCTATCAAACGCAGTTACGTTATAAAGGCCATGTACGCATCCAAATTTCTCCGCGATATGATCTAGAGGTAACCACAGAAGGATTGTTTAACACAGAGTCTTATCCTTTGTGCCTCACTAAACAGAGTGCGACGTTTTGCGGTAGATATTTTCGGAGATGTGACCGACTAGTGTGGACCTCGTTTTGAGTAGGAACGGCAAAGTCCCGCATCTGTTTCTTGTATAAAATGAAAGGAATTCTTTGCAAAAACGTGATCACCAGCTTCTGCATCAGGTTCGAATAGGTTCTTTGACCTATTCGATTGTCCAGATGACGCTTCTGAGCACTCTTACAGGTCAGCTCTGTAAATCTGCCAACCAGCACTTGCTCCCAAAATATTCCATCCTGAATCATGTCAAATAGTACGAAGCCTTTCCTTTCCGTAGTTCCGCAGCTCCATCACCGCGGAGTCGGCATAGTGCCAGCACTGATTAGAACAGGTAGTGGTTCAGCAACAACTGTTGTTACGGTAACGGTTTGAAAACGTGGCACCCTCGTAAGAACGTCTTGTCTGTGGTATCACATTTCGGTTCCACGCTCGCTCGGTAAGGGAACGAGCTGGTGAGTGCAGGTTCAACATTGGTAAGCCATATGCACCGCATACCGAAGTTCCCTCTAAAAGTAGGTGATGTGGTACCGCAGTATTTCTTATAGGAAGGAGAGTGACCAACTATAACACCATAGTTCATTGTTCGAGCGATTAGAGCATGTGAAAACGGGCATCAGACATCGCGACGAGAAGTCTTTACTACCACGGTAAAATGCTATCAAATCGTTACCGAGGAACAGCGGTGCTCTCTCTCTTAGTAGAACAAATCCTTCTTGGTACATTGTTTAAAATTTGAGAAAATCTTGACTTCATTAATGATATGGGTTGTGGAAGGAGTACAAGCAACGATGTCGGAAATCAGTTTTGAAGCGAATTATGCGTTCACCTCGTCATCTTTGATAAGCTATGAAATTACCAACTCCCCAGATTTTTTTTTACCCGGTTTAGGTTTCTCCTTTTACGCTCAGTACTTTGACCCGTAATATTTTACACCTAGCACGTCGGCCAGAAAACGCCTAAATCAGTCCTTCAGGGCAGAAACCGTAGGTGCGAGCGACCCTAAAAGGTGCGAGGAGCATAGAAGGTCATGACATCCTGCGAGCACAGACCCAAAACAAGCAATTATAAAAAAGCAAGGGACCAATACAGGATTGAGTGATTTGGCATTGAAGATGCGAAACAGAAATATAGTTACACTTTTGGAAAAGGTGCACAGGGTATTAAAAACGTCGAGATTTAACAAATCCAAAGACAAGGATAATAAACCTTAACAAACGTAGGGCCTCAAATGGAGACATGTCAACACACAAAAGACACTAGATAATTAAAATAAATCCATGGAAAATTTTAAGAAGTTTAAACTAGATTTTCAAATTTGTAGATCATTCATCTGTTACCAGACCACCCATCGAAGGACAAAACATCATCTTGCTTATCAAGAAGGGTTCTTGTAGCCAGAAGCACAAGAAAACCTTCGTGAAATAGCAAGTGATTACTTGCAGACGATTGAAATGGGAAAGTAGACGGTGGCACTGCGTCGGACAGAACAGTTGATGGCTGGTCACCCGAAATCGAGATACCCAACGTCCAGACCCGTAATAGTGTGTATGTGGTCGATCTTTATTTATTTATTTATTTATTTATTTCATGCACACGTGGGTGCGCCACAAAGGAAAAGTGTTAGGGACAATGAAAGGAGAACCAACATCAATATGTCAGAACGCAATAAAAAGAGCAAGGATAAAATAAATCAAGACACAACAAGTGTAGAAAACGGAGGTGATTTGGCTGCTCTGTAAATAATGCTGATCCTGAAATACCTCACTATTTTAGAAAGCTGGGAAGGATATTACTCTCAAGGTAATAATTCAACCCCACTAAATGCAGGAAAGAAAGACGGATCCACACTGCAGCTCTATTTATATAAACCGAAAGATCACCCAGAAAGCAAAACAAGCAGCTGATCGATGGTAGTAAAAAATGAATAAGACTTAAAAATATAATTAAGAACAGATCCCTCTTGACTTATATTATATAGCTTGAATGGTCGCTCCACTTTGAGTGCTACGACTTAATAGGCACGCGACTGGCATAGCCATACCGGGGCGGGTTCTCTATTTCAAGAACCTCTTTAAACTAATACGCACCCCAGGCGATAGCCTACTAAGGAGACCTGCGGAGGAGATAAAGCGTAGAGATAAAATCAGATAAGAGTAGTGAACAGAAACAGGGTATAATATTATACCAAAAAGTTAAATAAGCCTTGGTATAGTATTTTTTAGAAGAATATTTCGGTATGAGGGGACATTGCCTATAAGTCAAAGAGAGCCGATAAAAAGCCTACAGCACCTGAGCTTTCCGGGTTGATAGGATTCAACACTTTTGAGAAGCGATAATGTAGGCATCTACTGCACCAGAAGAATTGAGGTATTCAGACCAATTCACCAATGCTCTTTACAGCACCTAGTTACTCCTTAGGAGACCAAAGATGTGCACTGGCTTGATGCTTCACAGAACAACACGGGATTATGACTGAACGGGCTATCAGCTGTCCAGTTTTGGGTGAAGGTGCTTTCCTGAATGCGCATACATACGCATGTGCATCTTGCTGAATCCTCTCCGATTTCCTGCTTGTTCGCATGCCTGTCCTTCGTCTAGCTTTCTGCCGATACTCAGGACTCGAGTGGACAGCTTGTAGACTACGGACAGCAGTCAGATCGGGCCATAGTTGCCATTCTTGTGGACGTCTCCCCTCTTGTACAGCAAGGCGGTCCTGCTGATCTTCCTCTGAGATGTAATATGATATGTATATACGACGAGCAATAATAACATGATGGAGAGGGTATATGTTTGTTCCTTATTCTATAGTGTATGCGCATTCAGGAAAGCACCTTCACCCAAAACTGGACAGCTGATAGCCCGTTCAGTCATAATCCCGTGTTGTTCTGTGAAGCATCAAGCCAGTGCACATCTTTGGTCTCCTAAGGAGTAACTAGGTGCTGTAAAGAGCATTGGTGAATTGGTCTGAAAACTCTAGCTATGCGGAAACTAGGCCACCTATATACAAGGGTAAAATTCATCAATTATAAGCCACTTTTTTATCTTTCCTCTGTAGCCCTAACCTTTGGGAAACCCAAGCATATATTTTTCACAGAATCCCTCATATATTGCGATTAATGATATTGGTCGTTAGGACAATAGTTGTGAAAGGGGCTGATGAGTAATGTTGGATACTTCAGATGCCGAGATTGCTAGGATCTATCAGTCAAGATTTACAATTTGCTGATTGCCTTGGATCTGGATTGTACTAGAAATTTTTAAAAACGCTTGCAACTTACAACGCTGCTCTACCACTACAATTCTAGTCAATTCTAAGTCAACCACTACAATTCTAGTCAAGTCTAGTTCAGAAAGCATTTGCTCCTAGAAACTAGGTATTTTAGCTTAATAATGAGGTGGCATGATATTTGTGAAGTTATCTGTTTTCTTGCGTTTTTGGCTATTCTGTTCTCTGATTTCTGTTTTCTGACGAAAGCATTTTTCTGTTTTTTGTTTTCCAGGAAAATGTTAAAAATTTTCGCCCATTCTTGGTCCCGATTTTCTTCGACAGAGCAGAAATGACAGGCGGATGTCGGGGCGCTGCGCTCAAACACAGAATTGAGCGCCGCTGCATTGGCCCTCATCAGCTCTTCCATATCTTCAGAGCGAGAAATGATATAGCTGAGTAGCGTTGCCGAGTCGCACTGGTCGAGGTTGGATAGAGCAGCCTTTATCTCGTTGGTGAATGTCATGATGATGAGTACTGATATAAACCCTACGTGCCTTATATGCGCTTTTTCGGCCTGGAGTGCTATCTTTCCACCGAATGATTGTCGATTTTGTTGCTCAAAAACATATGAGAGTGAGAGGGAGATCGCTGAGGCATGATTGATAGCATACATGCGCAATGAGCATTGTTGCTTGTTGCCATGCACTCGATTGATATGCAGAGCTCGCAATAACATCTAGACATTTGCCCTTGATTATTTTCATGTTATTTTTCATTTATTTCTGGTTAGGAGATATCTGTTGCTTTTCTACATTCTTTATTCACTCTACGACAGTATATGAGCGCGCGCTGACACCCGCGCGATATACGGTACGGCTTGGAGTGCAGTGTGCCATCAGGCAGCGAGGGGCGATCGCTCACGGTTTGTTCTTTGCGATGGCATGTTTTTCCTACACTATCCGATAGCGCGAGTTTTCGGGCGGCAGATCTTTGGTACCTAGTAGGGCCTTTCACCCGAACGGGAAAAAGTTGCCACCCTGTACCATTGGAGGCCGGGTGGCCCGCTCCCTCCGCGCGAGATGGGAGGCGGAGTTGTCAAATATAAATTTATTTATTCATTTATTTGCACATAAATGCGCACACAACTCTAGAATACAAGAAATCCATGGACACAATGTGGTTAGTAACATAACATGGTAAAAAAACGAGAAACCTCAACAAACCAAAGCTGAACAGCATTACGTGCTAATTGGAGGAAAGGGAAGGAACTGTGGGAAGAAAAAAAAACAAGGAGAAGCGAAATATTTTGTCACAAGGCAAAGAAAAAATTGGGGAGTGAGGGGTTAATATGTGGAGCTATTGATGGAGAAGAGCAGTGGCCCGCCAAACACTGCAAGTCGTAGTCGAGGACGGCTCCGGATACCAACTTAGTAGGTCCGTCAACTCCATCGCTCCAACAACACCCGCGTAACGTGTGGTGTAGGAAGAGGGAAGAAAGCGAGATATCCTAGAGTTAGATAGGAGAGCAAACAGAAACTGCCATTGAAGAAAAAGATAAAAGCAGCAAAGGTGGGCAGGAAAGAAAAAGAAAAACGGAAAAATTTGAGTACAAAAATAGAAAGAAATAGGAACATGAATTAGAAACAAATAACGTGAGAAAACAAATACACCAAAGCAACATGTTTACTTGTGTAAAGCCAAGGCATGACAGAGCTATGAATTAGAGGCTAAGCAGAAGGAAGGACTGCAATGTTGCCCTTAGGTGATATCAGTGAGGTGTAGTGTTGAAATTAGGTCTACTTTCCTCAACCTTTTTCGAAAAACAAAAGTATTTGGTAACTCTAAAAGGCCTGAAGGTAACATTTGTAACCAACGAGCACTTCGGTAAAAAAGAGAGTTAAACACTTTTCACGATTTTTTCTTTTGATAGTGGGATAATGGAAGCGGTAGCTATTACAAAGACCTAATGTAGGCAAAAAGATCCAATACTTACAGGGTCTAAGTCGAGACTCTCTTTTGAGGACCTTGAAGCAAAAGCTAAATTGCTGAATACGCGTCTGTAAAGAAGACTTTCAAGGTTAAAAAGTTTAAGTCTCTCTTGATAATTTGGGATTGCCCTCATATCACCCGAACTTGATACACATCTGCAAAATAGAATCCTAGTGAAAAACTTCTGAACCTTCTCAATTTTGGTCTGGAGCCTTTTTTAAGGGAGGACTCCAAACCTGCGAACAGTATTCCAATATAGGGATTACATAAGTCTTATATAAACTAATCAGTACGGAGCTGTCATTGCATTTAATGTTTCTACAAATCAACTGCATAATAGAGAATGCTTTTCGCACTATATTATTGATATGCTTCTCAAACTTCAATTCGTGATCAGCGAAAATGCCAAGATCGCGGACACCAGACACAGAAAGCAGCTCGTAGTCGTTGACTTTATAACCCAATGAAGGGCATTGCCAATGTGGAAAACTGTTGTTTTAGACAGATTAACCGGAATTTGTCAAGCATTAGTCCATTCCAGCATATTGCTAATGGACTGAGTTAATGCTTGGTGCACAGATGTTTTGTTATCACCGTTGTATACCCCATAAATCTTTATGTCGTCAGCATACATCTTCACCTTAACATGAGAGCTTGTGGCTAGCCTCGAAGGCAGGCCAGAGGTGTAAGCAAGAAAAAGGATAGGCGACAGTACTCCTCCCTGTGGTACTCCACTTTTGCAATCATAGCATTTTGAAAATTTGGAAGTGGAAATTTACGTCGACTGCCTGACGGCATTTGGATCTCGAAGCCGACTACGTTGTGATCAGCTGACGCAAAAGGCAGGAGAATCGAAATGTTTCTCAGGATAGGTGCTGAGGTGAGAACTATGTCAAGAATTGAACCACACGAGTAGGCTTCGTAACATTTTGTGTTAAATTACAGCACTCGAAAAATTCCTTAAATTTAAGTAGATGTTGGTTGTTAGGCCTTTCAAAATGAGACCAATCAATATTGAAGTCTCCAAATACTATTAATGGATTATTTGAGAGAACTAGCTGAAGCATTGAATCAATGAGAGAGTCATCTTCATCAGCATTTGAGTTTGGTGGACGATATACTAGAACTATTCTAAATGCGGATCGGTATACTGCGTCAAATGCTTCAAAGCAAGTAATGTCAGACTTAAGGCAAGTAGTAGAGCTAACAGCAGCCAAACTTATAGAGTTTTTTTTGTTAAACACCAAATTTACACTGGTGTCGACGGAATAGCAACAGACGCCCCAGAACGGGGAGGGGACGGGCTCCATCCAAACTCGAAGCCCGTCCTCACGGATCTCGCCCTGCATCGGCAAGCACCCGCCCTGCAACATCCGGCGAAAGGCAAGGGAGAGGCTTTGCCGCCTAAGGCCCATATTATACTCCCTCGGGAGCATCCGAGGATGGGCGGAAATCGCGCCGGGACCCCGCCCCGGTCCACTCGTCGCGGCCCGCCACACCCGCCGTCCGCGGATCGCCGCCGACAGACGACGAGGCTGTTATACTTCCCGCCCGCGGGACGGCAGCCGTCCGCCGTGCAGTGCACCGCGGAAGGCTGTCGTCCCATGGAGCTCGACACGCGGGAAACGCGCTCCAATGATACGCCGTGCCGGGACGACGACGACCGTCCGCGGTGCACCTTCCGTCCGCAGACGTCCTGCAGATGCTCCCGCGGGAGTATAATATAGGCCTAAGTCTGCATAGGGACCGATCATGGCTTCAGTGGCTATATTTTCGCGCGTATGGCTCGAATTCACTGTAGCTAGGTACGTAGGAGGGTGGTTATTATATAGATGATATATGGGTTCCATTATGTGTGTATAGCATTATGTGGTGGCCGTGTATTCATTTTGAAATGGTTTCTTTCTTCTGACTGCATCCTACTCTGAGTACAAACGTCCATATAAGTTTGAGTATTGCTGCCACGAGGTTACTTACAAGAGATAGTATGCTTAGGAGAACCAAAGGTCCTGCTAGATAGGTTAGACCTGATAGCCCCACGATGGAAGTCACCGCAGCAAGGGTCAGTCTAAAATGGTGTTTGATAACGTATATTAGAGGGTCGATTTTTGGTAAGCTGATATCGGAAAACCACTGGCGGTGTATCGGCACACTATGTGACCGACTCAAAGACGGATATGTTCGACACAATTACGTGGTAGAATAGGGTACCGTTTAAGAGAGACTTCGTGGGATTCTCCCGAGCAGTGCGCGTTGCACTTTTCGTGCACTGATGGTTGGTCGAAATGGAGGGCTATTGCAGCCTCTCCATTAGAGGGACCCGTTTGAGAAGAAATTCTTGTGTGTCGCATCAAACTGTGACAGTGGAGTTGGACTGAGCATTGCATAGAGCTGTGAGAGGCTCTCCAAGCGTGCAATCATAGCATCCTTTTAGTTAGGAGATCGTCGGTTCGCACTTCTTCCTAGTTCAATTGAGTCTACTAGAAGCTTTTCTTCTACACGTATATCATTATCGAAAAATGTTATCGCTCCATAAGGCGTCAGAGGGAGTTTGGTTTCATTGTGACCGAGCATGCGGATAGAATCCGGTAGATATTGTCGTGTGCAAACCGAAGTTCCGCAATTGCACCGCATTCAATTTGAACATGAGTCGAATCGACTTAAGGGCCTGTTTATACTTCGCGACAAGAGCGACTTGTCGCCCGTGCAAAACATGCATATCGACTAAAACCGAGCGCGCGCCGCCGAAAAGTGTTCATACTCGATCGAACGCCGGCGCTGTCGTTGCAGTCGCTCTTGTCGCTCTTGTCGCTGCGCTCTCGTCGCTCCCGTTGCCCGTGCAAAACATGCGAATCGATTAAAACAGAGCGCTCGCCGCCGAACAGTGTTCCTACTCGAGCGCCGGCGTTGTCGCTCCAGCCGCTCTTGTCGCTCTAGTCGCTGATGTCGCCTGTTTATACTTCCGCGCGCTGCGCACGCCGCGCACGCCACGCGCGCTGCGCTCTTGTCGCGAAGTATGAACAGGCCCTAAGGCTTGTACAGGATTATCACAAGCGGCAGGAACTTGGAAATTGCATGGCAATAGGTATTGTAATAAACCAGCGGTTCGGTTTATTAACGTGCTAAAGAAGTGCCAAAAGGCACGGTCCCGCAGCGGAGATAACAAACACCAGGCTTCTTTTATATGAGTTTATCTCCATACACAGGCATACAGAATATACGGAACATGCGGGGGAAGATGCTGAATGTATCAAATGTGGACATGGAGTACAGGGTATATGAGGACGATATTCATGAGGAACAGGTCAAGGTCCTAAACAATCACAATCCTAAACACGAGGCAGTATAGATTGAGGATTACCTAAGGTGGACAGGATGGGTAGAAGGGAGAGGGACGCCCGAGCTCGTCTATAGGGGAGGAGACCGCCAGGCGTATTCCCGGCCTCCTCTTTTATAGCCGCGTCCTCTTCGTCCAAACCTATCAGTCATTCACGGCAGTCGCTGTTCCGTCCTCCGTCCTAGGGCGGAACAGCGACTGCCGTGAATGACTGATAGGTTTGGACGACCCTGGCAGAAATGGGCAGGGAATTGCTGGGCTTCCGAAGAATGTTAGCTTGGTGTCTGGTGCAGGGTCACCACAGTATGAAGAATTGGCAGAAATTGCGAACTGTGCGGTTTCTAGTGAAGCCGTTGCTCGTTGAATTGAAGAGACTGTTATATTGAAATTGGCCATTTCTTCTATTACATACGGACGAAAGATTTCTGTGAAAGCTATATACTTTTTGGCAATTGTTATTTCAATGGCGAGCTTGATATAGTAGTCCAATGCGGACATTGAACCACCTCAAAGATTCTATTCGAAAGAGGCTTGTGTGTGATTCTGTGGAACCAACATGCAGGTTTAGGTAAAGAAAAACATCCGCAGAAGACGCTACCGCAACTGTTTAGACAGCCGGAACATCCGTGATATATCCTGGTGTAGTTAAGCTCGGAAACGACCACGTTTGGACCAAGTTTTTCACATTGGCTTGTAATGCATGGACCAGCTTGTGCGCACCGTTTAACATGGAAGATTTGCATTTTGGTTGGTCTGGTGAAAATCTCAGTCATATTTGAGCATTTAAATTGGGTGCGTTGCTTTCGAAACTTTGGCATTCCAACGGTTTGGTTTTCATGTATTATTTCTATGCATAGTTCCGATTGTGGTCGATTAAATAGCAGATCTCGGCTGTACTCGAGGTGGCAATTCCATGCTAGCATGCGGTTGTAGGCGATATTAAGCAAAGTGCTGCTAGCGAAATGAGTAGAGCACCTGAGAGATAAAAGCTCAAAGCTTGGAACCTCGCTTGTGTGAGAGAGCACATCGATCTGCTTGCTTCGCTCTGGGCGGTGGGTAGAAGTGTTGTCTTCTTTCCTAGTTTGGAAATGTGTCATGCCTCTCTAGCATTACTATGATAACTAGATAAAGAATGATTGCGACGCTAGAGATTGCGCCTGCGGGTCAACAATGCGGGTTGCCCAGAAGACTTTTAGACAGTAGGTTTTGGTGGTCGCAAAACTTAGCGCGCTCGCATAGCTCAACGTGCTCTACCGTAGTTTTATTGCTAATCGTTCTTAAGATAACTCTGGCGCAGTCTTCTGTAGGAGAGATCGGAAGCGTGTACGTCAAATGGACGTGAAGAGTTGCGCATTATCTGGCCCTCGCTCAATGCACAATTCGAACAACTCATATATTGGTGGCAAGTATACTATGACCTTAGGGCATGAAATGAATGATCTGGCTGCGGCAGAAGGCGATAACAAGGCCGCAAGAGTAAGGATTAGCAGGGACGACGTTAACGAATAGGAGGTATGTCGATGCACTACACTTGTCTTCGTATTTCGAAAAAATTCGTAGCCTCGTGTTTTTGATTCACGAGGTATTGACTGGCGAGTTACGGCACATGTATTTACCAAAGGTGTCGCGTGCTACTTAATCAGCACTATTGATCGTCCTAGTTTCTTTGATCAGATCGCGGAATCATCGAAAGTACTGCGAATTAATGGATACACATATTTTGTTTAATGGCTGTGGATCACGTTTTAGTCCGGCATCAAGGTTTTGGCAGATCTTATCAGTCCATCGGATGATGTTATGACCTTGACAATCCTATAGTAAGGCCAACTCCCCCAAGGCGAGAGATCTTGCTTTATCACGACCTGGCCTAATTCGTGGAAGTTCCTCATTAAGTGGTGAGGTTGTTGAAACTGTTGTTTTTGCATTTCTCTCAAGAGCTAATAACTTCCATCGCTAGCTTCCTCGACTGGATGAACTCTGGATCATAATCGCGGTCATCGTCATTTCTATTGAGTTCTCCTTCGACGAGAGAGAATGCAGTACTTCTTTGTAGGAAGTCGATTGGACGAAGGGGAATTTCCGCGGCGTGGTCAAGGTTAAGCTTTGTTAGTGACCTTGTATTGAGGATAGTCTCGATTCTTGTTAGGACAGTACACATCTCGGTGAATTCAAGTCTTTTTCGATCGATAGATTTATTCAAAGGCTTTCTTCACTAGTCCAAGTAGCATTTCCCAGACGACCCCATCCAGGGTGCAGCTGGAGGATTGAAGACCCATTTTATTCTTTCGGTTGCACAGTATGTCATTAGCGAGTGACCTGTGAATTCGTTTCTCTCAAACATTGTGGCTGTTATCTGCTCGCAGTGTTTGAATTTTGATCCACAATCACTTGAAGTAGGGCCCCTGCGGTAAGAGACTGCAGACGCACTGTAAAACGGCAGTGGGCAGCAGGAGCGGGGACAAACGGGGGCGAGTTCCCCGTCAAACCTTTACGAGCGCTGCGCTTGCGCTGAGCGCGAGAGCGAACACAGACGCATGCGCAGGGCGCGAGAGCAAGGAGACCGTGCTATGAAAACGTTAAACAGGTTGCTTGCGCCTTATGAGCTCCAAACCAAGTAATTTGCGACTTATCCCTCGCGACTTAACTAACTTGCAAGGTTGCAGAGCCGGGCCCGGGTAAGGAGTCGAGGATCGGAGTTTGACGGAGAAGACAAGAGCCGTTTCTTTTTGCTCCAGCGACTTATATACTCTGCCCTTTTACTGGCGTCCGGCTGTACTTTTTGCTTGCGCGACAGAGTGCATCCGGTTCTTTCCACCCTTGCCGTTCTATTGCACCGCGGCGGATTTCCGGTGCAGTGGCGACTCCATTGTTCAGCTTAGCCGGCGTCAACTCCCGGCGGCGACAATGGAATTTTTTAGTGCGCTCAGTACGGCTGCTGTCCCACTTCTGTCCTTTTACAATTGCCCATTGCGATCGATCTAATTTCCTCCGCTGCCCAGCCTTCCGTACGCTTTTCCGCCTTGACATTGGCGCTCGGAGTTGCTTACATGCCACCCATTCGAAAAAAGTTACATCCCGGAACTTTCCTTTTTGAGGGTCGCTGATCGTAAGGAGTTAGCGATGGCGTTGCATCAGCTTTTTGTCGGCGAGCGGTGCGTTTTCCAGAAGTGATGTTCGTCGTGTTGTTGCTGGTAGTCGTGGCGGTTGTCGTTATTCAAGAGCGTCACGTAGCGGTCCACTGTTGCAGTGGGGACTCGCTTTAGCGGATGTGAGACTGTGAAAAGATGTTATGCTATTGAGGAGTGGTTGCCTTGTAGAAGGTGATAAACTGTTGAGGGAAATAAATTGGTGTGGATAAATGTGCATGGTCACAAAAGGAGATATGAAATCCATGTGAATAGGAATGAAATTGGAATGCAAATTACAGTTGGATAAGGAAGTTGGATATGGAAACATTAAGAGTTTAAAGTGACATCAGATAAATAATACATAATACATAATACATAATACAGTACATAACACAATGTGCTTGTACAAAATATTTTCCTTCCTTTTCTCTCTTTTTATTTTTTTAATTTTTAATTTTTTTCTTTTTTTTTGAGAAAGACGAATGTGCTGCTGCAGAAGGCTATAATAAGAGGATGCATCATTAGGGTATGGTTGTTGTCGTAGGAGGGTAGGCGAAGTGGCACTGGGTGTTCCAAATGTAGTCGCATTGTCGGGCGGTGGCTATGGTAAGTGTCACTGAGTTAGCGGATGGAGTGGATTTCGACGTAATTGGTGGACGAGTAGTCGGGGTAAAGGATTGGTAGACGAGCGGTCATGGTGAAGGTGGGTGGGTGGGGGGGGGGTCGGAATGGAGTGTCGAGTCGAGTGGTGGGATGGGAATTAAGGGAGGAGTGGACGGAATGGGGGTTGATGGACGGTTGGTCGGAATGGAGGTTGATGGACGGGTGGTCGGAGTGGAATTGGTGGGCGAGTGGTCGGAGTGGAGATGGAGCAGTGGTAGTCGAGATGGGTTAGTCGTGAACGGATGGTAGGAGGCGACGTTCGCGTAGTAGCGGTCAGAATGTGTTCAGCTGGTACTGCATGTCGTCGAATTGTTGTTGTAGACGGTTCAGCCTTTCGTCTAGTAGAACTGCGTTCAGAACCTGAATAGACTCACTATCTTCCTTACCTTCTTGCTGGAGTATGCGGTGTTCCTTTTCGGCGCGGTTGACCACTGCTTCGAAGTCCTCGATTTCTGGTAGCCGTCGGATTGTCTTGCGAAGTTCTGGGTTGAGACCTTTAATGAAGAAATCGAGGGTCATCTGGCTTACGACCCTTCGCCTACGCCTTGGAACGCGAATTTTGTCTTAGTTAAGACTTTGTAGCGAATTCCCCAACCTTTCTCTGAGTCTTTTCTCTGTGAGATGTTGTGTAGCTCGTCGCGGATGTTACTAAGCGCTGCCTGATTTTTCAGCTTAGTAGCGAGGATGGTGACCAACTGTTCCCAGGTCATTTGGTCGCGGTCTTCAATTGCCTGGTACTTTAGTTTTGCGGGTCCCGTCAGGTATACAGAGAGCAGGCTTTTTGCGACGGAACGTGGGATTAGGAAGCCCTAAGAACTCTTCGAATATCTTCTCTTCGAAGCTAGAAAACTTGTCGATTCTACTTTCCAGTAGCTTGTACGCGTGGTAAATTTGCTGTTGCTGTAGCGTAAGCGCGTTGCCTTCGTAAAGGAGGTTACCGCTCCCAGGCCGTTCTGCATTTTCCCGTTGCCATGTTGGGTTCGGTAATGTTTTCCTATCCCCGTCTGGGGGTGATCTGGGTCCAAGGGACCAAGGGGGTTGACTGAGTGAACAGTGTGGGTGGGGAAGCGTTGCGATATTCGTCAGCCCGTCAGCTGTACTGTGCGTAGTAGGTCTCGACGGAGTCGTCTTCCCAGTCGTACGTCGATCGAGTTTCCGGAGAGTGGCAGAGTGGCGTTAGCTTTATCAAATGGGATTTTACCTGAAAGATTTCGATTTTGTACACGGCTAGTATTCCGATAAGGAGAGAGATCGCATATTCTTCATCATAGGATTCTGTTAACAGAGCACTGAATCAGTACTGTGTAGGCTATGCGGAAAGCCTGGCTATACGAAAGGTTTGCCCGCAGGCTTGCGAATAGGCAAGGTCAATATCTCAATATTGTTTGAGATCTTCCGCTTCATGTTCCTCTTCTTTTAAATAGTATACTGAATGAAGAGGAAAGGCTCAACGGTGGTGTGCCTGCGACAGTACTGTCTACGGAGCAAATAATACTTGCTACGCCCTCTTGCAGGTGCTATGCTGAGAGAAGCGGGCGCACCCCTTACCAGGATTCCAGTATAATTAGCTCATCAAAAATCTTCTACCCGTTTGGACGCTTACAGAATTAAAAAATGTCCCTGTCACACTGCAACATTTTTCTCCTTTCACCATTGAAACTTCATGGACCTTCCCTCTACGGTTTTCCTGGGGCTGTGCATAGAGACGGTAACGTTCGATGGGGCCCATCCATCGAAGTTTGTCCTGGACTCCTTCGCATTGGCGCTGATCCACATGCGGTTGTGGCATGACAACAGTTACCGAATCGCTGGAGACTGAAATCGAGCTCTCTGCCGACTAACACTTCTACCGATAAGATTATGCGTACGGAAAATGGACCGAAACGATGGATTTTTAGTCTGACTATGGAGGTGAGTTGAGGTGGAACTACCTTCTTATTTTCTTACCCTCCGATTCTGTGCCGAGATATGTGAAACAGAAGATAATCGCACGGAACTGAATCTAGAAATCGATGCGATCGGATATGAGACCTCTGTGCTGAGAAAAAATTGGAAGGGTTTGATCATGACCATAATGAAGGAGAACTATCGAACTATTGAGAATACAAGAACTATTGAGAACTCTGGATTTTGACTGAGAGCTTCATGTGAGATCCTACTTGGTGGAGTTCATCCGGGACCTCCATGTTAGGACGCTGCTCCAGGAGCCCTGATCGTAGGTGCATGTTCCCATCTAAAGGCCCCCACAGAGTTCTGCTGCAGCGCCGCGGCCCTATGCTTAACTATAGGGCAGAGACGCAGAGCTCGCCGCCGGCGGCGACCCTGCCCTATCCTTAACCATAGCGGCGAGCGGCGTTGCCGCAGAACTCTGCGAGGGCCTTAAAGGCTCTGGAGACAGCTCCTTGACGAAGGCTCGACGACGATACCTGACATGCGGACAAGGAGCCATCGATCCGGCGCGACCAGACGACATTCATAAGAACAACTGTGACTAGAAGAAGACTCGTATTTTACTATGAATTTATTACCGAACTACAACACTACCATGTGGAGTTGTGAAGAGCAAATAGCAAACGTGGCATAGAAGAAGAAAATTAAGGGTAAATGTATGTAAATGGGAAGGGCAGAAGATCGAGGAAGAAGAGGAAGAAAAGGAAGACTTCAAGGAGAACAGTAGGGTGGCCGAAAGCCACCCTTGTGGAGTGCCGGGCACGGGGTAAGGAGTCGAGGATCGGAGTTTGACGGAGAAGACAAGAGCCGTTTCCTTTTGCTCCAGCGACTTATATACTCTGCCCTTTTACTGACGTCCGGCTGTACTTTTTGCTTGCGCGACAGAGTGCATCCGGTCTTCTCCACCCTTGCCGTTCTATTGTCCCGCGGCGGATTTCCGGTGCAGTGGCGACGCCATTGTTCAGCTTAGCCGGCGTTATCTCCCGGCGGCGACAATGGGTTTTTTAGTAGGCCCAGCACGGCTGCTATCTCGATTCTGTCCTTTTACAATTGCCCATTGCGCTCGGTCTAATTTCCTCCGCTGCCCAGCCGTCCGTACGCTTTTCCGCCTTGACATTGGCGCTCGGAGTCGCTTACATTTTTATTCTTCAGCGTTTATCCCGCTTTGTCGCAGGGTCGGCTCTTCTGGTGTCACGACGCCAATCTCCCGATCGTGCGCTTGATCAGGGTGGACACCAGTTACTTTCATGTCCGCGTTTAATGTACCCGACCAACGCTGCTTCGGGCGTCCTCTAGGTCGCTTTCCAGATAATTACAAGTCAACGCCTATCTTGTGGACGCTGCCTTCTTTCCCACGCAGAACGTGGCCATACCATCGCAAGCGAGCTTCGCGCATCTTGTCCGCTATCGGCGCGACAGCGAACTTCTGCCGAATGACATTGTTTCGGATGCGGTCCATGCGCGTGACTCCAGCCGTCCAGCGCAGCATCTTCGTCTCCATGACGCTGATTCGCGTTTCAACTTCCTTAATGGCAGGCCAACACTCAGCGCCGTACATCGCTACCGGCCGGACGACTGCCCTGTAGATCTTCGACTTCGACTTCGACTTCAGCTGCTCTGGTATCTTCCTATCGCAGAGCACGCCAGTCAACGAGCGCCACTTGGACCAAGCTGCACTCACGCGTGAATTCACTTCGACCATCAGTTTGCCGTCGGACGCGACTGCTGATCCCAGGCACTTAAAGACCGCAGTGCGTGGAAGCTCGATGCCGCTAACCTTGATGGAGCTGGACTCAGTAACGTCCGTCGTTAGATATTCGGTCTTCTTCACGTTCAGTTTGAGTCCAAACCGCACCAAGCGATCACACCAAGCTTGCAGCTCTCGCTCTAGTTCACCTTTATCTTCGCTAGCGAACATTCCGTCATCAGCATAAAGCAACGTCCAAGGGACGGGCTTCTGAAGATCTCGTGTGATGGCATCCATGACGACAACAAAGAGGAGTGGGGAAAGCGCAGAACCCTGGTGTACACCGACAGAAATGGGAAACTCCATCGAGGTTCCAGCTGCAGCTTGAACTCGACTCTTTGGACAAGAGTAGAGAATTCGCACCCACTCTATGAGCTCTTCAGGAACTCCATGATGTCGCAAGGCGTACCATATCACTTCACGCGGTACGCGGTCAAAGGCCTTCTCTAAGTCGAGGAAGGCGATATGCACCGACTTCTGTTTCTCTCGATGCTTCTCTATCAGGAGGCGGGCGGCGTGAATGGCATCATCGGTGCCACAGCCAGCCACGAAGCCGCACTGATTGCTTGAAAGCTGGACGATGTCCCGAATTCGTCCGTCGACAACTCGCTCAAAGATCTTCATGCTGTGCGAAAGCAAATCGGACGTTAATTGGAGCAATCTGCAGGACTGCCCTTCTTCTTCCAAATCGGAGTCGTCGTACTTTGGCGTCAACACTCAATCACCTTCTTCTCCGCTACAACCTGATTAAAGAGTTTCGCCAACCACTCAGCAGGGTACCAGTACTTGGACTTGCTGCGACGTCATCGGGCCCATTCGCTTTTCCTGGCCTCATCTTCTTCAAAATCGCTTCAATCTTCTCCACGGTGATAATTTGAACGGGGCCGTGGGTTGGAGCCGTAGAAGGGATGGCTGGATGAGGAAATAGGATCTATCCTAGTCCGGGGCGGGGGCACATAACTAAAAGGTAGGTAACAAAATGAGACTTACCGAACGGCTCGTAGAGAACTAGTTAGAACCTAAAAGAAACCAGAAACGAACGAACAAACAAAAAAAATCTCCGAGGTTTACAACCGTCTCGGCGGGCAAAGAGCGACGGAATGGAGGCATGCCGCGTGCTGACCGCCGGCTGACATGTCATAACCGGAATCTAACATGGTGAGGAGGGCACGCAACTTTGCGACTTTTTCTTTGTGACTTTTTCTTGTTTGGGGTCCTATGTTGTTGTGAAGAAGCCGCTCGATAAGTCTAAACTGGATTTGTTACATATAATACTTTTTGGGCATGTGCTCCCCCCCGGATTAGGATAGATCCAGGAAATACTACCGTAGAGATTTCCTCAAAGTAGTCGCGCCATCGCTTCAATGCCTTCTTGCGGACCATAAGAAGACGGCCATTCTCATCATTGATGCCGAACAACTTCTCAATGTCCTCGGCCTGCCGATGGCGAAACTTTGCAAGTCGGTACAGATAGCGCTCACCATCGCGTGACTTGAGCTTCTCGTTGACATCTCCATGATGAGTGGCTTTTGCAACAACCTCGGCCTTCTTTGCAGCCTTCTTCGCTTCTTTGTACTTCCGCCAGTTATCGGCCGTCTTTTCGCCGAGAAACACATGATAAAGCGACTTCTTCTCTCGAGCTTTTGCTTTCACGTCGTTTGTCCACAGCCAGGCCTGCTTGTCGACCTTCCGTCGCCCAGGCTTCGTAATGCCGAGTTCCGACTGTGCTGCTTGACGAATCGTGTCGGCCGCCTTATTCCAAGTTTTGTCGACAGTCGTGACTGTCGGTAACCGCACGCGAGAAATCACAGCTGCTTCCTTCTCTCTTATTCGCCACCATTTGATTTTTGCTGCACCGCATCGCTCGACCTGCTTCAGCCTCGGAGGGGCGATCTTCAAAGTGCAAATCAGCGGTCGTTTCTGTGGGGCGACCGTCTCATACGGCACGATCTTCGCGTCTGTGACAAGGCTCCGGTCGCAATCTCTCACAAGGACAAAGTCTATCTGAGTCTTGATACTCCCACTGTAGTATGAGACAAGGTGCGAGTCGCGTTTTCAGAAAACGGTGTTCACAATGGTGAGGCTATGCGATTTCGCATACTCAAGAATACGCTCACCATCGGCGTTACGAGACCCGTATCCGAAACCACCATGACAGCTGTACCCGTCTTTCGTCGCGCCGACGTGCCCGTTAAGGTCGCCAGCGACTATGATAACATATTTCGACGGTACCTCTGCTGTCTTCTCATTAAGCAGGTTCCAAAACTCTTCCTTGTCCTAATCGGAGCAGCCAGTCTGCGGAGCATACGCAGAGAAGAAATGATAGAGTCGCTCCTTAGCGGCGACAACGATCTTCATCAATCGATCGTCAAAGCGCTCGACGCTTACAATCGAGTCACGAAATCGTTCGTAGACGATTATTCCGACGCCACTGGTGGTCCTGCGACTTCTACAAACTGCTACTAGTAATCGTCAAAAGTGGAGAGCCGCATCCTAGGAAGAATTTTTACCTCCGATCTTTTCATCGTATCATTTGTGGTTACAAGATTGCCGTATGCTCGATTTGATTGCAGGCGGTAACGGTACCTTTTTAGCCATATGCTGTCGTGAATTATCAAAAAATACTGCAGTAGAGCAGTGAATACTAGCAAAAGAAATAGGATTAATCAAAATACATAGAGTAAGCAACTTCTCCATTAAAAATTTTAGAGGAGCAATAAACTGCTTAACAACTTTTCGTCTTGGGTGCTGAAGACATGTAGATTTTCTTTGTTTTTTTTTGTGTTTTTTGTGAAACTTACCTGCAACATAGGGAACACCTCCGTTTTGGGGCTAGGTCGAATATTCTCCCTCAGATCCAGAAGGCCTGGATGTCATAACTCTTTGAGTGTTTGCTTGCCGTACACAACTGTTTGCAGCTGCACCCAAAAGTTAGTATTTTATCCATCCCAGATAATTCCACGTTGAACTACCATGGATCTTGGGATGCTATCGAGCAGCAACAACAATAACGGTTCATAGCATATTTAAGACAAGATCGCTATGTGAAGCTTGTTTCGCTGGATGTCTCCTGCCTTCTTATTTCCAGACATCGGAAGAATGAATTGCTCTTCCAAGGACTATATTTTTCAACTGCTCTATTTGAAAAAAGAGTTAAGCGCAGACTAAGGCTGATAAATAAGACAATCCAACCTATCCTTTGGAAACAGGTGAAAAGCAGGTATTTTGCTTTCTGTGCGTTTGTCTACGTACGGATAGGCAGAAAACCCATAGAGCGTCGTTAGTGTGGCGACTGCAAAACGTATAAAACACAAATAAAACGTCTAGGAATGACTGATAAATTAACAGCGCTTCAACCCTGATCTGTTGTTGAAATTAGTGTAATTTAAAACGAGTTTTGAATTTTGTTGTTTGTTCGTTATCCGCTTTTCCGTTATCCGGCGATTTTCGGACAAAATTATTCGTTACCCGTTATCCGGTTTTCAAAATTTCATTATCCGCTCATCCCTGGTTCCGACCTACCGTTGAGATAATATCTTGGTGAGGCGGGCTCAACAACCCGCCATGCTACCGAAATGGGGGGGGGGGCGGTGGTTGTTGGCGGCGGTACGCTACCGTAACCGATGAAGACACCTAACGTACGAACCCTTCTTTCTAAAACACTTACATGAGCTGCGCAATATATTTCCTCCTTGTGAAAATATATTAGAAGTTCGATTTTCAGAAACCACACCAATACAATTGAGTTCTAACTAGAGCACGACGACACTTCGTAAAGGGAATCCATTTCATTTCAGAATATAAATATTTGGAGTGAAATTCTATTTGAGAAGGCGTTCTGTAAGCATTAGGAATTCAGGAAATCACGCCGCTTAGTGAAAATACGACTAATTCAAATAAATGTCTCAATTTTTTCGCGTTTCCCGCCTCCGCTGTGAAGCTATAATAATTCGCGCCTCGCGGTCGCCCAAGCCTCCTTGCTTCATGAATACCGACCGCGTTCCGGGAGGCCGAGCACGGATGCACCGAAGGCGGGATGATGTCACCCGCTTCCCGCTCTCGCTGCTTCAAAAATACGGGCACTGGTATCCTTCCTTTGTGAGCTCATGCGTATGGCTTGGGAATTTACGGCATAGTGAAATAGCACTCTCAGCTGTGTGGCATTTTTTCGTAGGTCGGTCAAGCGCCCCTGACAGCCTCGATGAGCTTCCAACATGAAAGCAATTAAGATGCAAGCAGACGTGCCACCCTTCACGTAGCCGCTTCTACAGCCATGCGAGTTCCTCCTGTTGCCCTGCGTCGGGATTGCGTAATTATGATTTACGATTTACGGCCGGTGTTGGCATTTTTTTACGATTTTCGACATTTTGGGTGCTAAATCCTAAATTTTCATAATAGTGATCTTCAGGCTATAAACAACTGGCCTTCCAGTGACGTGATGCAGCGCTTATTTACAAGATGTGCCCACTTTAACAGTCTTCATTTATAAACCATTCTCATTTCGTTTTGGCATTTTTGTTGATGTTCTGAAGTAGTACCAACAGAACATGGGCGAAATATCGAACAGTTACTAGGCTAATAAGGAAAGAATGATGACTATTGGATTTAACAGTGTAAGTCATAGTGGAGAGCAAATAAATATGCAAATTGCGGTTAAAGCTAACTTGAAGGTTATTTAAATAAAGTGCCGAGGAGCTTCGGCTTCTCTTTCCAGTGTGACTGATTATCGCATTCACCCTATCAAACCCATTTAGGATTTAGAAGACTCTCGAAAACAAACATTCGTCACAGGACTGGTGAAGGGTAGCCTGGACGAGCGCACACAATTACTAACTGCGGGCGAACTTGCGTAGGAAATCGACACCAAGCATGTCTCTTAGACATACAATCGCTGCTCCTCTCCTCTCACTACTCACACTAACTCAATGCAGGACCAGGCTTGAGGTTCGAGAGTCGAAGGTGGGTCGTACTGTAACGACTGTTACTTTTTTGGAGGGGGTGGGGGTGGGGAGGTCGTACTCCCTTTTGGTATTAACAGAAGAACTTCTTGCCTTTTTCGTTGTTTTTCGAAAACTTCAAAGAATTCTATTGTTTTTCCTTCAAGTTTTGTAGTCGTCATATCAATCTGGACCGCTTCAGTTTCCGCAGGTTCCACCATGATGTTAAGAACACGCCTCATTTTTCTATTTGAAGGAGTAACAGGAATATCTGCATCCAAAATTTGCTCCATAAAATACCAAGTGTCCATTATTAATGATGATTTAAGTGCTTTACTTAGTAATTTCGTTTTAAACCGCTCTTCGAATCTTTTACAGAATCGAAACCGATGGATTAACTTGTCATGGAAATAATTGTTTCCCATCTGAAGGAAACAACACCAAAGAACTAAATTGTATTCCACAAAAATTCAAGCCCTGAGTACCATACAGTAAAAAAACAAGCTTGTCAGCTGTGATTTTCGATCAATTTTCTTTTAGAGAGATTGTTGGTCCATTTTCAGCAGAAATCGAGCTAGTCGTGGTGAATAGTTCATTTTCGAAGCTTTTTCAGCTCGTAATGTCTGTTTTTTTACCTAGTTTGTAAGCACTAGTTTCCAAGACGCTGCTATTTTTTCAGAATTTTCAACTTTTCGAATTGACAGTGCAGATAACCGCGATCTCTGACTTCGAAGATGGTATGCGAAGTATTAACTTGTCAAGAAAGTAATTTTCCCCCATCCGATGGACAAACTTCAGGGAACGAAATTGTACCTTAGAAATTTAAAGCTTTAAATATTAGAGCAAAACAAGTATTTCTGCAGCAATCTTTTACGTTGTTAGTGGGGTTCGAATTTTCGGATACTTTTTGACAAATAGGGAAAAATCGAGACCTCAGTTCATATTGAAGATCTCCTTATAAATCCGTGATTTTTCTGTCCTTGTGATCCTCGAGCAAAGCTTCAGGTAGAAAATGATTTTGTTTTCATGAACGAGAATTTTGAAGACAATTCCCCCAAGTCATATGAAGATCGTAGCGGAGAAACTCATCTTTGCGATAGTAAATAATTACCGAAAATGGAAAAAATCGACAGTTGAGATGCGTGGAATGATAAACATGAAGCCATACTATTCAAACTGGATATGAAATAGATCGCCAAAAAAAGCAAAACCTAAAATTGGCATGAAACACATTTTTTGACATGGTTTAAAGATTCTAAAATTCTACTGGGCAGATCCATTCCAGCCAGGGGGCATAATTAGGCGAGTCTAGCAAGGGAATGGTGTGAAGCGTATGTCTGAACGGGGAGAGCGAGTCATATAGGGAGAATCCCATTCCTCAATTAGTATAAAAATGTGCTTCTTTTTGCCAAGTGGTTAAACCCGAGGAGTAAAGGGTCCTTGTAGTCACAATGGAATTGGCATCTCACGAACTCGTAGGTCGTGTACGCCCGCGATGCCCCTGCCGGCAAGTGGCTCGGAGCGCAGTGGATAGTGACGTTGCTTCATGAGAGGGAGGTCGGGGGCTCGAATCTGCTGCTCTGTTGTGTTTTTGCATTTCATCTGGTTGGTTGAGAGTTGAATGATTCTAACATCTACATCATCATCTACCATTTTCAGATGTTGTTTGCCTAATTTTCCAGCTGTACGCTGCACAGAACAACTTTCTTGCGACTTGTTTTATACTGACTGGTTTTTTAACCGCAAGGCAAAGATTTAGCTACTCAACATAATGATGCTATGCATGTGTAAACCTCCAACACCAGTGATACACAGGCACAAAGTGAGTAACGGCCGATGATGACTGCACCACTCCAACGATGCTCCTCTCTCCTTTGATGGACAGGCATCTCGGCACCTACAAGAATCCATCGTAAGGAATGTAGTTACCAACGGCTCGTGTTTTTCCTTGTGCGAAACTGCTTGGTGGACGTTGACCAGTGATGCTCCGCAGCAGCCCAGGCCTGAAATCGCGATATGTCTTCTGGTTATGAATTAACAGCCGAAATCCAATTGAAGACGTACCCTTTTCACAGAAACGAGACTTCCACCCGAAAACGTTATCATATTCCACTGCTTGCTTCCCTCTCCACGTCCATCAGTTCATCTTGCGAATCCCAATCTTCTTCTTGTTCTTCCATCACTTCCAGCTGTTCGTCTTCGTCAACTTCAAGTTGACGTGCTTCGAAGTCCTTGAGTATGGTAGCCATCCGTTCGGCCAGCTTAATCTCTGCGCTTGAAGGTCCTTTGTCTAAAGGTGGACCACAGTTCAACATGAGCAGATGGATTACCACTCGAGCATCGGCGGACATTGTTGGTGTAGGTTTTAGAAAACCTTCAGCAGGCCTCTGATTTCCAGGTGACAGACAAAGATGATGAAAAGAGTGTATAGATGCCGTTTAGGTTAATTTGCGGGATCCACACACCTCGTTTCTCATTTTAACAGGTGCTCAGTGTTGCTTCATGCAGTTTGTACCTGTGTATCACTGGTGTTGAGCATTTATACACCACCACAGCATGCAGCTGTAAAGTTAGGCAAAATACCTCTGAAAATGGGATAAAGTCAGAATCCTTCAAATCTCAACTTACCGTACGAAATGCACAGCAATGCAGGAGGATCGAACCCTCGACCTCCCTCCCATGAAGCAACGTCACTATCCACTGCGCCCCAAGTCACTGCTCCTGACCGGAAGGCACACCGCGATTTCAGGCCTGGGCTGCTGCGGAGCATTACTGGTCAACGTCCAACAAGCAGTCTCGCACAAAGAAAAGCACGAGCCGTTGGTAACTATATTCCTTACGAAAGATACTTGTAGGTGCCGAGATGCCTGTCCGTCAAAGGAGAGCGGAGCATCGTTGGAGTGGTGCAATCATCATCGGCCGTTACTCACTTTGTGCCTGTGTATCACTGGTGTTGGAGGTTTACACATGCATAACATCATTATGTTGAGTGGTTTGCTCATTGCCTTGCGGTTAAAAAATCAATCAGTATAAAACAAGTCGCAAGAAAATTGCGCTCTGCAGCGTACAGCTGGAAAATTAGGCAAAAAACATCTGAAAAGGGTATAGATGTTAGAGTCATTCAACTCTCAACCAACCAGATGAAATGTAAAAGCACAGCAGAGCAGCAGATTCGAGCCCCCGACCTCCCTCTCATGAAGCAACGTCACTATCCACTGCGCTCCGAGCCACTTGCCGGCAGGGGCATCGCGGGCGTACACGACCTACGAGTTCGTGAGATGCCAATTCCATTGTGACTACAAGGACCCTTTACTCCTCGGGTTTAACCACTTGGCAAAAAGAAGCACATTTTTATACTAATTGAGGAATGGGATTCTCCCTATATGACTCGCTCTCCTCGTTCAGACATACACTTCAGACCCTACCCTTGTAAGGAGAGAATACGGGTCAGGTCAACACAATTGCGGGCTCGCTCAATCTATCTCAACTCGGGCTCAAAAATTCGAATATTTTGTAAAGGTTCTTATGCCATTGGGTGGATCATGTTGTTCTGAATCAAACGATATGCATTTCATTCAATTTAATCGACTCTGAAGAGAGTTATGGCAAAGCGGCGGAAGCGGTGGATTAATTCGCCACCGGCACCGTTTTGGCGGATGTTTTCCGACGGTGTTCTAGATGGGTAATATTGTCAATCGATGGTGATGAAATTGTGTGTACTTTTGAAATTAGGAAGCCTCTTTGCTGTAATCGCTCCTCAACTGAAGGAGCTTCTCAATTCTGGTATTGCGCTGTGGTTATTGTTTGGTGCTCTCCCATTATAGGATGGATGTTGAGTAACCTTCATGTAGAGCTTCATATACCGTTTTCATTTGTTGTGTTTAAAGACGACTATTAAAAATCAAAATGAGCCTTTTTCAGTCTGAACTGCACTCCCAGCTCAAATTGCATCCATCCCTTCCAAATCAAAGTGAACAATTTCCAAATTGAAGCACTCCTCTATTGAATCAAGCTAGAAAAGTTTTAAGAATGTTATGCGTTATGATAATTGTTAGTTTAGAGGGTGGCTTTTTGCTGCTATTTCTGCCAAATTCTAGATTTATAGGAACGCTAAAGAATTACTACGAGCATGAAAATATAAGTTGTTCATACAATCTAAGCTTTTTGTTGCATAGGCTGAAGTGCTTGAGTCAACAGATTTCTCGACTTTCTTAAAACGTGTAAAGTTTCATTTGAAAGGTGTTTTACTAGAGAGAAAATTAAAAAAGGAAAACGTTTGGCAAGAAAACTGTTCAGCTCAATCTGAAAGTAGCAGGATAAATAAAAATATTGGATCCCGCCGATGAACACTGCCATAAAAAAACTTAGTTGTACTGCATTACACGTAGGCAGCTCTTACGATTTACGAAATTTTGGATTTCATTTACGCACACCCCTGGTCGGCAGTGTTTCGAAGCGTAAGACGCGTATGCCCGAATTTCGCCCGCTGTCCCCCGCTCAGATTAGAACCGGCGCTATCAGCTTCAGCCGGAACGGGAGATAACGATTTTCAGCCTTTCCATGTAGGGGTGCGTCGACCGCAGCTGCTGCTGCTGCACGGCGGCAAGTTGATGGCGTCATCTACGCTTCATCATTTGCGCTAACTTGACTTGCGATACAGACACTTCATGTAGAAAAGCGCTGGAAGCGTTCTGGATTCTATCCCGAAGCCCAAAATGAACAAATGAAATGGGAGTCCCCCGTAACCGATGGTTTTCTACCGTTGTATCGCACAGCCCTGAGTGAGCAGGGCTTCGATGACCGCTTCAGTTTCGACAGAGTCGAATGCCTTCTTCAGGTCGATGAACGTAAGGCAAAGCGGCAGCTTGTACTCTCGCGACACATCGATGAGCTTCGTAATGGTGTGTATGTGGTCGATCGTGCTGAATCCTCTCCGAAATCCTGCTTGTTCGCATGGCTGTCCTTCGTCCAGCGTTCGGCCGATCCTATTCAGGATAACTCGAGTAAACAGCTTGTAGACTACGGACAGCAGGCAGATCGGGCGATAGTTGCCAATTTCGTGCACGTCTCCCTTCTTGTACAGCAAGACGGTCCTGCTGGTCTTCCACTGAGATGGAGCCTTGCACTCGGACAGGTAGCCCGTGAAGAGCCCCGCCAGGGTGTTGATGAGCGCTGGCTGTAGGTTCTTCAGGTGTTCGGGTCTGATCCTGTCGGGACCGGGTGCTGTACGTTTCTTCACCGACGAGATGGCGTGTCGGATCTCGGAAGGGAGAACAGAGGGGACGACGTATGCATCCTGCGGAAGATGGCATGGGGGCAGGTGGACGTGGCTATCGAAGAGATCGGAGTAGAAGCCGTGGATGACCTTCTCCATGGCCCTTCTGGAAGAGGCGACGGTTCCGTCAGGACGTCGGAGAGCGGTCATCTTGGTCTTGAAGTTGGCGAAGTTCCGACGGGCATTGGCATTCCGATGCTCAAGCCTGTCTCTGCAGCTTCTGCCAACACTTCCGCCCTTCTCCCCTTAAGGTCCTCCTTTATCGCCGATCTGCATAGCTTCGCAAGCTCGGACGTCAGTTGGTAGCTGGCTGACGCTCGTGCTGCTCCACGCTGGCGTATCAGCTCGAGAGTTTCTGGAGATAGACGTCTCTTGGTGGTCTTCAAACTCTCGGATCCCTTAGCACTATCGCGGAGATGGTGCACGAAGCGGTCGTATTCCTCATCGATGTTGTCCATGACGGTATCTTCCCAAAGGCCGGCAAGAGAGTTGTGCATGTCCAGGTTGATGGTTGTTCTGGGACTCCTCTTCTTAAACATTTCGGCCTTCTCTCCTTGACGCGAAAAGCGGAACCTTGCGCGAAGGAGGCGGTGGTCCGATCCCGTGTAGAACTTGGGGACAACGGAGACGTCGGTCAGGCAATACTTGCGGTTGAAGATGATGTGGTCGATCTCGTTGTGGAACTGGCCATCGGGAGATTCCCAGGTCCATCGTAGGGAGGGAGGCTTCTGGCAATGCGAGTTTCCATGGATGGTCTTGGTCGACATGATAAACTCAGACAGCCTTTCACCTTGCTCGTTCCACTCCAAACCGTGGGTTCCGATGTGAAGTTCTTCCGGCGACCTTCGCGGTCCGATCTTGGCGTTGAAGTCGCCGACGATCACCTTGTAGAAGGTGTGATCTTCCTTATGGAACTTTTCCAGCTCCACATAGAAGGCTTCGACCTCTTCGTCGTCGTAGTCGGATGTTGGAGCATACGCGACGAATACAGCCAAAGCTGGCACGGAGCCACATCGCTTCAGTCGCAGACGTCCGATTCGGCTTGTCAGAGACTCGTACGAATCGATGTTCATGGCCAAGTTGCGTGTTGACGAGGACACCAACGCCGCCTACTCCCCTGCTGTCGCATGTTCCGAGGAACAGTTCTTCTCCGGAGTCGTAGGCGGCGTGTAGGGGGTGGTGTCTTCTCGTCTCGGTCAGTCCGATGACGTCGTACTTGATCTTCCTGGCTTGCATCATCAGGTCCTCGACGAATGCTTCCGATGCAAGCGTGCGGGCATTGTAAGTACAGATCGTCATCCTAGTCGTTCTCAATTTGCTCAGCCTGGTTAGGCCCTGAGATTTTAGAAGCCTCTCCGTACTCGTCCTTCCCATCGCTGCAGAAATGGGGGCTCTTTCGGGGTCAGGGGAATGAGGCCCTTTAGTGCTGCTGTTTTTGACTTGAGTACACACGGGTAGCCAGTCGGGCTCTGTCGTGCGGGTGAAGAACTCCGGTCGGCCAGCCAGACTGCCCGAAGGGACGGGGCGAGACTTTTGAGGCGGCCGGAATTGCATTATAGTGTTGAATATGTAACCTACTAAAGTGTGCTAGGTGGTTTTCAGTGGATTCAGTGGTGATTCGGCCGATGCACCATGTCTAAACTTGGAGCTTACCAAGTCTAGTTAAGATAGTCAAGGCCTTTGCTTCTGCGTAGGAGAGAGAGACGCCAACATGATTTATTTCCTCAAACTTCCAGAAACGTAGACTTCAAAGAAACCTTAGCTACGACTGTATTGGTCCTTGTGGTGACACCTTTTGTGTTTTGATTACGGCTTACTCGATTGCCTTCTTGATTCCCTTGGGATTCGAAGAGGGAGGCCTCCGCTAAAAGTTGATGCGAGTTTTGACAGTTGAGGCTTTCGACTGTGGAAAAATTTTTGTGTCTTCCGAAGTGGGCTCATGACAACGCAGTCGAAGAAGGCGTCGGCTGTATTGTGTATCCGATTCTAGGTTCCTCATTCGGATTTCTCGTCCTATCCCACAAAGCCTCATATCCTTATAACCTTATGGGTCGGTAAATTGGTACCAGACTTGCCCGGGAAGAAAAAACAGTGACTTGTTCCATTTCCGACTGTCGTTGAATCTTGGCATGTCGTTTAACTGTAGTGTAGGATGTCGTGAAGCTGTTGAGCCAAGATTGTTATCGAAGCTTTATTCGGCTTAGGTTTCGGCGTAACCGCCCTCTTCAGAGCCTGGAAAAGTCAAAAAGAGTTCGAGAAATTACTCGTCCAAGGATCATTTCAAGCTACAGGAGTCTCAAAAATTAATGAGGGAATGAAACGAATAGGGAGTAAGGCAACCCGACTGACCTTATGGAAACAACCGAAAGGCTGGATGGTCACCCTCGGATGGAGAAAGACTGGGTGAATGAACTCTCCCTTCGGGTCAGCCCCTCAGCGGCCCTCCGGCTGGCGCCCTCCAGGGTCGAGCCCACAGAGGTCGGCAAATGGGGCCAGCTCCTGGGTTACGGCCACGCGTTCCTCTCTCCTATTGATCGCGGGATTCTTGAACGCAATCCACAACGCTTCCAAGGGTTTGCGCTCAGACACGTCTGATGGCAGTTCACCGACCCGGAAGTATGGAAGGCTTGACTGGCCAAGGCGAAAAATCCGGACCAAGAAAATTATATCCGATGCCCGCAGCAGCAAACACTTTTCCTACTGCGCTTCATGAGCCATTCTTTTTAAGATAATTTTTAAATCATCAATCCATTAAGACTTTCTTGCAAAGTACGAAGTTCGGTTTGAAAGGTGTTTGAAGGTATCCAGGTGTGTGGTGTGCTCGAATGACCCATTCAAATAGGAATTCGAATGATTTTTATTCGAGTTTGAATATTCAAATTCGAGTATTCCAAAAATCGCATTTTTCGAATGCATTCAATTTTGAGTATTCAAAAAAACCGACTTTTTCGAATATATTCGAATTCGAATATTCGAAATGTATGAGCATTTGAAACCATTCGAATACTCGAAAAAAACTTCGAGAGCACAACTATACTATCCAGTTGGCTTGAAAACTTTTCAGCTTGAATTAGACATAGCGCTATAAATAAATAAATGTTTTCTTTACCTTTAACTATCGTCGGCAGAAAAAAAAACATCAAGAGATTTAGTGTCAATACACGACAGATACCTCTTACGATTTACGACGGTTTCTACTAATTACCAAATTTCGGATTTCATTTACGCACACCCCTGCACTTCACCGAATATTCGTGCACTTCAACATGCGCTGAGTAGCCCTTTCCCTCACCGTAGCTTACTTTACTTTGATACTTTGATGGTCCTTTTGTCGGCTGGAGGTCTTCTCAGCGGGGACACAACTCTTCCAGACCGCTC
The DNA here is from genome assembly GCA_947396885.1 of Heligmosomoides polygyrus polygyrus. NCBI lineage: Eukaryota > Metazoa > Nematoda > Chromadorea > Rhabditida > Heligmosomidae > Heligmosomoides > Heligmosomoides polygyrus. The sequence goes on from OX377206.1 coordinate 40,088,509, forward strand.
GACCTCTGGCAGCCTGCATCCAATGAGGCAGACACCGCTCTCTGAATGATCTTGAGAATGAGTCTGCCCATCGCGTTGACGGTCGTCCCAGTGGTCTCTTATGGTCTGTTGGGAGCCATTCTGTGACATGGAGACTCCATCTATCGTCCTTTCGTCGAAGCAGTTGTCCGTCCCAGTGATATTTCGACTTCTTAATGTGCTGCAGCAGGTCTGCTAATTGCGACTTCTCCCTTAGCTCCGAGCTTCGTAGGCCTTTTGCCATTGCAGACGAAGGCTTGTCATCAGAAGACATCTCTCCAGTGCACGATGCATAGTTTGCACTGCTCTGGCGATTGTTTTGTTGTCGGGACAGGTTTCCGTCGCGTAACACATCGCAGGCAGTACAGAGGCGTTGAATATCGAGGCCATGACGCCGGCATCTTTGACCTGATCGGTGACTTGCGAATCGAACTGAAGGCTGCCCATGCTGCGCGTCTCCTGCAGGCGATTTCTGGAGCAAGGTTGTTACCCATTTTCAGCTCTCTTCCCGGATAGACGTAGGAGTCGACCTGTTGTAGAGCGACTCCGTTTAACTTTACGAGTCCTGTCTCACACCACGGGTTGACCATAAATTGCGTATTGGTCATATTCATGTCCAATCCAATCTTCATACCTGCCTGCCACACTGAGCTCGTTCAGCATTTCCTCGACGTCTGCCGTACTGTTAGAGATGAAAACAATATCGTCGGCGAAGCGAAGGTTGCTGATCCGTTTACCGTCGACAAGGTACCTTTTGTCGTCCCAGTCCAAGTCCTTCATGGCATCCTGGAGTGCCGCTGTGAATAGTTTGGGAGAAATCGTGTCTCCCTGCCGTACTTCTTTCCCGATAGAAATTTTAAGCTTTCGATCGAACAGCTGGATGGTAGTCGATGTGTTCGAGAAGCACTCGTCGAGAAGTCAGATGTAGGGCGATGGTATACCAGCATACACAAGCGCGTTCAGAATGGCGTTGATTTCCACAGAGTCGAACGCTTTCCGATAATCCACAAAGACAAGGACAAGTGGGATGTGGTATTCGCGGCTCCTTTCGATGAGTTGTGAGACAGTCTGAATATGGTCCATGCAGGAGAAATCCTTGCGAAACCCTGCTTGCTCCACTGCCTGATACTTATCCAAGCAACGCTCCATGCGGTTAAGCAGTATCTTGGTGAAGATCTTGTACACAACCAAGAGAAGACTGATGGGTCGATAGTTGTTGATATCCTCCTGCTGACTTTTTTTGAAGATTAAAACTGTTTTCGACTCCTTCCATGAGTCCCGAATGCTACCAAGACGAAGGTAATGGTTGAAGTGCTTGACAAGAAGTGAGTAGAGGGCACTGCCACCCGCACGAAGGAGATCAACAGAAATGCCGTCAGGCCCAGGAGCAGTGCCTGGCTTCATCCTTCTGAAGGCATGAGCAACTTCTCATTCCAGAACGGGAGGTGCTTCTTCAGCTAGTGGCATCAAGCATTTTATGACAGTTATGGAAGAACGAGACAGATCTGTGTAGAATTCTTGAACAATGGCTTCCATCGCTCTTCGAGACGTTTGCGTTGTTCCATCCTTATCTATGAGAGTTGACACTATTGCCTTCTGGTCGCAGAGATCTCGTTTGCAGCGCTTTATGCTTGAACCTTCCAAGCGGCTTCTAACAGCTTCAATCCTCTGTAGTCTTGTATGGACTCCTTCACTGCAATTCGACAAGCCTTCAAGATGGTGACTTTTTCCAGATGGGAGGCATTAGGACCCAGTTTGACAGCTCTTCTTTGCTCCAAGAGTTTAATCGCATGCGCGTTAAGTCTTGAAGCGGACAGTGATGTGACTTCAAAAGAGCTGCTAGCACATTTCAACAGTCCTTTGGAGAGAAGGTCGTAGTCTTCCGATGAATCTTCAAGAAGATTCCAATCATACGACTTTATTGCATATTCCAACTCCTCAGACTTGAATGTGGGGATGCTCACCGGTGCCGGTTTATGAGTGTCACGCTTGAACATCCTCTTTTTGAGAGTCAGCTTCGCACGGACAAGACGGTGATCCGAGCCGGTGCCAAATGAAGGCAGCACGGAGACGTCGAACAGACTCCAGCGTCTGTTTGTAAGAACATGGTCGATCTCCGAACGTATTTCTCCATTTGGTCTTTCCCAGGTCCATCGCCGGTTTGAAGGCTTCTTGAACATAGAATTTCCATGGAAGAGACGGCATGCGAATAGGAAGTCTATCAATTGCTCACCGTTTTCGTTCCTTGAGGAAGTTTAATGTGGTCCTAGCCTCCATTCGTCATGGTCATTCGTACCGACGGCAGCTTTAAAGTCCCCAACAACAACTTTGTAGTAGCTCTTCTCGTCGTTGACAGTATTTTCGAATAGCTTGTAGAATTCCTCATTTTCTTCGTCTGTAGCCGCAGATGTTGGACATATTCATTTATGATAGAGATGGTTCCTTGATCTTGGTTTCCAGACGCAGAACAGAAACTAGCGGACTAATGATCTTGTACAGTACCGCCGCTAAACATTCAACCAAACGACGTTTGCGACGCAAAAACGCGTTTTTTGCGTCGCATCATGATAACTTTGTCCAAAGTAAAGACTTTCTCACCAAAATTTACAGAGGCGCCTAGCATCATCCTACTTACCACTGGGCATGCCATCGTCATTCAAAAATATGTGGAAGCCTGAAAACCAGTGCCGCAATTAAGGGGGTCTTAGTCACTGTGACCTGACCCCAAAACCGTCGCCGAGTCTCGCTTAATTATGTCCCCAGGCACAAGTGGTGCTGCCCAGTTGAATTTTAAAATTCTTCAACCTAATTAAATTTTATTTTTCTGCCATTGACGGTCTTCCCCTGGTTGCGACAATTCTTTTGGCACCAAATTTGGCAGGAAGATGCTTACTTTGAACTTTAACCGATTTCGTTTTTTCAACGGGAGAATTCTCAATCTAAAACCTGCGATTGTAGCTTGCCATCTACTCATGTTTAAAGAAGGAAAACAACATAGAAAATTTACGTGGCGAGTTGATTTTGGGAATTTGGATGCTTCCTGCAGTTCATCAAACTGCAAGTGAACATTTGGTAAACAGCACTCTTCGGCTGCGAATATCTATCTCCTAAGCGAATGAGTTAGTCTAAAAATACGTCGACTTACCAGACACAATGTAGAGATTCTAGTTATCAAATATCGAGAAGCCTGGTGATCAGGCGGCACAATTTCAACCGGTTAAAGTGACGACTTCCTACAAAAGTGTGACTGCGTTTTAACAACGTTTCATGCTGAGTCTTCGCAGAATGAAAGCTGGAAAGCCCAGTTTTATATTTGTGTAATTTTTCGCTCAAATTTTTCAACCAGTTCGGACGCCAACATTTTGACGCAGCAGATCGAGCACTGATGTAGAGGCCCCTTCTGTCATAATTGCGCTGACCTGACATGCCCTACAGAGACATTGCAATCGGGTGCATGACCAATGAGTCTCTCATTTCTCCCCGATTCGACTTTTCCACCATTATCGACCCATGCTGCCAAATCTTGGTGAGTTTCTGGGTTTTCTGGATTAGGTAGATCACACAGATTCCCTAATTCTTAAAATTGTGACCCCAGTCGTAAGGATTCCCAAAAAATATACACAATTTTCGCGTCGAATTGCACTTTTCAAACAAATTGAACACTCTTCTAAGCTAGCCTAAGAATTTTGAAATCAAATTAAACGTCTTCAAAATTGAAAAGAGCTTCTTAAAGGCTAAACCAAAGAATTTCCAAGACGGTAGGAACAATTTTTTGTCCGAGGAAAGTTTTGTATAACTTTATTGAAATTTTTTAGTCCAGCTGCTTTAATAAGTGCAATAATTTCATAAATTTTTTTGAGAAAAAATAATCTAAATTCTGTTTTGAAGTGCAGCAAAGCAGCAATTATTTAGTGCGTCAAAGAGCAGATTGAACCATGCGCTTGGAAAGCTCGTCGCAAATTTCATTTGATTGATAGTGTCAGTGATGCTTACATGAAGCATCGAAGTGAGAATGTGTGTTTTCACAACTGTCTTTGTTATGTTTTTCACACGGGTAAAACTCTATACAAACGGCAATTTTGCTATCACTTGAATAAAAATTGCGAAGTCTTGGATGATTGCATGGCGCAATTCCTTTTCTGGTCCTAAAAATAGCCCTACTGTTTAAAACTGGCTATGAACCATCATTTTTCCACAGAAAATGAGAGTTCTATAAAATTTCAAACAAAAAAACCACAACCTTTTAGGAATGTGAATTAAAATTTGAAAGAAATTATACTAAAATTTTCCATGAACAAAAAATTATTCTGATCCTTTTGGAGAAATCTTAGTTTATTCTAGAAGAAGCTCATTTTAATTAGGCAAAGTTGAATTTGATTTCAAAGTCTTAAGCTAGCTTGTAGAGTGTTCAATTTGATCTGAAAAGTTTCCAATTCCAACTCGTAATGAAGCTGTTTTACTACAAATATTTTTTAACAGAGAAATAAAATTGAGTTGATTGGGCTCAACAACAGCTGCTGAAATTTCTTTTATGTGAAGCTAACATACTATCCAACATATTCAAGCTATGATCTATGTAATCCGGAAAACCCAAAACTCATCAGGATTTGGCAGCATGGATCGATAATGGTGGAAAAGTCGAATCGGGGAGAAATGAGAGACTCATTGGTCATGCAGCCGAGTGCAATGTCTCTGTAGGGCATGTCAGGTCAGCGCAATTATTACAGAAGGGGCCTCTACATCAGTGCTCGATCTGCTGCGTCAAAATGTTGGCGTCCGAACTGGTTGAAAATTTTGAGCGAAAAATTACACAATTATAATGCTGGGCTTTCCAGCTTTCATTCTGCGAAGACTCAGCATGAAACGTTGTTAAAACGCAGTCACACTTTTGTAAGAAGTCGTCACTTTAACCGGTTGAAATTGTGCCGCCTGATCACCAGGCTTCTCGATATTTGATAAATAAAATCTCTACATTGTGTCTGGTAAGTCAACGTATTTCTAGACTAACTGGTTCGCTTAGGAGATAGATATTCGCAGCCGAAGAGTGCTGTTTACCAAATGTTCACTTGCAGTTTGATGAACTGCAGGAAGCACCCAAATTCCGAAAATCAACTCGCCGCGTAAATTTTCTATGTCGTTTTCCTTCTTTAAACATGAGTAGATGGCAAGCTACAATCACAGGTTTTAGGTTGAGAATTCTTCCATTGAAAAAACGAAATCGGTTAAAGTTCAAAGTGAGCATCTTCCTGCCAAATTTGGTACCAAAAGAATTGTCGCAACCAGGGGAAGACCGTCAATGGCAGAAAAATAAAATTTAATTAGGTTTAAGAATTTTAAAATTCAACTGTGCAGCACCACTTGTGCCTGGGGACATAATTAAGTGAGACTCGGCGACGGTTTTGGGGTCAGGTCACAGTGATTAAGACCCCCTTAATTGCGGCACTGGTTTTCAGGCTTCCACATATTTTTGAATGACGATCGCATGCCCAGTGGTAGGTAGGATGATGCTAGGCGCCTCTGTAAATTTTGGTGACAAAGTCTTTACTTTGGACAAAGTTATCAGTTATGATGCGACGCAAAAAACGCGTTTTTGCGTCGCAAACGTCGTCTGGTTGAATGTTTAGCGGCGGTACTGTAAGAGTCTACTAGGTGGTGCACTGTCGAGTTTACGAGAAATCCAACTCCGCCAATATTCTTTCAGTCCACCTTTCCTCCGATAATGAGAAGCTCGTTGTGGTCAGTTCTTCTTATGGTTTCCGTCTGGCTTTCGTTTCCTGCAGAGCGATAACGTCGTATTTGATGTTGCGGCTTCTGTAAAGCAGTGTCCGAAGATCATACTCAGATGCGATCGTACGACAGTTATAAGGGCATATAAATAGGCAGTTTCTGTGTCGTAGTGGGAGGGAGTTTCCGGTAGTCCGATTCCAATGACGTCCTGATAGTTTAACTCCGAGATTAGATGGTCCCTCTCCGGAGGTGGATCCAACCGACGTCGTAGAAGACCACCTCCGGCGGCGGAGGACTGGGGCGCGGGTTTAGTTGTTTCAGCCATGGCGGTGGTCTGGTTACTCACATGTTAGTGGCCAGGGATACAGGAGAGCCGCCCATACACGACAAAACGTCGCGTTCTGCGTGACCGTTTGTGCCGTTGGCCATCACAAGTGATGTTCACCCCTTCACCGCGATGAGTGGCACATAAAGAGGTTTTTGAAAATAAACCCGACTTTTGATGTGTGCCTCGTTAAACCTTAACCTCAAATTAGTAGTTCCTTACAATTCTCTCCCTACCCTCGAGTCTACCCTTCTCCGAAGTAGAGTTCGGTATCAGCAGATCCTTTTCAGGATTGTGCCACACATTCTACGGTATGCGTAACTTGGGAACACCTAAAATGCGTGTGTGGTGAATTTCTATGCATTTTAAATTTCCAACAGAGCAACACGTTAATGTTCCACCCTCCACGTTGCCCATACTACTGTGACACCAGCTCATCCCACCGCGTTTTACCAATAACGAGCGCCGAACCCGAAGTCAGTTTGTGATGCTAATCGGATGACGTCTGCCTTTTTTGTCTATTTGATAACGAAAACAAAGAACAGTACAAGTAGAGCATACTAACTTTATCTATGGAAGCATAGCACTGCCTAATTTCTATCTGCGTAAAGCTGTTCTATTTATTTATTTATTTACATATTAATTTGTTTATTTTGCATGTGAACAATCACGGAGGGTTAAAACAAAAAACTATAAACAAAAGAGAAAGTGACAGTGAATAGGATAACACAAATTGTGATAACTAGATACTGCATGTGCAAACGCAAAGAATTCGGTAAGCTATTAAGAAACTTCTTGAAGATGGCGGTCACTAAGCCTTTTGTATTGTCTTAGTGAACTTGATATAACGATCCTCTTAGGAAACTTTAGGAACTAGCCAGTCCGATGTGTAAAAAATGCCGACCCTACATTAGTTCTAGCTCCTGGTATCTGTGTCTTACCTTCACCACCTCTACATAGTACTAGAAGATAATACAGAATAGAGATCTCGGAGGCGAAGGCCCAACATGCCATTTACCAACTCTAAAAGGTAATTATATCATATCGTCCCCTAGGAAACTAGCTATTCTAGGATAGACGCTTATGCTGTGGCAAAAAATTCGAATATTCAACTGGTTTCGAATACCAAAAAATTTCGAGCATTCGAAATCGAATATATTCGAAAAACATGGTTTTGCTTTATATTCGAATTCGAATACATTCGAAAAACGCGATTTTTTGAATATTCGAATTCGAATACATTCAGAAAACGCGATGTCTTGAATATCCGAACTCGAATACATCCGAAAAACGCGATTTTTCGAATATTCGAAATCGAATGAAAAACCAGGCTGCACGATAGACATGGTAGACGACAGCCCAGAAGAAGATGTGAAAGCAATACGTAACGGATCCCTTCCTAGTTAAGCACGAGGCTTTTATCGACGGGCCTCCTATAAACCCGTTGTACATTGTGAAAATGAGGTGGAGAACCTACACATGGTGGGATCAAAAGGCATATGGAAGCGCCTAACTCCGTTCCGTTGTTTGCTAAAATACAAATTTTTAGAGGAGCACTTGCGTGTTGTAAAGTGCTGCTCATAAGGAACGACGAAAGGTTTACAAAACGGTTTTGAGGGGACACAATCTGCTTGAGCCACTGTAGGCTTCTATGTCACTTCAAAACGACCGCTTTTGGAATTGGTGGCTGACTGACTGCTCAAAACCTCTTATGAAACAATTCTTTGGTGGACAGCTAATGACGGACTGACGACGAAGTATTATATGTAAATCTGCAGCAAATCCGTTCTGCTCATCTAAAAACGTGAATACCACACCGTCAATTTTGCTGCCACAAAATGTATTAGGCCGGCAGCAGAGTCTTGCGGGTGCCGCGGACCCACCATGACAACGGCGGGTGGTGCGGCTCTGCGATTGTTACTGTACGCAATACTGCGTACTTTTGCCGGCAGCTGCGACCTCTGGGAATGTGAAAGATGTCGTAGGGAAAACGCTTTTTCTTTTGTGAAGAAGCGTTTTCTAAGTTAAGTTAGGAGTTCTTGAATCTAAGCCCCGAAATCTAATAGAACACTTCTTATAACTCAACAGTTCTGTGCCATTTTGCGCTTGCTTTCACTTTTGTCGATCTACCCTCACTAAAACTTCCTCGCTTGACAAGCAGCTCGAAGATAATGTGGTAGCCTTTGTGATGACAGCATTCCCCCCCCCCCCCCCCCCGATGCCTTGTTGAGTCCGGGAAGTCTGTCCGATGCAGTTGTAGCTCATATGGTGGGATACTAAAAAAGAACGGTCTGCCTTGTTGTTGCATTTCTGTGCAAGGTTTACCCTAAACCTCAGAGTAACTTGTGACTGGAAGGCCACGGAAATTTTCAGTGCAATTAAGGTCACCTAATATCGTGCTAAAGTTTTTTTGCGTTATGTTTTGAGTGCAGGATTCCATACACCTCCATTTGTCGACACTAACGGGATTATACTGATGGTTGTCAAGCTCCTTTATGAACAGAAGTTATGCACCAACCCACTTTATCCCTAGCATGTAGATTCGTTTTAAAAATGTTTAGAATAGATGGACCATAATGGACACCCTTCTATCACGATCTCCGGCGGGTCTCACCCGCAGCTCCTGGCGCTGCGGGTGAGAGCCGCCATGAACTGCGGCAGCCCTCGGGGACCTTTGTGTGCGGCGGCTCCGCGACAACTCGTCCGCGCCGCGGCTTCCACCACAGTGGCAGCGTGGGTCCCACTGCGACCGGAGTAATATGGACGAGTTCTCGGGGTGCTGCCGCGAGACTCTGTAGAGGCCCTTACAGGTAGGGCCTATGTTATACTTCGGCGACGCGCCGGCGGCGCTGTGTTGCGCCGGCTGCTATGCACTGCGTAGCAGCCCGCGCAACACTGTCGCCGACAATAGCGTCGCCGAAGTATAACATAGGCCCTACCTGTAATACATTTTGTGGAACATAGCTATAACAGTATAACAGTATAACAACAGTATAACATAGGCCTAACTAGGAATAGGCCAGCCATGACGGCCGGTCTTATTTCCTTCTGTTGACTCGCCCAAATAAGTGGTAAAAACAAATATTTCTTATTTGCGAAGCACTTGTGAAACTGTAACTGTTCTCCACCAACATATTGATTAAACGGTAAGCATAACAAGAATCGATCGAAAAATAACAGCCAGTCGATCTAAACCGTTTTGTGAATTCTGCCATACTGCAAACATATCCACGCGACTCTCACTCCTAATAGCCAATTCAGAGTAAAAACCGATTGATAACAGCCGGTCGAAAAAAAGTCTATGCACTGTGTAAAGGGAGAAATAAAACAATAACTTCGGTACTAAGTGGGCTAGTGCCGGCGAGGTATGTTAGAACGGATAGGTTAGATCGGCCAGACCCCAGAGTTCCTCCCCTTACCTAGGTCTGTGTACCACATGGCTTGTACAAAAAGGTGTCTATATTACAGTTTCACGTTACTGTATGCGGAGTCACTGAACTGGTAACAGATTTCCTTTTGAAGGATAAGGCAGTGAGTGACTCGTTCATCGGCTGGCCATCGCAAGTCATTGTTTAGGCCAAATATGTACGCATTCAAATTGCCTCCACGACATCCGTAGAAGTAGAATGCGTGCCGAATCTCAAAAACGACTGCCTGATGCCGTCGTTCACCTTATAATATATCTCTTGCGGAATCGTAGTTGTTGTATAAACGAAAACTAGGAGCAAAGCATTCAGCGACGACGGAGTAGCAGAAGAGCGTAATGAGTAGCATGATGAAAATCACAAGGCCCACTCGCATTGTTCTGCATGAGGAGACACCGGACGTGGCACAAGACAGAAGTGCACCCCTTTTGACCCTTACGCATATCCTGCAGAAATTTGATGGCCTGTGGTCTCAGACACCTATCTGCAGCGTGATGGACAGGTAGCTTGAAGCTTAATTCGGACGGTTTGAAACACCGTCCGAATCATCAGTTCCAAGTATGTTCTGCATTTAAGAATTCCTGCTCTTCCTCGGCAGCTTTGCACGGGCGCAGCAATAAAAGTGGAATTCGTGGCACCTCACACACAATAATTTACCTTTTTCCTTGCTCCTGCTGTCCTTCATCCTTTATGCTTATACGTTTACAGCAAAAATAGCTTCCAAAACAGCTTGAGTGGAATGCGAAATTGATTCAGATTAAATTAACCTTTATGTCCATACTCTAAGACGATCTGAAAAATCTCTCAAACTATATAAGGACGCGCTAAGAGCTGACGATCGTCGCTGTGTCAGAAAGTGCTGGCAGAGAACAGGTGCATGAAAATAGCGTAAAATAGGTACAGAAAACACCGGAAAATATCCAGACGTCAACAGGGAGCTCCGGAATCCAGAAGACAGTGTCATAGATCGCTCAGGCAATCGATGTCGATCGATATTATTGAACGGTGATACTTCTATCAGAGTTAGCCGATCAAGGTGGGAGTTACGTGATTATGACGGCCGACGGAAAGGCTTCACAGCAGCGGAAATTTTCAATCAAACAATTACTATTGATCGATATTATCGATGTTTTGAACGTATCCGGCGCGCGGTGTGACTTAGAAATCGTGCTACAGATGCTGTCCAACGCCCGTCTGCATTCAAATGCCCTGCCGTGATGCAAATCAGAAGACGTCACAGATCGACCAGGCAATCATATGATGGTGTTCTGTTGATGACGTCCAGCCGTCCCCGATCAGTCATTCACCACTGCAACGATTCTGAATGATAAATTTACGCAGCTCAACATTATAAGACGTGGTGGAAGTTCTCCCCTTCGACAGAAAGGCTTTTCGGAAAGTGAACAGAATCGACGAGGCGCTCAGTCCCGGCACCCAGCCACTATCGCAACTGAGCTTTTATTCACAGAAAGAACCGTTTTGGTGATCCTAATTACCCGAAAAACCTAACAAGTCTTTTCAAGATACGCTGTTACACAAATTCTCTTTCGGCATTCGAATGACATTTTTCGAATACTCCAGTGATTTTGGCTTCCTGGGAAATCGTGAATATTCGAACGTTTCCGAACACCGAAAATTTTCGAGCATTCGAAACCGAATATATTCGAAAAGCGAGATTTTTCTGAACATTCGAATTCGAATGAAAATCATTCGAATACCTATTCGAATGGGTCATTCGAGCATAATTATAATAGACACCTGTGTTTTCAAGCAGAAAGTTAGGCTTGTTGAATGAAACTTTATCAAAAGCTTTCATAGAAACAAAGTAGACAACGTCCGGACCAATTCTTTCATCAAGAGCTTGGGTCGAATCATTTAATGTTGACAAAATTAATGTTCCAGTAGACCTATTCGAAACTTATGCTGACTTTCTGGAATTAGAAAGTTAAATTTTAGGTAAACAACTAGCAGATTTTAACTTTCTCTCAAATATCGAGAACTGAATTGATGCTTATGAGACGATAGTTTACGATAAAATGGTGCGACATTTTCTTTGGGATCGATCAGAGTAATGAACTTACTATTTTATTTTTGGAAATGTCTTGCTAGCACAGTTGCCTTTGCCAAAACAGATACTGTTGAGAGACCAGCTTCATCTTTCAATGTTGGGATCCGTTCGGGACGCTTCAACACGGAGTTTAATGGCATAGAAAGATTAGTTTTGTCTGCGCTTTCATTAATTTTCCTTTCCACATATTTGTGCTACCTGAGAAAGAGTCGAAGGATTTCTTGGCTTAGAACTATAAACCGGTGCAAATCGCGTGAGCTTGGATTCGATTGATAAGCTAATTATGCTATCTGTCTTTTCTTCAAAAGTCGCATCAAACTTGGTATAGCTCGCTAAAAGACAACGTTATCTTCTCCGTGAGAACGAACTGCTCAATGCAAATATGCAGGACATGTAAAAAGGAATCTTATATGTGATTCACACAAGCGTAGCGCTCAAGAAGTACTCTCCAATCCACAGAAGCAGAAGTTGACAAATAATAATAATATCATAATTGGATGCTCACTAGTTCTTATTAATGTTTTTGACAAGGAAAGGCTGGAAAGAATGAGTCTAACACGTTGCCATTGCGAATCGGCGACGACACGCTTTGATAGAACATTCAAGTAATACAGATCCCTACAAAACGTTTTGCAGCTGCGCCAATACCGGAAGGAATCTGTTCAACCCAATGTAAGTCCGGTAAATTGAAATCAGCCATTACGAGACACTGTGCATTCCATGAAGATAGATCACCTATCACCTTAGAATGCTGAATCGTAGCACTCAAAGAAGCATTGGGAGTCCCGCAGACAACGGCCAGGCTAAAAGTGGTTTGAACTGGATTTAGATCAAAGCAAAGTAGTTCAAGTTCATCAGGGAATGATCCAAAGCTTTTTGTGTCAATTCTCGTGTTCGATTGTATCCCCTTCAGTGCTCAATCCGACAAGTATTGCGTCCACCAGAGATTACCGCCCTGTTGCCTATCAGAGAAGGGTTTCAGGTGTAGGTCTGAACGGCGGAATTGAATGCCACTGCAAGAATCTCCACCCTTCACACAGTAGAGGAACATGTTTTGTTTTTGCTGTCCTTGAAGGAGCTACGAGCCCTCGGGGCGTAAGCGGGTCGGCATTAGACCGCCTCCCTTGAATCAACACACGGGCGCAAGGGTGAGTGAGGCTGCCTCATAGGTGGAAGACCAGGTGTTCGACTCCAGTCGTTGTCGGATTTTTGCGTTTCTAGGTTCATTCCCTGTTTGGTATTTATCACCTTCCCAACTTCTCTTATGCCTATATTTCACTATAGGCTCCCAGATGCGTGTTGAAATTATTGCTAGTGGCCTGCTCTATGTACCACCTATCGTATCTTGCTGCTGACTTCTAAATGGAGCCTTGACTAAATGGAGTATGATCTTTTCAAACTATCGACATAAGGCCTATGTTATACTTCGGCGACGATGTATTGCGCGGGCTGCTACGTACTGCGTAGCAGCCCGCGTAAGGCCTATGTTATACTTCGGCGACGCTGTTGTGGGCGACGTCGGCGACAGTGTTACGCGGGCTACTACGCAGTGCGTAGCAGCCCGCGCAACACAGCGTCGGCGACGCGTCGCTGAAGTATAACATAGGCCTAACATTGTTGCCGACGTCACCGACAGCAGCGTCGCCGAAGTATAACATAGGCCTAAGTGAACTAGTCGCAATCACGAGCAACTCATGATGGCTCCAGTCCACAAGAGTGGGTGTCTGCTCGTTCTGACATGTGCCACAGTTGCACAAGGAAGAACAGCTGATTGCTGTACAAGTCTATTGGTATTCCACTGCCCCTTGAAGGTGTACAACTATACGCATTATGACAGCAGCCAGGTATGACGGCCTACTTCCAACAGGTCAGCGGCAATAGCTCATCGTCTTCTTCTCGCGTACCTTCTCTGCTGAATGGCATATTGATCTTGAAAGGCGTCTGATGAGTATACCTTCGTCCTTGGGAAAAAATTTCGAATTTCGAATGATCGAATAGTATTCGCTTTTCAAAATTTCGAATGATCGAATAATATTCGATTTTCAAAATCTTGAATTTCGAATAATCGAATTTCTAATAGTAGAATATTCGAATAATCAAATGAACACTCGTATTTACTGTAGTCACCCAATGATTGACATTTACTTATTTTTCATTACCCACTGTAAACTGCGTTCGACAGAGCGGCATATACGAAGGCCTCAGATTGTCATTACTCTTATACCAGTTGGTTAACTGCGAAAGGGATCGGTAATTATCAACTGTGGTAGATCGATTTCGATCAATGGATCTCCTGACCCGTGGCCGACATACTCCCGCTACTCTTTTGTTAAATCAGGGCTAATGGAGTGGAGAGTGGCGAGCCCAGTGAGTGATAAGCGCTACTGAGGCTGAGGGTGACGAGCGAGGCGAGGGCGAGCTGAGGACCGAACCGAGGCTGTGGAAGTCGGTGATCAGGTTCAGATGCCGTTGCTCAAGCGCCGCGAAGGCTGCTAAATCTATTTCCTTCAGGAGACCAAAGGACGATGACGAAGCTATAATGGCAATGAAGCACCCTTGCTTCCCTAAGAATTCGTGCACCGAGAAGAGAGAAGCACCCTGGATAGGCAGAGCTAAATTGTTATAAATCTTGCTCCATGAGCTAGTGTCCTTCCTTAGGTTATACCGGAGCTTTTGGTGGTAAAAGAAAGGCTAGCATAGACGAAGAAGTAACTCAAAGGCGATCTGATGCAGAAAATACACATGGAGGCTCATGAATGGCATTCTGTCTGTGTTCTGGCTCCGTTGAAGAGCTTCGTGTCACTTATATGCAAACGGACCCGAATCTAATTTGATAAGACACTACAACTTGGACAGTGTTATAGCGGAAATGAGGATGGCTCGCTTTCATAGGAAACGGAGTATGACTGGCTCTTGGTGGCGATGTCCGTTCCTCCACGTGGTGCCACTGGAAACTGTTCGCTTTTGCGAACCGAGCTGAACACGGACACTCGAATGCAGGCGACAGGCCCTAGTGAGAGGCCGGCCTACGAACAGCCCATGTCACATCATAAACATGGAGTCCTCGAAGAGCTCATAGAGTGGGTACGAATACTGTACTCTTGTCCAAAGAGTTGAGTGCAAGCTGCAGCAGGCACGTCGATGGAGTTTCCCATCTCTATCGGAGTACATCAAGGGTCTGCGCTCTCCCCACTACTCGTCGTCGTCGTTATGGATGCCATATCGCGTGATCTTCAGCAGCCAGTCCCTTGGACGTTGCTTGATGTAATGCGTGTGATGTAATGATGTAATGCTTGCTAGCGAAGACAAGATTGAACTCCAGCGGCAGGTACAAGCTTGGTGCGATCGCTTGGAGAGATTTGGACTCAAACTGAATGTCAAGAAGACCGAGTATATGACGACTGATGAAGACGAGTCCAGCTCCATTAAGGTAAATGGCATTGAGCTGCCACGTACTTCGGTATTCAAGTACTTGGGATCAGCAATCGCGTCCGATGGCGGTTTACTCTTTGAAGCCAACTCACGCGTGAGTGCAGCGTGGTCCAAATGGCGCTCTCTGATGGGAGTGCTCTGCGACAAGAAGATACCAGAGCGCCTCAAGTCGAAGATCTACAGAGCAGTCATCTGGCCTGTAGCTATTTACGGAGCTGAGTGCTGGCCCGTTACCAAAGAAATTGAAAGGCGCCTCAGCGTAATGGAAATGAAGATGCTGCGGTGGACGGCCGGAGTTACGCGTTTGGATCGAGTACGCAACGACTCCATACGGCAGAGGTTCGGTGTCACCCCGATATTTGAGAAGATGCGCGAAGCTCGTCTGCGATGGTACGGCCACGTCCTTCGCGCAAAAGGTGACACTGTCCGAAAGACTGGTCTTAACCTTGATGTGCCCGGTAGGCGGCCACGAGGGCGACCAAAACAGCGGTGGCTTGATACGCTGCATCAGGACTTGAAGATGGCTGGGTTGCACCCTGATCAGGCATTTGATCGGGAGAAATGGCGCCAACATTCCAGGAAAGCGGACCCCGCAACTAAGCGGGACAAACGCTGAAGAAGAAGAAGAAGAAGAAGAAGAAGAAGAAGAAGGAGTATGACTGGCTCTTGTACTCCATAGCTTTTGCTCTTCCTCTCCTCTTTAACGTCTTTTTTGGCAGAAAGTAGAAGCTTTTCAAGCTCCAGAAAGTGCTACCTTCCTATCGCAGCTCCTTTCGGCTTTAGTCGTTCCGTTGTTGTACTTGGGGTAGGAATACAAAACGGAGATTCTCCCGGAATATACCGAAGGCAAAAGCGTCAATGAACAGCCATAAACGGATTCACCTGTTATTCACGTGACTGGCCGCGGGGCGAGATCCGCGCTTGCCCGCGCTTACCTCGCGTCGTACTGACAAGGGAAGTGTCTAAAGCGTATGTGTGAAAGGGAAGAGCGAGTCATATAGGAGGAATACCCACCCCTCAATTAGTATAAAAATGTGTTTATTTTTTGCCAAGAAAAAACCCAAGGAGTAAGGGGTCGTTATTGTTATAATGTAATCGGCGCCTCATGAGTTCGGCGGTTTTGTATACCTGCGATGGTTCTGCGCAAGAGGATCGAAGCGCAGTGGATAGAGACGTTTCTTTATGCGAGGGAGATCGAGGGTTCAATTCTTTTGCGCTGCTGCACTTCTGCATTTCAACTGATTGGTTGAGATTCGATGGATTCTGACGCTTTTCCATTTCCAGAGGTTTTCTACTCATTTTTTCCAGCTGCATACTGTGGTATTCAACATAATGATGTATAAACGCTCAACATCAGTGGTACATAGGCACAACGTATATGAAGAAGAAGCACTGGTCACAATACGGACGGCGCATAAAGGCTACAGACTCCTCAAAGTTTCCCTAGATGGACCGATGACCTCGGGAAAAACCATCGTGCTCGGATTTTCAAAGAAGACCAGAGCATGACGTCGCAAGTGGTTCAAATGAAGGAACGAGGTCTGTGGATACCGCAAACTGAAGTAAACAGCCATCGATACACTCTTCCCTCGTCTTTGCCTGTCACCTGAAAATCAGAGGTCTGCTGAAGGCTGAAGGTTGTTATAATGACACTGAAGGTGGTGTCGTCGACACTGAAGGTCGTGTACCTGTGAGGAGCCTGTAGCTTTTATACGCTGTCCGATTAGTGCTAGTGCTTCTGTTTCGTGCACTTTGTGCTAGTCTATCACTGGTGTTGAACGTTTACACACCGTTATGTTCAGTAGCTTTCTCATTGCCTTGTGGTTAAAAAACCGGTCAGTAATAAATAAGTGGCAAGAAGGCTACTCTCCACGGCGTACAGCTGGAAAATTAGGCAATAAACATCTGAAAATGCTATAGATGTCAGAATCTTTCAAATCTCAACCAACCATATAAAATGCAAACATGCGGCAGAGCAGCTGAATCGAATCCCCGACCTCCCACCCATGAAGCAACGTCTCTATCCACCGCGCTCCGAGACACTTGCCGGCAGGAGCATCGCGGGCATACAAGAGCCACGAATTCTTTTGTAACTACAAGGACCCCCTACTCCTTGTGTTTAACTACTTGGCAAAAAAATAAACACATTTTTATACTAAGGGGGTGGGGATTCTCCCTATAGGACTCGCTCTTCCCTTTCATACATACGCTTCAGGCATTTCCCTTGTCAGATTGCATACACACAATTCGGCCACATTGAACGACGCGCTAAACAAAACATCGTTCTC
>OX377206.1:40105991-40141398 GCA_947396885.1 Heligmosomoides polygyrus polygyrus
CCACCTTTTCAAGCGCTTTCAGAACTTTCTCGCTGGTAAAAACATCACCATTCAGAACCAAGCCAAAACAGCTTTCGTGGGTTTTGTCGAATCTCGACCACCCCATTCTTTCACTGATGGAATAAGTCGACTGGCGGCCCGTTGGCAAAAGTGCTCCGATTCGAATGGTGCTTATTTCCACTAAATCCGATTTAAGATTTGAGAAAGTCATGCTAGTTCAAAGTGAAGCACTCCAAACGCTGAGAATACAACGTAATACAAAAGCGATTATTGGCTATTTAGGTCGATGCACCAAAAACTGAACCGATAATGGTTTGGTCTACTAATTTGCTTACAATATTTACTTCACTCGGAGATTACTCGACACCAGGGGGTGTGCGTAATTACGATTCACGGCGATTTTGGGCAAATTTTTTTACGATTTACGACATTTTGAGTCGTAAATCGTAAATTTAGGTAAATGTGATCCTTGACGCAATTTCAAATGAGGCGGTGCAGCCCGGGTTATGAAGATGTGCCCACTTTAAAAGTCTCGCTCACTTCCTGTGTTCGTTTTAGGCCGGCAGCAGAGTCTTGCGGGTGCCGCGGACCCGCCATGACAACGGCGGGTGGTGCGGCCCTGCGAGGGTTACTGTACGCAATACTGCGTACTTTTGCCGGCAGTTGCGACCTCTGGGTATGTGAAAGATGTCGTAAGGAAAACGCTTTTTCTTTTGTGAAGAAGCGTTTTCTAAGTTAAGTTAGGAGTTCTTGAATCTAAGCCCCGAAATCTAATAGAACACTTCTTATAACTCAACAGTTCTGTGCCATTTTGCGCTTGCTTTCACTTTTGTCGATCTACCCTCACTAAAACTTCCTCGCTTGACAAGCAGCTCGAAGATAATGTGGTAGCCTTTGTGATGACAGCATTCCCCCCCCCCCCCCCCCCCCGATGCCTTGTTGAGTCCGGGAAGTCTGTCCGATGCAGTTGTAGCTCATATGGTGGGATACTAAAAAAGAACGGTCTGCCTTGTTGTTGCATTTCTGTGCAAGGTTTACCCTAAACCTCAGAGTAACTTGTGACTGGAAGGCCACGGAAATTTTCAGTGCAATTAAGGTCACCTAATATCGTGCTAAAGTTTTTTTGCGTTATGTTTTGAGTGCAGGATTCCATACACCTCCATTTGTCGACACTAACGGGATTATACTGATGGTTGTCAAGCTCCTTTATGAACAGAAGTTATGCACCAACCCACTTTATCCCTAGCATGTAGATTCGTTTTAAAAATGTTTAGAATAGATGGACCATAATGGACACCCTTCTATCACGATCTCCGGCGGGTCTCACCCGCAGCTCCTGGCGCTGCGGGTGAGAGCCGCCATGAACTGCGGCAGCCCTCGGGGACCTTTGTGTGCGGCGGCTCCGCGACAACTCGTCCGCGCCGCGGCTTCCACCACAGTGGCAGCGTGGGTCCCACTGCGACCGGAGTAATATGGACGAGTTCTCGGGGTGCTGCCGCGAGACTCTGTAGAGGCCCTACCTGTAATACATTTTGTGGAACATAGCTATAACAGTATAACAGTATAACAACAGTATAACATAGGCCTAACTAGGAATAGGCCAGCCATGACGGCCGGTCTTATTTCCTTCTGTTGACTCGCCCAAATAAGTGGTAAAAACAAATATTTCTTATTTGCGAAGCACTTGTGAAACTGTAACTGTTCTCCACCAACATATTGATTAAACGGTAAGCATAACAAGAATCGATCGAAAAATAACAGCCAGTCGATCTAAACCGTTTTGTGAATTCTGCCATACTGCAAACATATCCACGCGACTCTCACTCCTAATAGCCAATTCAGAGTAAAAACCGATTGATAACAGCCGGTCGAAAAAAAGTCTATGCACTGTGTAAAGGGAGAAATAAAACAATAACTTCGGTACTAAGTGGGCTAGTGCCGGCGAGGTATGTTAGAACGGATAGGTTAGATCGGCCAGACCCCAGAGTTCCTCCCCTTACCTAGGTCTGTGTACCACATGGCTTGTACAAAAAGGTGTCTATATTACAGTTTCACGTTACTGTATGCGGAGTCACTGAACTGGTAACAGATTTCCTTTTGAAGGATAAGGCAGTGAGTGACTCGTTCATCGGCTGGCCATCGCAAGTCATTGTTTAGGCCAAATATGTACGCATTCAAATTGCCTCCACGACATCCGTAGAAGTAGAATGCGTGCCGAATCTCAAAAACGACTGCCTGATGCCGTCGTTCACCTTATAATATATCTCTTGCGGAATCGTAGTTGTTGTATAAACGAAAACTAGGAGCAAAGCATTCAGCGACGACGGAGTAGCAGAAGAGCGTAATGAGTAGCATGATGAAAATCACAAGGCCCACTCGCATTGTTCTGCATGAGGAGACACCGGACGTGGCACAAGACAGAAGTGCACCCCTTTTGACCCTTACGCATATCCTGCAGAAATTTGATGGCCTGTGGTCTCAGACACCTATCTGCAGCGTGATGGACAGGTAGCTTGAAGCTTAATTCGGACGGTTTGAAACACCGTCCGAATCATCAGTTCCAAGTATGTTCTGCATTTAAGAATTCCTGCTCTTCCTCGGCAGCTTTGCACGGGCGCAGCAATAAAAGTGGAATTCGTGGCACCTCACACACAATAATTTACCTTTTTCCTTGCTCCTGCTGTCCTTCATCCTTTATGCTTATACGTTTACAGCAAAAATAGCTTCCAAAACAGCTTGAGTGGAATGCGAAATTGATTCAGATTAAATTAACCTTTATGTCCATACTCTAAGACGATCTGAAAAATCTCTCAAACTATATAAGGACGCGCTAAGAGCTGACGATCGTCGCTGTGTCAGAAAGTGCTGGCAGAGAACAGGTGCATGAAAATAGCGTAAAATAGGTACAGAAAACACCGGAAAATATCCAGACGTCAACAGGGAGCTCCGGAATCCAGAAGACAGTGTCATAGATCGCTCAGGCAATCGATGTCGATCGATATTATTGAACGGTGATACTTCTATCAGAGTTAGCCGATCAAGGTGGGAGTTACGTGATTATGACGGCCGACGGAAAGGCTTCACAGCAGCGGAAATTTTCAATCAAACAATTACTATTGATCGATATTATCGATGTTTTGAACGTATCCGGCGCGCGGTGTGACTTAGAAATCGTGCTACAGATGCTGTCCAACGCCCGTCTGCATTCAAATGCCCTGCCGTGATGCAAATCAGAAGACGTCACAGATCGACCAGGCAATCATATGATGGTGTTCTGTTGATGACGTCCAGCCGTCCCCGATCAGTCATTCACCACTGCAACGATTCTGAATGATAAATTTACGCAGCTCAACATTATAAGACGTGGTGGAAGTTCTCCCCTTCGACAGAAAGGCTTTTCGGAAAGTGAACAGAATCGACGAGGCGCTCAGTCCCGGCACCCAGCCACTATCGCAACTGAGCTTTTATTCACAGAAAGAACCGTTTTGGTGATCCTAATTACCCGAAAAACCTAACAAGTCTTTTCAAGATACGCTGTTACACAAATTCTCTTTCGGCATTCGAATGACATTTTTCGAATACTCCAGTGATTTTGGCTTCCTGGGAAATCGTGAATATTCGAACGTTTCCGAACACCGAAAATTTTCGAGCATTCGAAACCGAATATATTCGAAAAGCGAGATTTTTCTGAACATTCGAATTCGAATGAAAATCATTCGAATACCTATTCGAATGGGTCATTCGAGCATAATTATAATAGACACCTGTGTTTTCAAGCAGAAAGTTAGGCTTGTTGAATGAAACTTTATCAAAAGCTTTCATAGAAACAAAGTAGACAACGTCCGGACCAATTCTTTCATCAAGAGCTTGGGTCGAATCATTTAATGTTGACAAAATTAATGTTCCAGTAGACCTATTCGAAACTTATGCTGACTTTCTGGAATTAGAAAGTTAAATTTTAGGTAAACAACTAGCAGATTTTAACTTTCTCTCAAATATCGAGAACTGAATTGATGCTTATGAGACGATAGTTTACGATAAAATGGTGCGACATTTTCTTTGGGATCGATCAGAGTAATGAACTTACTATTTTATTTTTGGAAATGTCTTGCTAGCACAGTTGCCTTTGCCAAAACAGATACTGTTGAGAGACCAGCTTCATCTTTCAATGTTGGGATCCGTTCGGGACGCTTCAACACGGAGTTTAATGGCATAGAAAGATTAGTTTTGTCTGCGCTTTCATTAATTTTCCTTTCCACATATTTGTGCTACCTGAGAAAGAGTCGAAGGATTTCTTGGCTTAGAACTATAAACCGGTGCAAATCGCGTGAGCTTGGATTCGATTGATAAGCTAATTATGCTATCTGTCTTTTCTTCAAAAGTCGCATCAAACTTGGTATAGCTCGCTAAAAGACAACGTTATCTTCTCCGTGAGAACGAACTGCTCAATGCAAATATGCAGGACATGTAAAAAGGAATCTTATATGTGATTCACACAAGCGTAGCGCTCAAGAAGTACTCTCCAATCCACAGAAGCAGAAGTTGACAAATAATAATAATATCATAATTGGATGCTCACTAGTTCTTATTAATGTTTTTGACAAGGAAAGGCTGGAAAGAATGAGTCTAACACGTTGCCATTGCGAATCGGCGACGACACGCTTTGATAGAACATTCAAGTAATACAGATCCCTACAAAACGTTTTGCAGCTGCGCCAATACCGGAAGGAATCTGTTCAACCCAATGTAAGTCCGGTAAATTGAAATCAGCCATTACGAGACACTGTGCATTCCATGAAGATAGATCACCTATCACCTTAGAATGCTGAATCGTAGCACTCAAAGAAGCATTGGGAGTCCCGCAGACAACGGCCAGGCTAAAAGTGGTTTGAACTGGATTTAGATCAAAGCAAAGTAGTTCAAGTTCATCAGGGAATGATCCAAAGCTTTTTGTGTCAATTCTCGTGTTCGATTGTATCCCCTTCAGTGCTCAATCCGACAAGTATTGCGTCCACCAGAGATTACCGCCCTGTTGCCTATCAGAGAAGGGTTTCAGGTGTAGGTCTGAACGGCGGAATTGAATGCCACTGCAAGAATCTCCACCCTTCACACAGTAGAGGAACATGTTTTGTTTTTGCTGTCCTTGAAGGAGCTACGAGCCCTCGGGGCGTAAGCGGGTCGGCATTAGACCGCCTCCCTTGAATCAACACACGGGCGCAAGGGTGAGTGAGGCTGCCTCATAGGTGGAAGACCAGGTGTTCGACTCCAGTCGTTGTCGGATTTTTGCGTTTCTAGGTTCATTCCCTGTTTGGTATTTATCACCTTCCCAACTTCTCTTATGCCTATATTTCACTATAGGCTCCCAGATGCGTGTTGAAATTATTGCTAGTGGCCTGCTCTATGTACCACCTATCGTATCTTGCTGCTGACTTCTAAATGGAGCCTTGACTAAATGGAGTATGATCTTTTCAAACTATCGACATAAGGCCTATGTTATACTTCGGCGACGATGTATTGCGCGGGCTGCTACGTACTGCGTAGCAGCCCGCGTAAGGCCTATGTTATACTTCGGCGACGCTGTTGTGGGCGACGTCGGCGACAGTGTTACGCGGGCTACTACGCAGTGCGTAGCAGCCCGCGCAACACAGCGTCGGCGACGCGTCGCTGAAGTATAACATAGGCCTAACATTGTTGCCGACGTCACCGACAGCAGCGTCGCCGAAGTATAACATAGGCCTAAGTGAACTAGTCGCAATCACGAGCAACTCATGATGGCTCCAGTCCACAAGAGTGGGTGTCTGCTCGTTCTGACATGTGCCACAGTTGCACAAGGAAGAACAGCTGATTGCTGTACAAGTCTATTGGTATTCCACTGCCCCTTGAAGGTGTACAACTATACGCATTATGACAGCAGCCAGGTATGACGGCCTACTTCCAACAGGTCAGCGGCAATAGCTCATCGTCTTCTTCTCGCGTACCTTCTCTGCTGAATGGCATATTGATCTTGAAAGGCGTCTGATGAGTATACCTTCGTCCTTGGGAAAAAATTTCGAATTTCGAATGATCGAATAGTATTCGCTTTTCAAAATTTCGAATGATCGAATAATATTCGATTTTCAAAATCTTGAATTTCGAATAATCGAATTTCTAATAGTAGAATATTCGAATAATCAAATGAACACTCGTATTTACTGTAGTCACCCAATGATTGACATTTACTTATTTTTCATTACCCACTGTAAACTGCGTTCGACAGAGCGGCATATACGAAGGCCTCAGATTGTCATTACTCTTATACCAGTTGGTTAACTGCGAAAGGGATCGGTAATTATCAACTGTGGTAGATCGATTTCGATCAATGGATCTCCTGACCCGTGGCCGACATACTCCCGCTACTCTTTTGTTAAATCAGGGCTAATGGAGTGGAGAGTGGCGAGCCCAGTGAGTGATAAGCGCTACTGAGGCTGAGGGTGACGAGCGAGGCGAGGGCGAGCTGAGGACCGAACCGAGGCTGTGGAAGTCGGTGATCAGGTTCAGATGCCGTTGCTCAAGCGCCGCGAAGGCTGCTAAATCTATTTCCTTCAGGAGACCAAAGGACGATGACGAAGCTATAATGGCAATGAAGCACCCTTGCTTCCCTAAGAATTCGTGCACCGAGAAGAGAGAAGCACCCTGGATAGGCAGAGCTAAATTGTTATAAATCTTGCTCCATGAGCTAGTGTCCTTCCTTAGGTTATACCGGAGCTTTTGGTGGTAAAAGAAAGGCTAGCATAGACGAAGAAGTAACTCAAAGGCGATCTGATGCAGAAAATACACATGGAGGCTCATGAATGGCATTCTGTCTGTGTTCTGGCTCCGTTGAAGAGCTTCGTGTCACTTATATGCAAACGGACCCGAATCTAATTTGATAAGACACTACAACTTGGACAGTGTTATAGCGGAAATGAGGATGGCTCGCTTTCATAGGAAACGGAGTATGACTGGCTCTTGGTGGCGATGTCCGTTCCTCCACGTGGTGCCACTGGAAACTGTTCGCTTTTGCGAACCGAGCTGAACACGGACACTCGAATGCAGGCGACAGGCCCTAGTGAGAGGCCGGCCTACGAACAGCCCATGTCACATCATAAACATGGAGTCCTCGAAGAGCTCATAGAGTGGGTACGAATACTGTACTCTTGTCCAAAGAGTTGAGTGCAAGCTGCAGCAGGCACGTCGATGGAGTTTCCCATCTCTATCGGAGTACATCAAGGGTCTGCGCTCTCCCCACTACTCGTCGTCGTCGTTATGGATGCCATATCGCGTGATCTTCAGCAGCCAGTCCCTTGGACGTTGCTTGATGTAATGCGTGTGATGTAATGATGTAATGCTTGCTAGCGAAGACAAGATTGAACTCCAGCGGCAGGTACAAGCTTGGTGCGATCGCTTGGAGAGATTTGGACTCAAACTGAATGTCAAGAAGACCGAGTATATGACGACTGATGAAGACGAGTCCAGCTCCATTAAGGTAAATGGCATTGAGCTGCCACGTACTTCGGTATTCAAGTACTTGGGATCAGCAATCGCGTCCGATGGCGGTTTACTCTTTGAAGCCAACTCACGCGTGAGTGCAGCGTGGTCCAAATGGCGCTCTCTGATGGGAGTGCTCTGCGACAAGAAGATACCAGAGCGCCTCAAGTCGAAGATCTACAGAGCAGTCATCTGGCCTGTAGCTATTTACGGAGCTGAGTGCTGGCCCGTTACCAAAGAAATTGAAAGGCGCCTCAGCGTAATGGAAATGAAGATGCTGCGGTGGACGGCCGGAGTTACGCGTTTGGATCGAGTACGCAACGACTCCATACGGCAGAGGTTCGGTGTCACCCCGATATTTGAGAAGATGCGCGAAGCTCGTCTGCGATGGTACGGCCACGTCCTTCGCGCAAAAGGTGACACTGTCCGAAAGACTGGTCTTAACCTTGATGTGCCCGGTAGGCGGCCACGAGGGCGACCAAAACAGCGGTGGCTTGATACGCTGCATCAGGACTTGAAGATGGCTGGGTTGCACCCTGATCAGGCATTTGATCGGGAGAAATGGCGCCAACATTCCAGGAAAGCGGACCCCGCAACTAAGCGGGACAAACGCTGAAGAAGAAGAAGAAGAAGAAGAAGAAGAAGAAGAAGGAGTATGACTGGCTCTTGTACTCCATAGCTTTTGCTCTTCCTCTCCTCTTTAACGTCTTTTTTGGCAGAAAGTAGAAGCTTTTCAAGCTCCAGAAAGTGCTACCTTCCTATCGCAGCTCCTTTCGGCTTTAGTCGTTCCGTTGTTGTACTTGGGGTAGGAATACAAAACGGAGATTCTCCCGGAATATACCGAAGGCAAAAGCGTCAATGAACAGCCATAAACGGATTCACCTGTTATTCACGTGACTGGCCGCGGGGCGAGATCCGCGCTTGCCCGCGCTTACCTCGCGTCGTACTGACAAGGGAAGTGTCTAAAGCGTATGTGTGAAAGGGAAGAGCGAGTCATATAGGAGGAATACCCACCCCTCAATTAGTATAAAAATGTGTTTATTTTTTGCCAAGAAAAAACCCAAGGAGTAAGGGGTCGTTATTGTTATAATGTAATCGGCGCCTCATGAGTTCGGCGGTTTTGTATACCTGCGATGGTTCTGCGCAAGAGGATCGAAGCGCAGTGGATAGAGACGTTTCTTTATGCGAGGGAGATCGAGGGTTCAATTCTTTTGCGCTGCTGCACTTCTGCATTTCAACTGATTGGTTGAGATTCGATGGATTCTGACGCTTTTCCATTTCCAGAGGTTTTCTACTCATTTTTTCCAGCTGCATACTGTGGTATTCAACATAATGATGTATAAACGCTCAACATCAGTGGTACATAGGCACAACGTATATGAAGAAGAAGCACTGGTCACAATACGGACGGCGCATAAAGGCTACAGACTCCTCAAAGTTTCCCTAGATGGACCGATGACCTCGGGAAAAACCATCGTGCTCGGATTTTCAAAGAAGACCAGAGCATGACGTCGCAAGTGGTTCAAATGAAGGAACGAGGTCTGTGGATACCGCAAACTGAAGTAAACAGCCATCGATACACTCTTCCCTCGTCTTTGCCTGTCACCTGAAAATCAGAGGTCTGCTGAAGGCTGAAGGTTGTTATAATGACACTGAAGGTGGTGTCGTCGACACTGAAGGTCGTGTACCTGTGAGGAGCCTGTAGCTTTTATACGCTGTCCGATTAGTGCTAGTGCTTCTGTTTCGTGCACTTTGTGCTAGTCTATCACTGGTGTTGAACGTTTACACACCGTTATGTTCAGTAGCTTTCTCATTGCCTTGTGGTTAAAAAACCGGTCAGTAATAAATAAGTGGCAAGAAGGCTACTCTCCACGGCGTACAGCTGGAAAATTAGGCAATAAACATCTGAAAATGCTATAGATGTCAGAATCTTTCAAATCTCAACCAACCATATAAAATGCAAACATGCGGCAGAGCAGCTGAATCGAATCCCCGACCTCCCACCCATGAAGCAACGTCTCTATCCACCGCGCTCCGAGACACTTGCCGGCAGGAGCATCGCGGGCATACAAGAGCCACGAATTCTTTTGTAACTACAAGGACCCCCTACTCCTTGTGTTTAACTACTTGGCAAAAAAATAAACACATTTTTATACTAAGGGGGTGGGGATTCTCCCTATAGGACTCGCTCTTCCCTTTCATACATACGCTTCAGGCATTTCCCTTGTCAGATTGCATACACACAATTCGGCCACATTGAACGACGCGCTAAACAAAACATCGTTCTCATCATAAGGTCACACTTCCATGGTTTTCGAAGAGTGCCACTAACTTGTTAATTAAAGATTGATAAATAAAATTCGAATATTCGAAATTCGAAGTGTTCGAATATTCGAATAAACGAACATTCGAATATTGGACTTTCTCGAATATTCGAATAAACGAATAATTCGAATATTGGACTTTCTCGAATATTCGAATAAACGAATAATTCGAATATTGCACTTTCTTCGAATAGTCGAATATTCGAATAATCGAAATTCAAGTAGTCGAAATTCGAAAAGGACAAAGGTATACTGATGAGTCGACCTTTTAAAAATTGTCGAAGATTGGTTTTTTGTTAAGGATAGGAGTGGAGAGATATCTGCGAAAGGTTTGTCACGATTGATGACATGAGTTTTCGCTCTTCCGATCAAACAACTTCCATGAGTAGATCGTGCTATTATACCTCCACTACCCAAGAGGTCGAGATGAGGTCGAAAACAGATATATTCAAACAAACTCCGCCCAAGGGGATTGTCTGGGGTATTGATCACATATATGTTATCCGTTTTCGAAGTTTCATTTGTAAGAAACCTACAATTAGCTTGTCTTCATTGAGAACGTGTGGTACATGTCAGGTGTGTCATGTCACGAATGTATGCCCACTGCTGTGGACTGATTTTATCATGAGCTGTTCGTGATTGCTGCTACTTTATTCATGTCAATAAATGGGAATGTTCATATTCTATCAAGTCAAGGATGGCACCAAAAATCTGCAGCAGGGAAGGCGACTAATATAAACCTCTTACTAATACACGGGAGTGTATAGTAAAATACAATCACAAGAAAAGTTGGGGAGATGATAAATACCAAGCAAGGAATGTATACTAAAAATGCAAGAGCTCGTCAACGGACAGGAATTGAACAGCTCACCTTCCACCTATGAAGTAGCCCCACTCACCCCAACGTCACCAGCGGCTCCTTAGGTTCAATGACGACAAAAGCGGAATATGTTTTTTCTATCATGTGAAGGGTGGAGATTCCCGCAGTGCTATCCATTTCCGCCGTTCAGACATACGCATGGGACCCTTCCCTGAATAGCAATTGCCTATAGACGAAATTTGAAAACCCACAGAACACATGCTAGTAGTGGCCTTTTGAAACATCACCCATGCGCGTCTTTCCACAACAGATTTTTGGACAGCCTGTTACGCACGTGCTGTTACGAAGAGCGGCTTATGTTCGCCATTAAGTTGCAGTCACCTTACAAATACCAAGCATCCTATGCTCACAGAAAGGCGACGTCGTACCGTACTTGTAGTTGACCCATAACAGGAGGATTCGTCTGGAAGTGATGGCGAATCGAATCTTTCATAAACATGCCTAAGTTCAAATCTTTGAATCTTGGATTTTTACCTATAATAATTCATAATGAGATGCATTGCGTTACAGACATGCCAACCGGTGGCCGGGTTACCACTTTTCGTCGCATATATAAGAAAACGTGTTTATAGAGTGGGAGTAGAAGCACAATTACGAATGATGAGCAGCATAGAGCCTCCGTGTACCTAGAACTTTGGACCGTGTTCACTGCTTTGAAGGTGGCGCGTCAATTGCGTATGTACACCGGGCAAAGTCCAAACCGCAGCGCCGATGACTACACGCCGCGTCGGAATCGTAAGTCATCGTTTTCAACATGGAACACCACGGCGGTGACAGCGAATGTGTAAGAGATTCTGACAGCGAGAGTCAAGTGCCCGCCCGTGCTAAGCACATTAATCAGGAGAAACGATGCAATGATATGAAGTGCTAACGACAGCCATCTCGTCACCTGGATTTGCTTTATAACAAAGTGCAAGTATAGCGGTGTTGCGGATCGATGGCGGTCGGAATTGTAGTGTGTACGAATGTCAAGAGATCACATGCTATAGAAGGCCGCCGGGGGGAGCGGGGGGGGGGGCACACGACCACATACACGAAGAGAAGCTCATCCACTAATTCTATGGTAGGCTAATGCCGAATCCAAACAAGTGGCAAGAACTGAGCGGAGCATAAGGTACAACAGTAATGACTCTTCATGCCGAAACGGGGACTGATGCCTCTCGTCGATTGCATTCTACGCTTAAAGGAGTGAACCAGAGCAGCAGCACCCCACTTGTGGCACAAGCTCTTACGCCCTTACGAAAACAACTGAAGCTCTTACGGAGACGACTGCAGGAAGAACGCGGCCTGTGAGCTTCCATCCTGAAAGCCTATCAGCGTTCTTCTAGAAGGGATCACATAAGTGTCACTCGAACATTTGAACTTCCTTGTCATGCAATGAACTCCATGATGTTGCAGGAGTCGTAATAGCTAGGTAGTAGCTACTCTGGAAAGCTAGTAATAGGTTTGTACAATCGGCAATTGAGTAGATGTTGACAGATTCGGCTATCCGAGGAGGATCTTCCTCATCTTCATGTTATTCGGTAGGTCGTCGTCGGTGTCCGAGGAACTGTCCGATGACACGTAACCAGGTGTGGCTGCCGAACACTTCGGGGAACTGAACAGCTTGTAATAGTTGCTGCTTGAGAGAAGTTGAGACTGTTTGAGACTGAACTAACCACAAGAACTGCAGCAGTGGAACTCGGTACTTGCCACAGAAATCGACGAACTTCACATGTTCAACGCAAGCTTCGAAATACACTCCTTTGCATTTTGGGTTCACGCACTGATTGGCCGAGTTGAGGTAAATGATGAGCTCTCTGAAACGAAATGCAGCTGTGTGTTCTGGTATTTGGTTGTAGCAAGAGTGATGTCTTCACATCAAATTACTCGACGAAACGAGTTTATCGCTAACACTTTTCAACTACAAGCAGTGATCGCTCAGCAGCAAACAGAAAACATCCAAAAACAGAGCGACTACCCAAAAACGTGCTCGACGATCAGCCGCCTAAATTATCAATACCCAAATGGCGAAACGAACAACGTTCGTTATACCGCGAGGTTTGCTATCAGTGGGTGTTTCAAGGTAGAGAGGAACAAGCGATTTGATAGAAAGAATGGCCTTTCTGCTCAGAGAACGCGCCAGAATGATACGCCGGCCTTACCTTGGCAGTACTTCCATCAAGGGCAGTTTGGACATCTTCAGGCGCACGATACGTCCGGCCAGCTCCTTCAGTTTAGGTGGTTCCAGTTGCATATTATTGACAAAATGATGAACTGAAAAACACGGCAGATGGCTGCAACACTTGTAGAGTTCTGCAGAGAAGTAAGCTGATGGAGAGTTATATGCAGCACCACAAATGAATCTCAGCGAAACTAAGCTGATGAGAAAGGGACAGATCTTGCAGAAGTACAGCGCTCTATACACATAGCAATCTGTTGCGGATTCGAATACTGAACGCAGGGAAAGACAGACGGTCATATTTATATTTAGTACGGAACAGCAAACATGTTTAAGAAGGGTCTGGATTTGGGATCATTTCCCAAACAAGTTTGGTACCCAGTTGTCTGATTAATGGCAATACATTGTTACAATGTTGCAACACTCTTGCGAAGCAGAGTGAAGTGCAAAAAAAAAATTAGGGACTGAAGCTGAAATGAAGGCGGTCACCTAGAATATGAAAAACAATGTGCAGCGTGCTGGACGACGCATTCATATTCTTCTTACTCACTTTCATTCGCCTTTTCCTTTAAATAACGTTTAGAACAAAGAGATCTAGATCCTCTGACACATGACATGAGGAGGTTTTGTGAGAGGGTGAACAAAGGGCGACAGAATTCAAAATTACTGCATTACCAGTATTACTGCAAGACAAGCACAAGTATAAAACAGTTCATCCGTAATTACAGGTAACCACTGGAGACAGATGTGGAACAGAAGAATTGCAAAAGTATAGAATCATACCTAAAGGATTATTGCGAAGACTGAGCTGCTGCAGATTTCGTAACTTGACGATCTCAGTCGGCAGCGTCTGAATATTAACGATAATCTTTGACGTCTGAAGCAACAGCAAAAGCCAAAGCAAATCTTCCGTCCAAACAGAACATGAACATGGGACGAACTCTGAGCACATTGTTATGCAATGAGAGGCTTTCGAGGTTTCTCAGCTCTCCGAACGTCGATGGAATCGTCTCCAACTGATTATCGCACAACGATAAGGAGGATAGCCGCTGAAGACGTCCTATTGTGGCGGGCACTTCCTTAAGCAGATTTCCACCCAGGTACAGAATTTCCAACCTGAAATTCGGCTGCTGCACTGTAAACGCCCTTTGCGGCCTGAAGGTAGGAGAGAAAGGAGGGAGGGGATTGAGAGGTGAGAAGGAATAGGTACCAGCTTGGGTTAATCTATAGCTTAGTCAGCAACATCTTCCTGGACCTTCCGTTATTTCCACGAAAAAGGCCATGCACAAAAAATGAAGACTCACTTCGTCATCGCTCCGATGGCGTATGCAACTGTTTCAATGCGATTGCCTCCCAGATGAAGCACACGCAACTGGTGCATGCTGAATATGGGTGGCGGCACTGACTCGAGGCGATTCCCGGAGAGGTAGAGCGAGTCCATGTGCCCCAGATTGGCCATCGATTTCGGTAATTCCTCGAGTAAATTATTGCGAGCCGAAAGGGTCCGCAGATGAGCCATCGAGCCAAGATCGTCGGGTAGGAGAGAAAGGCCGTTGTTTGAGATGTCCAGACTAAAAGACAAATTAAAGGAAGGAACAAAGGTAATTAGCGGTTCACAGCGCTGACCTAACGAGATTAGCGAAAGCTGGAAGGCATGATATGTGCACCAAATTATTTCTGCTGAGGTTCAGATGCCGGATCTGGAGCGGGTCGTACGCCTCGCCGGTGGTAGGATGACAGCGTGGGACACGCTCCAGGCGCTTCCCTTCGAAATTCAGATCGAGCTGGCGGGAACTGTAAGAGGAAACGCAGGAGCTAAAAAGAAGGTCAGCAGCACAACTGGCTTCCTCAGTTAACGGACCTTCCAGGTTGCTCCAGTGGAATCGCAGCGGAGCGGAGATGAGCGATGTGTTCGAACGCAGGCACCATCGCACGACGACGGTCACCTGCTCTCTGCCGGGGCTGGGCGAAGCGCGACGGTGAGGTCACGTGGTACGCACGTGTCTCCAGTCTCCTCCCACCGGGGAAGCACCGCACGGGAAGGTGGGCGTTTCAGACGGCTGGGTGCTTGCGCACTCCAGGACCAGATGTTCCACCGTAGCTTAGCATCGTGGCTCTTATGTCCGCCTCACCTCACAGGACTAGAACGTAAATTTCAAAGCTCAGTTACGGCGCAGAACTTCAAGCTCGTGACCCTTCCTTGTAGTCTATATTTCACTCATAATCGCAATAGTCCGAACATGTTCTTAGAATGTGGGATTGCTGCTGTAAATGGAAGGGACGGGCGCAGTTCGTTCCTGGAAAGGAAATTTAAGGCGTAAATAGGGTCGGGGAGGGGCGGGGGGCAAAAAAGCAGAGACAAGTCACACTGATAGTAAAGAGAAGAAACAAACAATGCTATAGTTCTGTTCTGTGCTCTCCTCTGCGTCATCGGAGGAGAGCACAGATTTGGGCAGGGGAAGGGACTCCAGGGTGTGGATCGAGTGACGCCCCGCGTTAAAATTGCCTAGATCATAGAGCTCCATCAGTTGCCAAATTCGGAAGTAGATAAAACACGGAACTGTAATCGAAGCGAGGAGATAATAGTGTATAAACATTCGTTGTATGCAGAGACGCACAATGGGTGCGCGGCTCCACAGGGGCCGTATGCTCGTCTTCCCCGGTTTAGGGTGAATGCCCGGACCGGGGCACCCCGAGCGAGATGGCATGCACGTCTCCCGGGGCTCCCCGGGGGAGGGGAAACTCGGAGTTTGACGCCATAATGCAGAAAATCTGCATTCCGAAATCTTAGGACGGTCGATAATCTGGACTCCTTCTTTCAGACCTTGAATCAATTTTTGATGCACATAAGGACCTCGGCACCTCCAACTGTACTACAAGTCCCCTCAGTCTAATGGAAAACCTTTATTAATGAGACTTCCTTCCACGGGGTATCTATGTCCTCTTAGTTTCCTCGCATTCTTTGTACCTTTTTCATGCATTTTTTAATGCATACACTATTGATACATTTATTTATTTATTTATTTATCTATTTATTCAATACATTCGCGATAAGCGCAAACGCCAGAAAAAAAGTATTCCAACAACAGAACAACGTGAAGAAACCTAAAGCGAATCGAACACATGTAAAGCAACTAAATGATGACACACGTAGAGCAAATCAAGCCAGTGTCAGATCTGTGACTAATTAGGTCATGAATAAAGAGCCTGGTTAGCCAAACCAAATTAACCGGGAAGACTGTAAAGTGTTAAACTTCATAACTCAACTGCGACTTCTAGAAATCGCTCAAGCTGACCTTGCGAAAAGGAGGACGGCATACATGTCGTCGCTTTCAGGTATGCGCTGGCTGCCCTATGCGGAAAAGCGACACCTTCAGCTTACTCCTAGGTCGACAGATGATAATCTTCTCCGGCTCCCCCTTAGTTTGAGAAGCACGCAGATTAAAGAATTTAGAGCCTCCGAAGCGCGAGTAATGGATTAACTTATAAACCCTACAAATATCAAAAATTTTCCATTGACTTACATCTGACGCATTTCTAGAATTTTCTTCATACTTTTCCTTATTGGGCGATTATTTCATCCAAGCCTTCATCTTTCTCTTCCATTTCACCACTTATAGCAATTAGCAAGTACGAAGGAAAAGAGGAAATGAATACGAAGATGCAAGGAAACGGTTTAGTGGAATTAAAAACTCAAAGAACTTCCTCATAAACGCGAGGAACTTGGAAGATGGCTTTTAAAAAATCCAAAAAGGGAGGAAGTCTCACCAGTGACGGTTTTCCATTTGTCCTTGACCCCGAGGGATGAAAATTTTGCTTAGCCGGAGAGAGATCTGGACGATTAACCTTAGATAGGGTGCGCGCGGTAGCCGACGCCTTCTCCATCTGTACTACCACGCGCCCGGAGTAAAATACACTCCTGCTTTCAGAGAATAAAATAAACGAGAAATGTGTCTCAAGAAAACCACCCTGAGCATGAAATAGGGCGTGGGCATCAATTACTACGACCTTAGTACCACTTTTTAACTGTTTTTTTTAATGGTTGCTAGGAACACATTCCTTTTCAACCCGCAAGCCCTTGAAGACTAAGCAGACCTTGAGTAATTACAGAGGTTCGATTTTATGGCTCAGAATATACAAAACATGGCTCAACGCCAAGCAAAGATGGTGAATTAGAGCAGGAAATCCATATTCATGCATCGCTGGCGCACGTTCAGCACGTCTATATCCCAAACACGGTCAATACAGATCGTTTCCTCCTCTTCGCCTAGGTTCTCCATCTCAGCTGTTCGACACCAACGCGCTCCATCGCTAAATAAGAGCGCCACTCCGCCTCTCCCCCTACTCAATGCTTGGGGCCGTATGCATACCTCGCCCCGACGCGCCCCGCTGGGAAATGGGGAGGAAATACCGTACTTCCGCGATGCACACCAAGTTGGGAATACAGTACTCCGGGGCTCTGGCGGGAAATTGCGTCCCCCTACTCGGAAGTAGGGGGAATTCGAACTGGAGCAGAGACGCTGCTGATTGGAGCGGACATGCTGCCGTCAAGACGATGCTTTCGAACTATGCTCCACATAGGAGCAGCAGAGGAGGGCTAGAAGGCGACTTCTTGATGTTTTGGTATATGTGATGCTTACGATCAGTGAGGTCATTTTTGAGCAGCAGTGTTAAGCATTTCCGGAGCTCGACCTTTCTTTCATTCATTAAGTAAAACAGGCACTTACTGAAGGTAATTTTCAAGCAGTGTTCAAGTGTTGGATTTTTTTATATTTTCGTTGGTTGTTGGGTATAAGAAACGCCTACTGAGGCTATGATTGGACCACTCGTGTGTATGTGTGTATTTAATGCGGGTATGACAAAGTCTAGCCAGGCTGTTTTTATGTTAGTGCTTTCATTTAGTGAAATGTACATTTTCCGAAACCTTAGGTTAAATAATTAATACTTTTAAGGCTAAATGTTGCTTGGACGTCTTACCCTTGAATTTTTACCGTAGAGATATGGATTCTCCCAGTACAGTTACGGCTTTTGGTACTAAGAGGGCTGTTACCCGCTACATTATGAGACCATGGTCCTGGAACACTAAAATAAACACGGTTTCTGAGCATATAACTAGGCAAGGAAAGGAACTCCGGGGTGTGGCTGATCTTACATACCAGTTTTAACATACCTATTCGGTGTACAGTGGGCATCAGCCGCTTAGTACCCGGCTTCTCGATGTTATTTTCATCGATGTTGAGAACTAGTACACATGTCAAATTGTTTGAAAGGCTTATGTGACCTGCTGCCAGCAAATAAAAGGGCATAAACGGCATATCCTTAATTTTCGAATGGAGCCGAGGAAAGAACGCTTGCAAATGCTAGTTTACTCCCAGCTCCAGCTCATTTTTTAACTAGTTCATATATGCCCTTATCTAACTAACACACACAACTTTGCCTGATGCCATACGACGCATAGCTATGACTTGTTTAACTCAGAACCACTATGGATCTAACTTTGTCATTGTTGCAAGACGATTCCCAAAACCCGTAAAAACAAAGGAGAACAATAAATAGGCGAGTGAACAGGTGTATATAATGTGACATAACAGCGTTTTGATAGGCTTCATATCGAATCTAATATCCATTTGACAGTATACTCTCACGTCTTTCGTCATTCCTCGGCCGTCCCTTCACCCGGACTAGAAAACAGCTGATGACTTCTCCGTGATTTGCAACGCCTCCTCTGTGCCTGTGTACGAAACATTTTCTGTACGCCTAGGAAGTTTCCCGACCGTACATTTCCCGAGGTGCATCGCAGGAAGGGGCACCCGTTCCCGCCGGGTAATTTCTGCTGGGGGGAGAGCGCGGGAAGCCCGCCCCGCTGGGGCGAGGTATGCATACGGCCCTTGGTGAAGACACAAGCACGATGCTGGCGGCCGGCGAACGAGCGTGTACCGTACTCTTTAGGCGTCAAATATACCGCGCCGTGTGTAATTGCACGCTTCTCCTCGGAACGCTCTGTATTAGACGGCTAGGCGTTCTGACTACTCAGACACCGGGGCTGGAGCGACAATCCCTCATTAACTATAGAGGAGGTTACAGATTTGCCTGTTTTCTCGTTCAGAGGACCGATTTACGGTGAACTGGTGGGACTTTCGTACTTGTTTTAGCTCAGAACCAGGAAATGTTTGCGAGCGCAACTCTTATGTGTGAAGATCAGCAGGCGGTCTGCTTTCTTGGTCCATTTCTTCTCGGAATTTCATCGAGAGCCCAGTAGCTGTGTCGCGGTGAGATGACTTTACGGGCGAGATCGATAATGGGGAGCAGACGGAAACATCTGCCCTAATTGGGGTCCTACCCCAAACTAGGTTTGCCCTGGTTAGCGTTACGCATTTCAGGCCAATTTTACTGCAGGGCTTCATAGACTCACCTCCAAAGCTTCATTGCACGAGTAGTAAAGGCAATGGTGTTTGTAAGATCGATCAAGTGATAGAAACGACATTCCAACAAAAACACCAGCAAACTATTACACAACGATGAACTAAGAGAGAACACAGATAACGCCCATGTAATTTGAGATATAAGGAGAATGTGAAACATAAAGCAGCCAAACTACCTCAATGTGGCTACCCTAATCATATCCTTCAAGAGGCAACTTCAGCATACTCAAATTTGCCCTCGTCGTATGGACAGGGGGAACCTCCTTCTGCGCACGCTTCGTGGGCCCACATGCCGCAATACGAACACTTCACCCAGTCGTCCACGTCTGCGTTGGTGTCCGGGATTCGTCGATAACATATTATACAACATTCGAGCTTATCCAAATCGCATTCATCCAAATCCTCTTCCTGACATGTTTCTGGCTTTTTCTTCGACTTCAGAGCGGAGCGCTATAACAAATTCATTTAACGTCGTTACCAAAAGAGTTGGAAGGACTTAGCAATGCACCTTCTGTAGTCTGATTGGGGTGTGGTTCGGGAGGCCACCTACTGCCGGCAACTCCGATCGACACACTAATCCTTCTTTCCTTTTTAAACGAAGTTGCTCCATTGCGGCTCTTGCATCCACACGCATACTGTGCATAGATGCAGCAAGGTTCTTTAGGCTCTGCGTCGCCTCGTCGTCAGGAACCTTTGAGAGCTGTATGAAATGTGATCTTATATCGGCCATGTACTGCAAGAGCGAAGTGATAGCATGTTCCAATCGAGCGAAAAAAAAAAGAATCCCAACCGTCTCTAGCTCATTCAGAATCTCTTTGTTTTTGTCGAGAATAGACGACGCAACAGGCTTCTCCACTACACTGTACGCGTTCTCCTTTCCACCATCGAGGGAGTCGCAAGGATCACTTGTATTAGACGTGACAACTTCCACCTCGTTACTGATAGGCAAGTCTTCGTCTGCATCCAAGTTGTCGCGAAGTAGTCCTGCAACATAAACTAGAATTAGAGAACGCTTCAAAAGCGAAAGTTTTGAAAGGGCTCACCTCCAGGAGCATGCATCAGTATGGCATGGATGTGGGGGCAAGAAACTCCTGATAGTGCGTCGCTTAAGCAATCACAAGAAAAGGCATACGCGCACGCATTACACCTTTTACAGTGATTATTGTGCTGAAAAGATTGGTGTCACCCTTCTCAAACAAAATATCGAAAAGAAAAATTTCCCGACCTTTTCATCACAAATGCACGTATACTGCCTTACGTGATGAATCCCTTTCCTATCCGTCAGGCGCCACCAGCCTTCTCCCAGCACCTCCACTGCCTCTGGCTTATTCCCGTAAAGCTTTACTGCGAGCGCGTGAGCTCCATGATGGCGGAGGAGTCTATGCCGCCCGTAGTTTAAGCCTCGTGCCATCTGGAATTTCGAAGTGGCTAGGGAATTGAGAAATAAAACAAAAGCTGAGTACCTTTATTACTCGATCTTCTTCCATAGTCGCTGGGGCACTAATGAGTATGTCCACGAGCGAGTCGACTCGAATGCCTCTTTTGATATTGACAAGCTCATACTTCAGTCTTTTGTTCCACCTCTCAATCAGCATACTTGTATTGACGCACGACCGTCTTCTCGCGAATCCAGCAAATTGTTCAACACGAGGACTCCTAAAGCTAATCTGTGCACGAACAGCTGTAGATGTGGAATTATGTAGTTATAGGTTACCAGTTTTCTTCGAAATACTCCGCCATTTCTTGCTCGCCTTCTTGGTGGAGTCTCGTAATCATTCCTGCGTATTTCAAGGCGAAGTCTGCAGGACTGGACAACCTGCCTAATTCACGAATTGTTGAAACGACAAATGACGTTTTTCCTTTCTGTAATACAAATCCTAAATGAATTGCTCTTGACGCTGCCCAACAATAAACTTTTTACCTCTCTCAACTTCTTGGCACAATTTCTTTTAATGGACTGGACAACGTGGAAGAGGCACAAAAGCTTTCTAGCTGCTGATTGAGGAAATACTTGACGAAAGCCATTATAGAACGTATTACAATCATCCGTCATGAAATATTTGGGATCGAAGTCTGGCGCCACCTCCTTGATCTCTTCGAACAGCAGTGCGACTTCACGCTCCCTCAACCTAAACCGAGTGGGCGTCTAGGCTCACATGTATGGGAATCATGTTAAACTAAAAACTTTGATCTTATCCAAAATGCCGAGAAGCGGTGTTATAATTGTACTTGTTAGATAAAAGGAAGGCGGCGGGCAAACCACGATCCCACTCGTCTGGCACGATTACGGTTGTCAACCGGAGATTGTATGGGGTGAGGTTAAAGGTGTCATCTAAGCAGACAGCTCGACGACTATATTTGGTCAGCCACATCCGTTGTACTGGTGTGATGACAACTGAAACTGCGCTTTCGTTTCAGAGTCGATGCAACCTTCCAAAGAGTGCATTCTTCCATACCCAACAAAAATCCGTCCCCTGACTCACTGAGGGCAGGAGTATACAGCAAGAGACCGTCTTCAGCGTTTCCCTCAGAAATACGCAGTGCCACAGATTTCGCATCACTATGGTCTCGTCGCACGCCGTCAAGGTTGTGCCTGATTGCAATCAATCTAAATTGCGGGATGGTAGCTTGAACAATGGAAGTGGAATTGATGTATTAGTCAGTTACCTTACGTCTGAAGCGGAAATGTAATACAGCCGGCGATGTGTACCACTGTCACGGCATTCTTTCCTAACTTTGTCCACGACTTGACGCGGCTGGAAGCCCTCCCTTAAGAGAGATACCACGTACTGTTCCGATGTCTTATCCAGAGATAGATGGGCAGGGTTCACGTCGTGGCCATAGTGAGATTTGCAAAAGCGGACGATGAAGTTATCCGCTTTCTCGTTCACCTACCAATAATCATGATTATTGAATCAAAATTAAGTGCTGTAATAATGATATAAAGCAATTAATACCCTCATGTAAGCTGTGCAGTGGGGCACTAGCTTCTTGCTTTTTGACCTGCCTACGCTCATATATGATGGTCTAGATGCGGCCCGGCTACAGCACATATACGTCACTGTTCCAGAGGTACGGGTCTTTTTGGATGTCACCACGAACCGTGTTACGGTTTCTTCCTCAAGGTTAGCCTTCCACTGCTGGAAGAGATCGTTGGTGAAATACAATTTATGAGCTAGACACCTTGCTATTAAAATTTGGACCCCTCACTTCGAAATCTTTCCTGTTGTCAAACGAC
The DNA here is from genome assembly GCA_947396885.1 of Heligmosomoides polygyrus polygyrus. Lineage (NCBI taxonomy): Eukaryota > Metazoa > Nematoda > Chromadorea > Rhabditida > Heligmosomidae > Heligmosomoides > Heligmosomoides polygyrus. Next base: position 40,128,523 of record OX377206.1, read on the forward strand.
ACTGTCTCGACTGCATACTGCGCCGGAAAGTCAGCATGATGTAACGCAACGTGTTTGACAAGAGTCTCCTGGTTCTGCAATATTATTTTTTCGAGATTGTAAAGGACATCCAATAGCGTACTACTTAACAAACTTCGTTCGCTGCTCCACAGAGTGCACACGGTATGTTCGGCCTTTCTGTTCCTTGCTGATTGTGGCCCTTTTCTTTTCTGTGCTTTTCGAGCCCTCTGGCGGTTGCGAACAGTAGCCCGCACTCGCACTTCCACAGCGCCTCGACATTTCCGGAAGAGAGAGTTTTTTGGTTTCGTTTCTCCATCTTTAGTTCATCTATTCTATTCTTAGTCCACGAATGGACGTTGAACAGATGTTGGTAGAGTGTTCTTCCCTCTTTCGGTATACCACACTCAGGGCATTTGCCCGCAGCCACATCTGTACGTGCATCCATTGTAGCGCTTGTACCGCTGAAAGAACTAAAATGGTTGAACAATCGCGCACGCCAGTATTGAAAACACGGGTAGCAGACTACAGATTTCATTGGACAGATGACCGAAGTAGGTGGATTGGCGGAAATTGAAAACGGGGCTTCGAGAAGCGGCGGCGTGAGTCATTGTTGTGAGTGAGTGTGAGGCGCGGAAGGAACTGTCTGCGCTCTGCCCTTCGATGAGTCATGTCCTCAGTGGCGCCAGCGGCCCTTTGATTATTGAACGATTTTGAAAATGTTTCAAAATTTCAAAATTCTGATTTTTTGAATGATTTTACCAGACTACCTTGCCCGGTTTGCGTTATACATTCTAAGTCAATCAGATTCGGTTCACAGATTTAACTCTTAAAGCTTTATTACTCATACAATCACGACAGTTGTGTTTGTAAGGCGAATCGAGTGATAAAAGCTTTAAATCCATGACAACACCAACAAACAAACAACGGCTTCGAACAAAGAGCATCAACAAAATGATGATAATGACAACCTACAAAGGAAATCAGGAGACACAAAGAATGTAAATACGATGTCAATACGATTCGAGTCGTGGTCTTCTCTTCCATTTCAATAGCCATCAGAGTTGCCCATTCGCCGTTGAAGCTCTTATCTTTAGAGGCGGAAATAGTTCCTAGCGAAGAGAGAAGATTGATTTTTCTACGATGTACATTTCCCTGACAGCTCCATATTCATATCAAACTCACATGTTTATATGAGCCACGAACCAGATGTCTGCGGCACATACCATCGAGCAGATCTTATTAAATAGCGCACCTCCGTCGTTTTCTCGAGACTTAAGAAGAACCTGAACAAAACAGCAAATAAGTAGAACAGCGGGGAAAGGGAAAAGTAAAGGGGGAGTAAGTACAACAAAGCATGTTCAATTGTGCCTGCCACCTATGTCATGGTTTGCTCAGGAAGAACATCTTAACTACGCCGATTAGTGCAAGTTAGAAAAAAAGCGCAAAAACGAACGACATCCACAAAAACGCTTATTTGCCCAATATCGATTGATGGCGATCGACAGTTCAAAAACGGGCTTCAGATTCGTGTTCGGCGACCTCGATTACCCCCACGGCTAAAGTTTCGTGCCGCTTGAACGACATCCGCAGAAAATCGATAATATCGATCGGTATCGATTGGTCGACTTCAGATTCGTGTTCGGCGACCTCGATTACCCCCACGGCTAAAGTTTCGTGCCGCTTGAACGACATCCGCAGAAAATCGATAATATCGATCGGTATCGATTGGTCGACCTCAGATTCGTGTTCGGCGACCTCGATTACCCCCACGGCTAAAGTTTCGTGCCGCTTGAACGACATCCGCAGAAAATCGATAATATCGATCGATATCGATTGCCTCCCCTACTGTGAAAGCCTCCCGTCGATGATCATCTAAATGCCCAGGCACGGTTGCCGACGTGTTCGGCTGCCGCGCCCCAACTCAAGTGTGATGGACGGACAGTGTGACAGTGTGACACACACACACGCTTGCTCCTTTATATATAGTAGGATTTTATGCATACGAAACCCTCATATCGAGAAATTGTTCATCACCCGCCCAGGCCTAAGCCTTCCTTTCATCACCGTAAGTTAACTAGTGGTAATCTCGTATTTGAGGGATAAGACACTAACCTCCCCAACGGCTGACCCAGGAAGCTAATAGATCACTTCCATGTTTATACGCCCTCCCTTCGTGGAGATCGCGTCACGCTAGCTGCCTCAATTTAATCGCTTCGTGAGCTATTTGGGGTGATGATAACGCATATGCCCGTTTTTGGAATTACGGCAGAGTGCGACAACCAGACTCAAATGTATGCAAGTTCTGTTTTTCATGGTCAAAGTTTACGGAACACCGTCCGCTCATACCCCAGAACCGTGTCCTACGAATAGCTCAGGAGCTCTAGACGATGTACATCAAATCGTCTAAAGGCCATGGGAAATATAAAGGGAATAAGATTCTCACAAGTCACGAGAATTGTATGGAATGTCTTCAATGGGATAGCGCCAGCTTACAGATAATACTCCTGCGACTCCTGCGTAGGATTTGGTTAGAACAAAGGGAAGGGAGACTTTGCCCTACTCTACTTTCTTTTAGGAACATTAAAGCAACAGATCGTTTTACAACACCACATCCTGCTCTCAAACATGGCTTCGAGCTTTTGCTTCAAAGATGGAAGGGTTCACCTCCTTCACTAGATGAAGCCACTCTTATAAGCCGGCCCTTACATAGCCCACAGACAAGAGAAGTGACCCCCAACGACGGCAGAGAAATGACCCTCAACTTACCTTCGTCGTCTTTCTCATCCATCCATTCCAGCAGCACGTATTCATGGAAGCAAAACAACTCATTTGCAGTCCTGACGTTATCAGCTATAGTCGTAACATTGATGTATGGCTCAGATTCCGCCTAAAACAATGAGAACAAAGTTGACAAGAGCTGGAAATAGCCTGAGTTGAAGAAAGCTCGTGCAAACTAAGTCGTGCATACCTCATCGTCCTGGGGAAATTTTCGACGCTTCCGCTTTCTCGACATTTTCACTTCTCAAAATGAGTGTCGATGTGCCCTTTGCGGTTTTGATGTAATTGCAGACTGAAACGTAGAAGCAATAGTAGGTAAATAACAAGTGAGAGGAAATAATAATACGGAATATTCAACACTGAAGAAAACTTAGTTGAATCAATGGAAACACGTTTTCAAAAGCACATCAGCCAAACCGAAGCAATTTCAGAATGAATCAAGAAAGCACACGGCTCAAGTCAAAACGAGTGACTTGCGCTAGAGGCAGCCGAAAAATCGATTGAGAAGTTAGGACCTATTCAACTGCGCAGGCGGTGTAAGAAATTGTCGCTCCAGCCCCGGTGTCTGAGTAGTCAGAACGCCTGGCCGTCTAATACAGAGCGTTCCGAGGAGAAGCGTGCAATTACACACGGCGCGGTATATTTGACGCCTAAAGAGTACGGTACACGCTCGTTCGCCGGCCGCCAGCATCGTGCTTGTGGTGAAGACTTCCTCATTTGGATACTTATAGGCTTATCTCCTCATCGCATCCCCTCGGTGGAGTCGATTTTTGAAGCCGTTCACATCAATCGTCCCATTTTGAACATTCCACATTCATCTCTTTTTCGGATTTCCTCCAGGTAGCCGACTATGGGTACCGTTACTATGAATCCACCCATTCGAAAACCATTACAATTAGTTCCTCTTTGGACTCCCTAGCCAAAGCCGACTGTAGAAGCCATTCATTCATACGAATTCGTTTGGAAATTTCTAGATTCATTTCCTCCGCGGAATTATAGAAATCAACCAGACTTTGCTGCCATTACCGATTAGGTAGCTTGGACTTCTCTACACTCACATTCGGTTAAGTATTAAGTAGTTAAGAATTATGTATACGAACAGAGGGTCTGTTGGATGCCCTTCTTTGTGAGCATTATGCCGCATACTTACTTTCACAACACCTGTTCTACTGTGCTTTCTTTTACTTATTTTGCCGCTCTTTTCAACCCTCATTAACCTTTTCTACTAGAGTACATTATTACATCTCATTTCCACAGCAACGTGAGCTTTGCGACAGTGTGCAAAGTCATCGAGAGAGAGAGAGTGACCATTGCCTCAATTCCATTCATTTTCAGTGACGTCTTCCTTCACTTCATAACAAAATCTAAACCTGCAAGCCTATGTTGCACAATCCTTACTTCCCATAGCTCTCGGCTGCGCGGCGTCCACCCCGAACGGCCGCTCTCCACAACTGTTCTGTGATCAACTTTTCTGTCTGCAACGATGCCCCAGAAGAAGACTAGCGGAGTACCAGCTCTCGACGAACCTCCAGCTTGGCTGCAGGCCATACTCACAAGGTGGGACGGTTTCTTTACAAGATTCGATAAAATGTTCGACCTTGTACTTAAGATGCAGGAAACTCAAATAACGATCGCGTCCAAGCTGTCTGCTTTGGAGGAGAGGGTTGCTGCTGCAAAGCAGGAGCCCTGCCCACCAAATGCGGCACTTTATAGTGCCCTAGTTAAATTTCAGGGAGATTCGAAGTTAGTCTTGGCCAAGTCATGTGGCATAACGTGGGTTGGCATAAATGAACAAATCGATGAACCAAGCACCCACGCCTTCGATCAAGAGGCCCTGAAAGAGATCATCGATTCATCCGCTGATGATGATCTCATTCGAGAGTTTAGTTCAGGTCAGATAGAGGTATACAGGCACCCAAAAGTTAAAGGTAAAGGCTCTCGTCCCCGCATAATTAAAATATATTTGAGGAATCAGGAACTACGGGACAGACTCCTACGTCACATGCGCAATGGTAGGCTGTCCCTCACGAAACAGTTCGTCCATTCGTATGCAAGGAGGGACTACACTCGTGAAGAATTGGAGTATGACCGTAGTCTACGACAAAAAGCTGGTGAGATGAACAAGCAGCAAGGTATGTTGAAATTCGTCGTGAGGGACTTTGCGATTCATGAGTTGCGCTGCCCTCGTGCATTGCCTCATCGCTCCGAGCCTAGTCTCTTGTACGAGTCTAACAAGCGGAGCGATGCTGTTGTAGCTGCACCTATGGTTCAACAGGACCGTCTTGTGAATGAGCCCAGCTCCCTTCTAAACGGCCTTAGTCCATAGGGATGCGATTCCAGCGATGCGTCTACTTCATCGTCATGTAACCCCTCAGTTGAAATTAGTATCTGCAACCTTTCGAACAATCTCTCGAAAAAATTTTTGCTATTCAACTCTCGCTCGATTGTTAACAAAGTTCCTGATTTGAACTATATCCTCTCTCAAAACCCATATGGGGTTTTCGTTACCGAAAGTTGGTGTAAACCACATTTGATACATGACGCAATTTTAAGTCACCATTCCAATTATGTGGTTTATCGCTGTGATAGAGTTGGGAGTCGTCCTGGAGGAGGTGTCCTGGTGCTTATTCACAATACGGTGCCAAACTTCGGGTTTACCAAAAGAAACTTCTCTGAGTTCTGTCAAGTAGTCACTTTACACGTTGAGATGCGTCGTAAGCATATTCTTATTATTGTTATTTATAGAAGCCCTTCTTGTTCTGTAGCAGATTTTGACGACGTTATCCAGTTTTTGACGAATACTTGTTTGGAATGGAGTGGACATATACTCGTTATGGGAGATTTGAATTTTCCTCTCATTGACTGGGAAAGTCAAATAGTTCGCGGAGACAGTTCTTCGCATTCCTCGTTGGCATTTCTTAACTTTTCGAAAAACTTCATGCTTCATCAAATGGTTAAGCAACCTACTCATGGTCTCAACATCCTTGATATTATTCTAGTTTCTCCCTTGCAGATTATTGAAAATGTGTCCATACTACCTCCATTCAGTACGTCAGACCACAACATGGTTGCTTTTGACATCAAAAATGTTGAGGTAACCCCAAAAAATGACCTAAAAAGTCAGCGTAACTATGCGAAGGGAAATTACGACGCTATAGTCCTTGCTCTTGCATCCGTAGACTGGGTTTCTGTCATCAATGGTCCGTTAGATATAGATATTTGCTACCAACATTTTGTAAATATATGTCAGGACCTCATTTCTAGATTCGTTCCTAGGTACCGAATGAGCGCCGAGCCACAGACATACCCTACGTACATTCAAACTCTCAAGAGCAAAGTTAACTATTACCTTTTTAAAAGGAGTTCTTTTGGATATGCCAAATATTACGAATATGCCAGGAAGCTCAAGCGGGCACTGTCACGACTATCTTTGCGCAAAGAGAAAAAGATTGCAGAGAGCAGAAATCCCAAGCGATTTTATCAGTTTTGCCGCCAAAAGCTGCAAGTACATGATACCATACCGACCAGGGCTGGTCCCCTAAACGAACAAATAAAATGCGATATGCAAAAAGCTGAATTATTCGCTGATTATTTTGAATCGGTTTACAAAGCGCCATATCATTCAGAAACTGAGGTACATTTGCTCACCGACACACCCCTGCAATGGGTTGACATCTCATCTGAAATTGTTTACAGTGCTCTCCGTAAGCTTCCGAGTAGAAACTCTACATCGCCTGATGGAATTCCGTATATTTTTCTCAAAAAAGCCGCCCTCGGGCTGACATCTGCTCTTACACTTCTCTTCACCAGGTGCCTTTTGAGAGGTGAAACTCCGAGCTTGTGGAAAATTGGGTATGTACGGCCTATTCACAAAAAAGGTCCAAAAAATGATGTACGGAATTACAGACCTATATGTTTGACCAGTGCTATAAGTAAATTGTTAGAGCGGATTATATGTAGTTGTATAACCGATCATCTTCTTGCCCACAACCTCATCCACCCCAACCAACATGGCTTTTTAAGCAAGAGGTCAACTACTTCAGCTCTTTTGTCAACTGTTCCCCTTTGGCACAGAGAGACTAATAGAGGAAACTTCGTTTCCGTTTGCTATATAGATTACAAAAAAGCTTTCGACTCTATTTCGATCCCGTTACTCTTGACGAAAGTTAAAGCTTTTGGCATTAGCGGATGCCTACTGCGATTCCTCCGGTCATTCCTCACTAACAGAACTCAAACTGTTTTGGTGAATAAATCTCACTCCCGCGTATACCGTACCACAAGTGGCGTACCACAAGGAACCTGCATAGGCCCTTTAATGTTCATTATGTTTGTTAATGATCTTCCAGGAGTATTACCTCCGGGCTGCTTTTGCTCAATGTATGCGGACGATTCCAAGATCTACTCAATTAATGACTGCAAACTGTTACAACTAGGACTAGACGCATTAAGCAAATGGTCTCAAAAATGGGATCTCGATCTATCTTTTGAAAAGACGCTGATAGTTTGTTTCGGCAAAGGACATCCCGATTACAACTTTACTATAAGTGGGAGGCCTCTTACATGCTCACACAAGGTACGGGATTTAGGTGTTACCTACAACGATAAGTTCGAATACGAGGACCACATCAGAGACGTTTTGCTTAACGCAACCTCTAAATGTAATTATATATTACGCGCGTTCAAGTCTAGAGACCCCAAGCTACTATTTAGACTATTCACGACCTACGTTAGGCCACAAATGGAATACTGCAGTCAGCTTTGGTCTCCGTACAAGAAGTCTCTCATCGATAGCATTGAACAAGTACAGAGAAGTTTCACTTACCGGTGTTTCCTACGGAAGGGACTAGTCAGACTGTCATATGAAGAACGCCTTAAGGTCCTAGGTGCAAATACATTGGAGTTTAGAAGGACTTTAGCCGATTTCCTCTACATGTACAAGCTAGCTACTGGTCGCTCTAACCTGGAATTGTATGACATTTTTGACAAACCGTCACTAGCAGAAATTACTCGGGGCTACCCGTACCGAATCAAACCAGACAGACCTACTACCGCTGCCTACGCTGGATCCTTTTTAGCAAGGTCAGTGATGAGGTGGAATAAACTTGACGCTAGTTTATTCAGGTGGAAGCGATGCTATACATTCCAGGCCCATCTAATCGACTATCTCCTGAGGACTATTCCAGATCGGCCAGACTAGGACGTGTTGCCTTTTTTTTTAAAGAGATTGCTCCTTTTCCGACGACAATGTTGCTGCAATATCTGTTACTAACACTTCACCTCGTTTTGTGTTTGGTGTCTGCTATTCTTGTTCGTTACTCACATTTTTTTGTGTTGTTCTGTTTCGGCCCCCTCGACCAGACCCCCTCGACTTCGCAGTGTGGACCTCGGGAATGTTGGCGGACCTACTAAGATGGTATCCGGAGTCCAGTCCACGCCTCCTCCCACCTCGTCGCTAGGACTTGCAGTGTTGGCGGGCCACTGCCCTTCTGAACCGAGCTGTCCACTTCCCGTTCCCCGCCCCTCCTCCCCCCCCCCCTTCTCCATCAACTGGAGAGGTCGTCGGTTAATACAGTTTTATCGCCTTGTGAACTATTCCTATACTACTTTTCCCATAATGATAAGATACCGATCTAAATAAATAAATAAAATAGCTATTTACAGCAGCCACTCAGCACTGAATGTATGTAAACGTCAAGCAAGTTCTAGTGATAGAAGAAGGAACGAAAGAAAGAACATGTCGGAAGTTTTCTAGTTTTCCATGCAATCATTAGCATCCACACACACTCCTCTCGAAACTTTCCGCACTGCCAAAATTGAATCTCTAACAACCCTTTGTTGGAATCCAGTTCTTTTGGTAACAGGAAACAGGGATAATCGCATACAGTCACCTGGTAGGATGCCACATTTCCCGCTCCACCTTACAACTAAGGTACATAGGATTTCACTTCAGCAACGTCACTCACTGGGAGAAACAAATGTGCTCCAACAGGAGCGTCATAGAATATAGCAATGCACATCCAAGGGAACACAGAAGTCTATTTTTTAAACCAATCATATTGTACCCAACAAGATAGAAAAATGCCGGACAACCGCACTTTGTATTGGAAGTTGTTTCCATCGTTGGCAGGTGATAATGGCTAGACAATGTCTATATCACACTGGACTCAACCAGTTGAGGCATGGCAGCAAGTTCTAGTTGAGTTTTATAATTCAGTCCCAAATTAAATTCCTAACATCGCTTAGCGCTTAGTTCATCCGGTTTGTTTAGTAATACGAGACAGGATAGTCAAAACAGGATACACTGCGCTCCAAATACGAATCAAATCTGCTCAAACAGGAGCGTCACAGAATAAGCAACATGTAACGAACACAAATGCGAACATAGAATTCTGAATTCAAAACAATTCACTACAAATAACCTTAGTCTGCCGCAAGAGCCGCGCTCTTGCGGCAGACTAAAGTTATTTGTAGTGCAGTGCATCTGAAAACTGGACTGCGCAGCCGGAAAACACAAAAAAAAACATTAAAAAAACTCACCTACGGGCCGGCCACAGTCCGTCGCGTCGATCGATGACGATGCACCGACCGCTCCCGAAGCCGCGTCTCGCCGCTCGCGCCCCTGAGCGTGGTCCCGCACAGAATTCGCCCCACATCCGAAATCCTCTTTCCTTTGGTTCCCCACCTCTTCCAAAGTTGTCCCTATGCAGGGCCCAAACGACGCTAATCAAGCCTCGGTTTTTTCCTCTCTCTATCTCGAAACTTCACTTTCGGGTCGTAAAATCCGTCTCGCCTCCCGAGCCGCCCTGAGAGGAAATCGCCTGAGCTCGCGCGAAGGAGGCGGTGGTCCGATGCCGTGTAGAACTTGGGGACAACGGAGACGTCAGTCAGGCAATACTTGGGATTGAAGATGATGTGGTCGATCTCGTTGTGGAGCTGACCACCGGGGGATTCCCAGGTCCATCGTAGGGAGGAAGGCTTCGACCTCTTCGTCGTAGTAGTTGGATGTTGGGGCATACGCGACGAATACAGTCAAAGTTGGCACGGAGCCACATCGCTTCAGTCGCAGACGCCCGATTCGGGTTGTCAGAGACTCGTACGAATCGATGTTCACGGCCAAGTGCGTGTTGACGAGGACACCAACGCCGCCTACTCCCCTGCTGTCGCATGTTCCGAGGAACAGTTCTTCTCCGGAGTCGAAGGCGGCGTGTAGGGGGTGGCGTCTTCTCGTCACGGTCAGTCCGATGACGTCGTACTTGATCTTCCTGGCTTGCATCATCAGGTCCTCGACGGATGCTTCCGTTGCAAGCGTGCGGGCGTTGAAAGTACAGATCGTCATCCTAGTCGTTTTGAATTTGCGCTGCCTGGTTAGGCCCTGAGATTTTAGCAGCCTCTCCGTACTCGTCCTTCCCATCACTGCAGAAATGGGGGCTATTTCGTGGTCAGGGGAATGAGGCCCTTTAGTGCTGCTGTGTCTGACTGCAATACAACACGGGTAGCTAGTCAGGCTCTGTCGTGCAGGCGAAAATTTCCGGGCAACCAGCCAGACTGCCCGAAGGGACGGGGCGAGACTTTTGGGGCAGCCTCGAATCGCCTTACGATGTACTCCCAGTCTACCGAGTGCAACTTTTGGTCGGGCCGACACAGTTACAATCCGCACAGGCGCAAACACATCCACGCACACTGTACATGAACATGCCGCTCTCGCGCACAAGGAACGCGTCGACCCGACACAGCAGGAGCAAGGAGTGCATCCCCTGCATCCCACCTGCGTCTCGGGGCAATACACGATCGCATTTGGTCCGCGTTTTCGTTCCCCTATCCACCAGCCGGGGACACGCCACGTGGACCTGCGACAGGCGGCACGAGATCCCTCTTAACAAGAGAGCCCGAAGCCTCTTTATCGAAGGAGATCTGTGGCGGGATATGGTAGAGGAGAATCTTCACTGATCTGGCGAAGCCCATCCACCTCTTATCGCATGTATGCGATTTATTCTCCGAAGCCGCCGTTCTATACGTAGCGACAAACAGATCACGAGAGTCCCAATACATTTTCTTCTCAGGGTCAACCGTAAACATCAAACGGTTTTCTCAGGCTTACCCTTATCCAACCAGTGGAACTCCAGTGTTTTTTATGCACAGTACACAATATGCTTAAGCTCGAATGACCCATTCAAATAGGTATTCGATGATTTTTATTCGAACTCGGATATTCGAAAAATCGCGTTTTCGAATGTACTCGAATTCGAATATTCAAAAAATAGCGGTTTTCGAATGTATTCAAATACGAGTATTTAGAAAAATCGCGTTTTTCGAATATTTCGAATGCTCGAAAATCCTCGGTAATCCAAACCGTTCGGCTATTCAACTTTTCCAAGGAAACCAAAATTATTCGAGTATTCGAAAAGTGTCATTCAAATGCCCATCGAAAATTTGTGTAACGGCGTATTTTGAAGAGGCTTGTTAGATTTCTCAGGTAATTAGGATCTCCAAAACAGTTCTGTCTCTAAATCAAAGCTCTGGTGCGATATTGGCTCGGTGCCTACTGAGCGCCTCATTGATTTTGGTCACTTCCCGAAATTTCCACAACGTCTCACAGTGTTGAACTGAATAAATTGTTCCAAGCAGAATCACTGCAGTGGTGAATGACAGATCCGGGAACGCCTAATATATGAAACGAACATCTGACCTAGCACCTGCGAAGTAGCCGCCACACCCTGCTGAGCCACCGACTCGCTTGCCGCAATGCCTTTCGCCGCGTCCCATACAACAGCGCGTGCGTACGCATGCATGCGGGCGCGTGCTGACGGTGCGCTACTGTACCCCCCCCCCTTCGAGGGCTCGTAGCTCTTTTGGTTCAAGGACTCAACAAAAATGAAACATGTTTTTCTACTATATGGAGGGTGAAGATTCTCGCAGTACTATCCCTTTTCCCCTGAGACCCTTCCCTGGTTTGTAATTCTCTGCACTTACTTATGCCACCCTTCGATAGTTTTGTAGCGAACGCTTGCTCTCCGAGAGCCTGCAACATCTTAAACGAATAGATAGGGTGAGTACCATAAACTTAGTTACACCAAAAATGGAGATCAAAACTGTCAAAACCAGCTCGACCTCTTCTTGAAATGCTAAAATGCGCTCGGTTTCACTCCACTTTGTATATTAATTTGTTCGGGCCTGCGAAGTGTAATGTAAGCCGGTAGAAGCATCAGTGGCGTATGTTCTCTACATGAGTATAGCAACTTTCTAGACTACACTTCCAATCACGAATGATGTTCCATTGTGGATTTGCTTCAATTCTATTTGATAGAGTTAGCTTGAACCTGTTACAAACAAATTGACTAGACCTCATTACCAGGGACGTGGATCTAGAAAATTCGTCTCTCTTTCTGTACGAAACTGACTCAATGTCTTTATGGCTGCAATTGAACGACCTTTGACAGTAGGAATGCGGTGTGCCTTGCTACCGCTGGTCCGTTGTTCAGCCTCATAGACATTACAAATATTGTACTGCACTTGTTTCTCCTCTTATATAGCTCCGATTCCAAACGGCGGCCCAGAAATGGAAAACTTGGTTAGACGAAGAGATATGTCGAATTCGAGAAGCATGTGCACAGAACGGTGTCTTCTACCACAGTAACACATTAGATCATCAAAGACAACTTTCACGGGAAGCGGGAATGAGCTGTAAGAGGGCAGCATTAGGGTGGGCACATCTTTATAACCCGGTCCACCACATAAATTTGGACGCCAGTTGGTTGTGATCAAAGATCACATTTTCGAAATTTACGGTTTACGACCCAAAGTCGTAAATCGTGAATCGTAAAAAATTTGGCAGAAATAGCCGTAAATCGTAAAATCGTAAAATCGTAAATCGTAAATCGTAGATACGCGCACCCCTGATCGCTATCATCAGCGACCAAGGGTTGATTACGACCTTTGACATCCTCCTCTCCTCCTGCTCCTCGCTCGCCAACCCCTCGTTGCCCTTCCCATCCTTTCCCCTGACTTAAACTAAATTCACTTCCCGTCAAGCTATTTTCATACTGGCCGCGTTTAGCACACCCGGCATCGGTCCTATTCCGCTAATTTTGTTAGCCTAAC
>OX377206.1:40141598-40162672 GCA_947396885.1 Heligmosomoides polygyrus polygyrus
CGAGAGTAGAGGATCTTTGAAGTTACAGTGGAATCGACGCCTCACAAGTTCGGGAGTCTTGTACGCCCGCAATGCCGCCGGCGGGAAGCGGCTCGTAGCGCAGTGGATAGCGACGTTGCTCCATGAGAGGAGGTAGAGGGTTCGACTTTTCTGCGCTGCTGCATCTTTGTATTTCAACTTATTGTTTGATTTGAGCGATTCTGATATCTGCACCATTTTAGATGTTTGCTGTGCAGTGTTTCCAGATGTATGCCGTGAGAGCAACTTTGTTGCCACTTGTGTATTACTGACCGGTTTTTAACCAAAACTCAATTGGAAAGCTGTTCAACATAACGATGTATGAACATTTAACATCAGTGATACACAGACACAAAGTGCATGGAACATAAGCACTGTCACAATACGAGCAGCGCATAAAGGCTACTGGCTCCTCACAGTTTGCTTCCATATATGGACAAATGAGATCGGCTCCATAGGCGAAATCCAATTGAAGACGTTTCCTTTCCTCTGAAACAAGAGTTCCAGCCGAAAACGTTATCATATGCCCACTGCTTGCCAGCCTTTCCACGTCTATTAGTTCATTTTGCTGATCTCAACCTACCTTCTTCTGGTTTTGCACCACTTCCAACCGTTCGTATTCATTAACTTCAAGTTGACGTGCTTCGAAATCCTTGAGTATGCTGGCCATCCGTTCGGCCAGCTTGATTTCTTCCTTCGAACGCTCCTTGTCCAAAGGTGGACCACTCTTCAGCGTGAGCGGTTGGATCACCACTCGAGCATCGGCGACTTTGTTGGTGTTAGGTTTCAGAGAACCTCCAGCAGACCTCTGATTTTCAGATGACAGGCAAAGATGAGAGAAAGAGTGTATTGATGCCTTTAGGTCAAATTCCGGGATCCACAGGCTTTCTCGTTTTAACCACATGTGACCTCACATCATGGTCTCTTTGAAAACCCGAGCAGGATGGTTTTACCCGAGGTCATTGGCCGATGTATGGAAACAGACTGAGAGGAACCTGCAGCATTTATACGCTGCCCATTGTGTCCAGTGCTGCTTTATGCACGTTGTACCTGTGTATCACTGGTGTTGAATATTTATGCATCATCCTGTTGAGTACCACAGCATGCAGTTGGAAAGTGCGCAGAAAACATCTAAAAATGGTATAGACGTCAGAATCCCTCAAATCTCAACCAATCAGTTGAAAAGCAGGAATGCAGCAGCGCATGAGGATCGAACCCCCGACCTTCCTCCCATGAAGCATCGTCACTACCCATTGCGCTCCGGGCTGCTTGCCGGCAGAGGCATCGCGGTCGTACATGAACCCAAATTCGTGATGCGCCGTTCAATTGTGACTTCAAGAACACCACTCCCTGGGTTTTAACGACTTGGCAAAAATGAAACACGTTTTATGCTAATTGAGGGGTGGCGATTATTCCTATTTAATAGGATGACTCGCTCTCCTCGTTCAGATATACGCTATCAGACCCTTCCCTTGTGAGAGAATTCCCGCAAAATGATTGCAAATTACCCGAAAAAGTCAGGTTATCAATGGCGCAGAGTTTGCCAGCAAGGCGCGCTAACCTCCTGTTATCCAATTTTTATCCGATTTTATCTGAATCATTGCGTTTTTCAGGACCCCGGATCTTCGGATGATTCAGATGAGGGCAATTTTGAAAACCCCGGATCTTCGGATGATTCAGATGAGGACAATTTTAGAAACCCCGGATCTTCGGATGATTCAGATGAGGGCAATTTCCGACCGAGCCGGATTTCGCTCGCCCTCTTGGAGAAGTGATCCACAACCCATTCCAGATGCGGTGAGCAGATAAGGAACACATGTTTGGAATCAGCGTTCGAAAGCCGCAGCCCGTGATATTCATTTCATCTCAAAGAGCCACTGCGACCTGGTATCCTTCAATTGTAAGTATCGTCTCTGTTGACAAGCCATCCTCCCTGCTCCATTCGCACATCGCAGGGTTGTATTTCAGCACAAAAGTGGAATCGCCGTAACGGTGCTCGGCACCCATGTATATGCTCCATGTTCTGCCTCTCGCATGCACCCTTCACTTCGCTCACTTGTTTTGCCAAAAGTTGATTGGCAAAACAAGTAAGCGAAGTGTGGTGTTGAAGCCAATGTGGTTGTTGAATACAAAGTTACCAGGTTATCAGATTACCAGCGAGCTGTCGTCTCGTTCACCGCCGAGCTGTAAGAGCTATGCTAGCAACATTTCTACTCTCCTTTCTCGCATGCCAGAGTAGTAAAGTGAACCCAGTAGAGACATGGCGAGCGTCATATCGTTCGCTCAGGGTTTTCACGACGAAGTCATATCAACAGAATGGTAGGCCACATCCGCCTTTAGTGTATTTTGACACATCCGGGGCCCGGATTCATGACCGCGGCCGGAGGTAAATTCTACCCCTACTTACCTCGATGACCATTTACCTGCCACTATCCCAGAACTTACCTCTCTTTTCTGATTCATGACGGCCAAGGCGAGGGTTTTGCTCCGCGACCAATTTCATCAGCTAGTAGCGAAACCAAGCAGTCACATTTGCTGCTGGGAAGTCGCTGCCACCGACACTGGCAGCATCGTAGTTAGGGGAAACAAAATGTGAAATGTGAGATAAGGGGAAGAGGGGGAGGGGGAGAGGGGTGGAAAGCAGTAGCATATTAGGCAGTAGGGATGCTGTTGTAAATATGTGCCTACATGGCTAATAATGGCTGCCATCCACCAAGTGGCTCCCATAGACAACATATGCCAAAGGAGGCTAAGGTGGCGGAGTGGCATAGTCCACCCACGCAAATCGTAAATTACGATTTGCATGGTGGACCGGGCTCATGGTGGCCCAAGCCGACCCACAATGCCACTAAAGGGAGCAAACCACAACAATAACTGGCATTGTGGGCCGCCATGGTCCACAGAGCCCAAAAAACTATAGAATTCAAGATTAATAGAGAAAAATGAAAGATTAAACAACTCACCATAGGTTCCTCGAAAGACGGTGCAGGCGATGGCAACTAGGCGTCCTCTATTGACTATGCGGCTGGCGGCCAGCTCAGAGCTGGCAACGGACCAGCGGAGGGTTGCACTGGGTCAGGAATTGGCCGCGGAGCAAAACCCTCGCCTTGAAGGTAAATGTTCCCCGGCGCGCCGACGGGGCAGCATTTATCTCGACACTTACCTCCGATTTTCCCCGCCGCGCGTTCATGAATCGCGCGTAAGTGGAGGGTGGGGGTAAATCTTGCACTTACCCGCCGGTAAATCGTTCATGAATCCGGCCCCAGGTGAATCTACGGATAAAATGGGTCTTTTCTTTTAAAAACACTAAGTGTGCTAGAGTCATTGAGGTGTACAACAATTATAGCGGCTACAATACGACTTTCAGAAACCTTTGGTGACGTTCGGTTCCACCTCGGTACTCGGATTAATTATTGCGGGCTGGAGGTGGAAAAATTGGTCGAATTTGCACAGCGCAATCCCTATCGTTCAGATTGCGATATCGGAAATTTGTCCTCTCCGGTGCTTTCGAGTACGTTGTAACGCTCTCCGATCACGTATGGCGGTGTAATGGCTTTTCAAAGTATGTTTATCCTTTTTGAGACACCCCGCATATCAAACTCGTTCAAGATAAAACCGGAAACGTGCACTCACCTTTACGAGCTGCACTGCTTCCTGAATACATGACAGGACGAAGATTACTCATGAATCGTTTATTTTATTATCGATGATGGAAAACGCCGACATTTGGAAGAGGAAATTAGCAAAGTCAAAAGTGCTGAAATTATCACTAGCGTAGCACATAATCATAGGGCTGTAATATACGAACGAGGAAGCACGCATGAAAAATCCACGTATGCCGCATGTCCAACAATCGCACTGTTCTTTAACCCTACAAACTGACAACTAAGTGACATCACACAGCTGATAACGAGAATCTCATCAAGACATATAATGGACATGTATCGCATTTGTTTGTGAAGTGAGAAAACATTAACCGGTAAGAATCGCGGAAGATAAGGCAGAAGCGGCTATTTGAAATTGGAATATTTGAAAGGTATTGTACTCATTTGCCGGGTAGTGAACATGGTTAGGTCAGTTATATTAGGTCGTTGTTATGAAATGGGCATAAGAAACATAAACATTAATAAAATATAAGTCATTTTCGACACCATATTGGTTGCTGAATTCTTTATCCTTCACATTAGGATCTAAATGCTTGAACAAATGATAATCGGTAGTGGTCAGATATGGTGAATATGCTGCATGTGGCAGAGTTTCGTACCCCAATTCAACCGATTCTGGACAATAAATTTTGAAAACGGCGGACGCGCATTGTCATGCAGTTGGATTGGCCCTCTTCGATTGACCAAAGCTGGCCGTTTTTCAATCAACTTCTTGCGCATCACTTTTATTTCTGCACAGCACTTCTCTGATGCGATAGTATCTCCGGTCTTCAAGAACTTGCAATGGACCATACCAGCCACTGTCCGCATCTCCTCGGGGCTCTCATTCTTGTCCAGAGCGACGACAATTGTCATAAAGGACCCATTTAAATCGCATGTAACGATCCTGTCCCAGAAAGGCTCCTTTAAGGTCCATTTCTGCGGCAACGCCACGGTTCTACCCTTAACACTGGGCAGGGACGCAGAGCTCGCCGTCGGCGGCAGCGCGCGGCCACGAGCTCCTCCGGGGGCGCGCCGCAGAGGCAACGCCACCGGAAAATGGCGACAATGGCGATACTGTTGTGAACCATTATAGCCATCGCCGCTCCAGCAGCATTGGCAAACACTGTCTGCGCTCTAGCCATTCGATGAGTCATGCCGAACAGCGGCGCCCACGGCCGCCGCCGAGCGGGATGACTCATCGTTTTCGCCGTCCGCCGCTCGTCGCAAAAGTGTGCGGAGGCCTTGCGCAGCTTTAACGAGACACAGGTGTCGAAGCGCTTCGGCATCCGCCCGGCGGTCAGTCTGCGCGGGATCCATTTATCCAATTTCTATACTTTTCCGATCCTATTTAAGTGGCGACTGATAGTGCTGCCGTCAACGTTGAAATGCTATGCTAGCACTCTCACAGTTTGACGCGGATCTGCTTCTACCGTGGCTTTGACTTGATCGTCGTTAAGGAGTGATGCCGGCCTACCTTGGTCTCCACCTTCGAGACATTCATCTCGAGATCGGAACCTTTCGATCCAGTGGCGAATTGTGCGCCCCTTAGCGAAATCCTCCCCAGATACAGCACTGATGCTACGAGCTGTGGCCGTGGCGTTGAGTCTATTCTTCCATTTTATAAGTAGAACATCCGAATATCACGTTGCTTCATACTGTAAAAACTACGTCAAAAACTCGGCAAGTGGCAACCGCGTCAAGATGCAGAATGGTAACCTGAAACGGGGACACTCGTACCCACGAAAAATCGACCAGAAATTGAGATGGCAAAATCGACCTTTTCATACGTTACGACATAATATAAAGTCAATATTTGGTTCATAGATGGGAAGCTGGAGGGAAAAAGGCGGAGGGGGCGCAGTGGTCATGAACATCCTACCGCGTGGAATATCATTGGGCGATAAAGAACTGGCCTTGCAAAATGGCTTTTCAGTTTTGCATTCACACCACATCTGTAGTGCTGGTGTTCTGTGTTGGTTGTTTGTGCTCTGTTTTCGCGTAAGCGGGGGAGAGCACCGAAGCCTGACATGATGTTTTGCTGCTACTGCCGTAATTAATTTTTGTAACTCCATTTGGTACTCACACTAGCAGCCGATGCGACTCTTCCCCAACGTCATTCCGGGCGACTAGGCGCTGGCTAATACCGCGCCGTGTCAGCGCCATGTCCTCCCCCGCGGGATTCCACCTGTGAATCGAAAATTCTACAGCTTTAGGTGAGAGAGGAAATATATAGTTCAAGGCTTTGGAGACCAGAGGAGCTCCAAACCATGAAAAAAGGGAGGTGACTAGATAGTAACTGCTGTGGCCGGATTCATGAACGATCCCGGGAACATTCCCGGCTTCCCACGGGAAGCGAGCAGGTGAGAAAGCGAGGCGGTGGGAGAGGCGAGAGATGATAGATGAGGTGAGAGAGCGAGGAGGGGGTGGGGTGGGGTGGGGAGAGGCGAGAGATATCGCGTATCTCCCGCTCCTGCCGCTTCATGAATCCGGCTACTGGTTTGAAAGTCTCAGGACGTTAGGCAGTTCAAAAGTGCGACCGAAGTAATGTATGTGTATGTTATGTTATGTGGTTACCGAAGTAGGCTTAAAAACCTTCCCCAGGCTTCTACTCAAGCGAGCACTGACAGGTTGGATCGGGTGGAACGGCGAAAGCATTCTTGTACCGCGCAATAATAGTTCTGCGCTTACTGGGTCTGATATTTTCGACGATTCGACCTATCCTTATATCTCCATTAAAACGGGCACTTGAGAGCATGAGGTGGTCGACCCTACCAGGCTTCAATTACATCGAGAGCCGACTTTCATCAGAATGATGTGACAGACGAGCTTCGGGATTGCAGACATTGATAGTAAGGCCAGCTGTGCTTGTCCTGTCTTGGAGAAACAAAGCGATCATGGTGAGCGTAGTTGTACAAAGTATCACAAAAACGCCGTGGAAAATAAGGATATCATGAAAACTATGTCGTATTTGACCCAAATGACTATCATGGTGAGCGTAGTTGCACAAAGTATCACAAAAACGCCGTGGAAAATAAGGATATCATGAAAACTATGTCGTATTTGACCCAAATGACTGTAGCTTGATATTCGAATCAAAAGCATTTCCGCTCATAGACCGGTTCACCCAAATAAAAACTATTAGAATTCTCACGCCTCCTTATGAAAAACAGATTTCAAAACTTCGCGGGGGTGAAATCCTTGGCTCCTCCGGCAATCATGCCGTGGTACATCGGTTTTCTCATTGGGCCATTATTCACACTCTATCAATCGCAAGGAGTCTTGCTACACTTGCTTATTGTTAGATGGTATTCAGTAGTGCAAAGGATGACAGAATATTATAGAGACACAAAATTTCATTCTTCTTTTCTTCAATTTAGGATTTCACCGCCTGATTCCACTGGCTGCTAGTGAATTGATTTCCGAATGTGTGTTCGAGCATCACCGGCCACTGAACTATTCTCCAAATGAAACCTTTCACGGAGGTGCAGTAGGTGATGTCTTTTGTGCTGTCGTGTAGCCTCATGGAACCCTAATGACTCTGATGGAAAATAACGTGTAGGCGGAGATCAATTCCGTTTGCAGATGCCAATTCGTCTCCATAAATTATTCATGGAGCCGCAGGACAAACTGTTATACAGAATGACTTCTATTGTCGTAGAAGTTCTACATAGTTCTGACGGAACGTAGCAATACACTTGAGAAATGACGTTCTCCACTTGTGGAAAATGATGAGATGGAATTGCTTCTCCTAAATGTCCTTGTCCTACGCCTTATTGACCAAGTCATGAAGGTCATAAATTATTAGGCTTTTTCTTCCCCAAGTAAATGCATGAGCCATGTGCACACCAAACAGCATAAATGTTCACCTTGTGAGTAGCATGTTGCCCTCACACATTTTTTGCGTGATTCCATCATTGTTGAAGAGGGGAGTTACATCGGCGGCTACTTCCAGTTCGCTTTTGAATCACTTTCACTAAAGAATGCAAATGTGTCATATGAACAACACCTTTCCATCTTTGAGCGTGGCTATTTGGAGATCAATGTACTGACGTTCGCCCACACTTCTGTCATTTGAGGCAACGATCACGAGCCTGGCTTCGGTTTCTGAATTTTCAGCCTATTCTTGTAGGTTACGGTAGGGATAGGTAAGGGAAGGCAGTAAATTTGGGAGAAAAAATTCGCCTACACTTCGCGTATAGGAGTGTTGTGTTTACTGAATTGGTATCACTTTTTGATCAATTTCCCGTTGAAATCAAAATCATTACTTTTTCGTCTTCAAAGAGTTTAACAAACGTATATGACAGCTGCTGCCATACGATTGTTCAAAAATGCGTTGTAGGTGAGAATAGAGGGTCTCACTGACGACAAATCATACGCAAAAGTGGCATTGTCGGCGGGTACCAAGCCTAAGAGCCCACCGCTATCAGACCACTGCGCCACCGCCACGACTGACTCTCGCGCCATCCGCTCTTTCAATGGTCTACGCTGTTTTCGAAGTTCAGAAGGCAGAATGCACTCCCTGGTAGGTTAGACGTACAGCAAAACTCGACATTTCTTGGAAAAGCCCAACCCTCTAAACCCTGGTATTTTGTGTACGAGGACTGAAGAGAGGAGGACGAGAGTATTTTACTACTACTTCTGCCGATCAACATAAGCCGGGGGCACGCCAACGACGTCCGTGTCGGCAACCTCGTCTTCTGCAGTATCGTCGCTGAGCGATTTCGTACGAAGACGTGCTCCTGGCTGAAAATTGACGATTTCTCATTACGTGTTAAATAATACGTAACACAAATGATACATAAAGATTTCCGATTGACAATACGCATCGAAGGACAACCACGATTTAAAAAATCCAATTAGTCAGGACACAAAACCGTTCAGTTCGCTTAATTTCTCAACGCAAAGCTGTGGGGTCACAACGAGTTCCACTTCCGGATTCAGATGCATTCGAGAAGCTTCTGCTAACTGCCCCATTAGAGCAACGTTCACATTCTCATCAGTGATTCATCTTCCCGCTCACGGTGGCTGTGTTCACCCCTGTCGCCAAGCGTGCAGGGGTATAATTATTCCCTGGAACGGTCCGGCAAAAGCACAATATTGCATTAGTTCGACATGTGCGTGCCTGTTAGAGATTTTGAATGTGGTGGAGGACGTAGTTGAATCAGGTTTGAAAAATGAACTAATTCGAAACAACCGAGGTCAACGGAGTGGTACAGGCGTGTAGCCGAGCTGCTCATGCTAATCTAGGACGACCAAAAGGTAGAGCATATGAAGACTAGTGACTCAGTAATGAACCAGGCTGTCGAGTGGAGGGCTGAGACGCGCGGAACTCCCTCGCACGCTTAAACTTGTAGATGGAGTATTACGAAAGTAAAAACGGACAACATACATAGAAGGTGTCGTGCTTCCACACGGTAAAGGAACAAGTGCATAACCACAGAATGATAAGATATCGACGTGCCTCATATCGCAACCGGCTTATTCTCATGCCTACGTTTCTTATTATCAAACAATTCTTTTTCAATCACTCAGTGCTGTAGCACAAAGCGGACCTAACATGTGTAGGAGTCAGATTGTTCGTCATAGAGGCTCTATCATTTTTGAGCCACTTTTCATTTTTCTTTAAATGAATAATCATTACAGCTCTCTATACCTCGCCGTCGCTAATCGACTGCTCGTCCTCTTCCTCTTCGTGGCAGAATTCATTCTCGTTTGCTGTCTTCTTCGTCCAGCCACGCACTGAACAATTCAGAATTTAAAGGAATAATAACATAGGATTGGAATACATTAGAGATCAAGCCACAGATGAAGTTCGTGTAGCTGGTGCGCCAAAAACACGTGCACAATATTCCTCAGGGATAAAAACGTTAGAAGCCGTAACTGGACAACAATTTCACACCAAAAGTTTATTGGTGCTATCACCATTACGAAGAGTATGGCCACACATCAAAATGTCCTTTACTCTCTTGAGCAGAGCATACTAGACAGCATGTATTCCGGAGGGGTTTGTAGATACAACACTGCTCACGTCGTGCGGTTAAAGAACGGTTTGCGACGGATTTATCCGTCGTAGTCCGTCGCATACTCATAACTCCTTCAGTTTTGAGTAATTTGAGAAACGGTTGGCACGTTTTGATTCGTCTCTTCGAGTTCTACACATGCAATGTAAACAGCTTTACTAGATCACCGCACCTTCGTCGTGGGTGGCCCAAAAAATGACTGAAATAAAAATAAAATAATAACTTTTGCGACTATCTCAAGCGTTGCCAGCGTTCCATTGAACCTATTAATCGAGTAGGCAAAAGCATGTCGACAGCGCTTCTATCCTCCCTTACTGGCTGAACTAAAGTACAACAGCGGACACGCCACTCCGACAAGTTCGAATCATACCAACTGCAACTTGTGTATTCGTAGGCAGCAAAACGTTCTAGTAGTGCACCAAGTGTCGGTGTAACTTAAGAAGAGACAAAGCTACGAGAATACAGGTTAAGCTTCAGTGACGGATTTCTTTCCGATTTCAGTCGACCACAAGACACGGAGAGCTAACTGGCTACAAAAGCGCGGACCCCAGACCACTTACGGTACTTTACGATAACGTGCTCACAATTTCCCAGCTGCCTAAAATGCCTTAGCCCCATCTGCTATTTTACGCGGCGGACGGAAGCGGTGAAGTTTCCTGCATTCTTACTTGTCCACATTTAAGTTTACGATACTCGTAATAACACCGTTCTATTCAGCGCCAAAGACTCTATCGAATGGTGTCTGTCTCGACTAAAAATCGACTTTCTGACAGTTTCGTATTGATGAGGCCCTTGCATGGCTCGATGGCGTCATCGTCCATCTGGTGCGGCCTTCAGCTGCCTCGTCCTCGATTTGTAGTAGTAAAGACAACCGAATTCCTCCTCCAACGACACACATGACTCCCAACTGTCCCATAATGAAAGCAGGGTAATCAGCAATCAGAAAAACCTGCCATCCCTTCAAAGACTGTCACGGTCATAACCACCGTTTCGCCCAAAACTTGCTTAGGGGGTTATTTGGGGTGCTTATCACGAGTCTGACATCCGTTTTTGGTATTATGTTGGAGTACTGAGATTTGTGTTTCAAAAAATATGGAGCGTGAGTTGGTGGACTCCAATATGTCTCCTATTTTAAAATATGAAACTATAAAGGAGTTATTCAAAAACAGCGCTTTGCGACGCAAAAGAGCGCCGCTCTTATTTGTTGGACGGAGTGGTGTGTCCGGTATTGCATCTCAGTCTAGCCAGTAAGGGAAGATAGAGGCGCAGTGGACATGCTTTCGCCCGGTCGATTGATAGGTTATATTCTGCATGCATTGCTCACAGCGTACTCTAGGAGCATCCCTGTCGTGACATATCACTGACAATGTTCGCCATGCTTGAGGTTCTCCGAAAGCATGCATGTCCTGGAAAATAAGGTGCTCTAATCGCATGCTTGTGCAGATCTCGAACAGACGAATCAGATCGCGCTAACCCTTCTTCAAAGAACCTGAAACTGAAGAAGTTATGAGCATGCGAGGTGAGAAGTATTGCGCCTGGAAGCTTGCTCTTAATGCTTGTCTGGAAGTCCTTGTTTGGAGTAAGGCTTGCTCTGAACGAGCTCTACGAAGTGGTAAAGTGATTGGGCTCAGGGCTTCAGGAGAAGCAGCTCTTAACAGCCAGGTGAAGCAGCTCAATGATGCATTTGACATAAAAATTGGTGCTCTCCCATATTTAGGAGAAAAGAGTTTAGCTGGAAAGTGATATCCTATTCTCGATTCTGTGGAGTTATTAAGCGTATTTGGGATAAACAGTGGCAACTGGCAGTGGCCGGCCCATGAGCAAGTAAATACTTTATCCCTCCCAAACAAGTCTGGAACCAATTCACCGATCCCGGAGAGATGAAAGGCTTGATTCTCTAAATCCGAATCCGAACCAGGAATCTGGAATCGGATGCATGCGAAACTCGGTACCCGCTCTAGCTTCCTTTAAACTTTATACAAATTAAAGGCTGAAAATTTGTGCACGTCTTTCAGGCACACCATGTAGGTATTGGAATGCTGCATAAGCTATGTACCACTAAGCGTTAGAGGAAAATCCTGTGAGAATACTCATATCTCACTGATAGTCATTACGCATTCTGCACGGAAAGTGTCATGTCAGGCACATGTCTTCATAGTTTTTCTTCTACTCTGAAAAGAATTTTGAGAGGAGTTTCGCGCCGTGAGAAGCACATTCGAGGACAACCTCGTAAAAACATGACTGCCTCAGGAGGTAATCAGCAGCTCAACAGTGTTCGGAAGGACTTTCCCGTGCAGTAAAACGACTCACCTTGTTGGCCCACACTTTCTTGTCGCTTAAAGAGATCCATCTTGGAGTTGAGTACGGAGGCATGATCAACGGTAGACTCATGAGGCATTAACTGCATAGCAGCACGGAAAAAGTAGAAAGACGGATAGTGTACCAGGTTGTAACAAGAGGAAGCATAAAGATCAGCATATCTGAAAGTCCTCTCATATTCTTGCTTTAGTGCTTTCACAAAAACCGAGAACTTTCTAGCAAAGCTTCAGACTCGTTTAAAAGAATTGGTCATGAAGTGCAGCTACCTTTCGACTTGACAGGCAAAAAAGGTAGTACGTGAACCAGCACGGAATAACGATCCGAGAACTCCGTATTCTTGATCCATCTCATGGCTGATACTCTAAAGCAAATTCTATGAACTGCTCCTGAACCTTGAAAGTAAAAGCAACTTGAGTACCGAAAATTACTGATAAAACAGCGTAGAAACTCACCTAGGCGAACAGAGATTACAGAGTGCTATTAAGGGAAATGCATGTTGCAGTCGCTATTGCTACGTACAGTAGGCAATTTTTTAGAGATCATTTAATGTGAACACGATGTAACGATAAGCTCCCACATCGACCCTTCGCGTTATGCGGTCGATGTAGGAGCTTATCGTTACATCGTGACATCGCGACGCGTGTCGCATTCGACCCAAGGCCGGCAGCAGAGTCGTGCGGGTACCGCGGACCCGCCATGACAAAGGCTGGTGGTGCGGCGCCGCGGGGGTTACTGTACGCAATACTGCGTACTTTTGCCAGCAGTTGCGATCTCTAAGAATGTCAGAGATCTAGTAAGCAAAACGTTTTTTGTTTTATGAAGAAGCGTTTTTTAAGCCAAGTTAGGAGTTCTTTAATGTAGCCCCGAAATCTAATAGAAAACTCCTCATAACTCAACAGTTCTGTACCATTTTGCGATTGCTCTCACTTTGTCGTTCTACCTCCACTAAAAGTCCCCCACTAAAGCTGCTCGGTTGACAAGCAGGTCCAAGATAATGTGGTAGCCCTTGTGATGACAGCATTCCCTCCGATGCCTTGTTGAGTCCGGGAGGTCTGTCCGATGGAGTTATAGCTCATAGTAAAAAGGATGGTTTGCTTTGTTGTTGCATTTCTGCGCAAGGGTTTCCCCTAAACCTCATACGGCTAACTTGTTGCTGGAAGGCCACGAGGATTTGCAGTGCAATTATGCTTACCTAATATCGTGCTAACGTCTTTTTTTGCGTTACGTTTTGAGTGCAGGATTCTACACGCTTCCATTTGTCGACACTAACGGTGACTATATTGTTGGTCGTCAACAGGGGTGTGCGTAATTACGATTTACGATTTACGATTTTACGATTTACGGCGATTTTTGGCAAATTTTTACGATTTACGATTTACGACATTTTGTGTCGTAAATCGTAAATTTTCGTAAATGTGATCTTTGATCAACAACCAACTGACGTCCAATTTTGTGTGGAGTGGGTTATAAAGATGTGCCCACTATAATGATCCCCTCTTATATGTGACTTATTCCCACTTCGATTTAGAGTTGATTCTTGATGATCTGGTGTGTTACAGTGTTAGACACCTGCGCACAGGCTTCTCGAATCCGGCTTTCCTGTTCGCTTAACTAACTTTTCCATTTCACTGACATTGTAAGGGCTCCCGTTCGGAACCGGACAGGTTCAAGAGGAGAAACAAGTGCAATACAATGTTAGAAAACAAGTGCTCCGTCACGCCAATCGGCGTGCCTCGCGGGATGTTGCAGTATCACTAAGCTAATGGTAAGAAGAATCAGATCACGCTAGCTGCTCTGCTTATGCAGCTTTCTTCCCTCCCTAGCAGTACAAAAGGCAATGTTTAAATACTCTAGCGCCAAGCTGACTACAGACACCTTCACTCCTCCTCCTCGAACGGTCAACCTCAGACAAAAATCGATATTTTCGATAGATTCTGAGCGTCTGACCGATTTTGGTGTCACGACGAGATCATATTTTGTCAGAACCGAGAATTCCCACAGCTTCTAACGCTATGTTGAACTAAGATTTTCCCACGCGGGACTATTACAGCAGCGTCCCCCACTACTTGTCCCCCTTAGCCCTGGTTTATAGTTGCGCCGCTGCGCGGCGCGGCACCATAGTCGGAATAGATATCGACCGGGTGGCGCGAAAAATCGATATCTATGGCGTCCATCACACCGCGCCGCGAGGCAGCGCAAGTATAAACAAGGCCTTAACGGAACTCATCCCCCATTACTTGTACTGGTCCAGCACTACTGGCACACTTCACTGGACCTGGTTTCCCGTTACTGGTACTAATCGATAATTTGATCAATATCGTCTGATGGCGATCGACACTTCAAAAACGAACTTCACACTCGTGTTTAGTAACCTCGACTACCCTCAGGGCTGAAGTTCCCAGACACGTAGAAGATCTGTACATTTCTTGCTATTTTCGCGGCCCGAATTTTCCCTCCGAATTTCCCGTTATTTTCCCGCGATTTTATGACTAGTTCATGAGTCATCGATTAGCGGGCTATTATATAGAATGATGAGCTCCTGTCTAGGAGGCAGGAGAGGCTGGGATCCTCCGTTGTCCAGAGCTAACAGGGCACATCACATTCTTCTGACGAACGTTGTTCCACTCCACTCCTCGTCAATTTGTTTGCAACAGATACATGCTAACCCTACCGAATAGAATTGACGGAAATTCACGATCAAACATCATTTGTGATTGGAAGAGGGGTCTAGAAATCTGCTACATTCCTATGGAAAGGGAAACTACTAATGTCTCGGTATATGTCGCAAAAACGGGCAGCATTGTGAGATGGGAACGCCCCATCGAATCAGACCGCATTGAATGGACATGTCATTCAGAGAGGGCGTCTATGTACAGTCGGTACCCCGGTCGGCTGGCAGTGTTCCGTCTGTTCTGTGGTTATTATTGGCTGGCGCGCTCCCACCTACCAATGCTGATCACCTTCGCGACATGTACCAATGTTTCTATCGGTTTACATTGTGCGTTATAGGGTTGAGCAACTTGATATAAAAAGTGCGATAAAATCGTGCGCGTAGCACTTCAAGAATGGGTCGATCTAGTTTTGACAGTTTCGATCTCCAATTTCGACGGTGTGATTGAGTTTGTCGTATTCACTCTATCTAATCCACTTGCGATGCTGTATGCTCTCGGAGAGCAAACGTTCGTTACAGAGCTGGCGAAGGGTAGCCCGAGTGAGTGCAGGGAGTTAATAAATAGAAGCAATATTATGAAGTTTTGGAAATCTTACAAGTGCAGGCAAGAGCAGGAAACCGACGCGTTGGTCAAGCTTGAAACTTTTTCAATTTTTAGTTTTGACGGCGCTTTTTCGCTGTTGTTTCTGCTAAATCCTAGATTTATATGGAAGATGAAGAATTGGTAGCAAGTTAGGAATTTAATGGTATTCAAACGAGGCAAGTTTCTTTGTTGGAGTGTCATGCATAGGCTTAATTTTTGAATTTACAGTTTTTTCGAGTTTCCTGAAACGTGTAAAGTTTGGTTTGAAAAGTGTTTTACTAGCAGGAAGCCGTGAAAAAGAAATAGTTTGGTAAGAAAACGGTTAAGCTGAAAATGACGCGAAAGTTACTACAGTTTAGACTTTTACGATTTACGGTTTACGATTTACGGCGATTTTTTCGTAATTACGATTTACGATTTACGAAATTTAGAATTTCATTTACGCACACCCCTGGTCGTCAAGCCTTTATGAACAGAAATTATACACCACCCTATTATATTCTTAGCATGTAGATTCGTTTAAAAAATGTTTCCAAATAGATGCACCATAATCGACACCCATCTACCATGAACCCCGGCGGGTCTCACCCGCAGCTCCTGGCGCTGCGGGTGAGAGCCGCCGTGAATTCCGGCAGCCCTCGGGGACTTTTGCGACCAGCTCCGCGACAACTCGTCCGCACCGCGACTTCAACCACAGTGGCAGCGTTGGTCCCCACTGCGGCGGGAGCGATATGGATGAGCCTTCCGGGTGCCGCCGCGAGACTGTAGAGGTCCTAAGGCCATTTTAGCGTGCGCGCGAAGCGCGACGCGATGCCATGCGTAGTGCATCGCGTCGCACGTCGCGTGCAGACTAAAATGGCCTTAGGACCTCTGCGGGCCTCAGCGATTCCTTTAGTAGCTGGTACTTCGATGGTGGCTTTTCAAATAAGTTGTTTGACCGGCTGTATATTTGTGAATTGAGACAAAATGTGAAGAGAAAAAATGTGCGAGCTGGACGAAATACATGCTCCACTACTCCAATCAGACGAAAATTCCTCCTGTCATGTATAAACCGAAGACCGAAAAAATGTTCTCAAAAGGTTAGACAGAAGATGAGACGTAAAAGTGTAAATTATTCAATTCATGCTCTGCCTCGAACAGGCATTCGCATCAAAACGGGTAAAAAGTTTGGTGGTCACTTACATGAGATACTGGAGCGTTGCAACAGCATGGATGCCAAAATAGGAATAAAATCAACAGGATATTAATGCAGCCAGAAGGTACATTGGTAAGTATGGCATTCAGGAATGCTGCAAATTTCCTTCAAAATATGTGGCAAATTCTGCATACGGTAACACGCAGAGGTGAACAATAGCAGATGTTATGGTTGAAACTCGTCCAGAAATTAGAACTATTCTAGTATGAAAAAAGCAAGCTAATGCCTTCAGGACAACATAAACACCTAGTTTAGAAGAGGGTCGCATGCACTATTTCAACCTGTCATACGTATTTGAGCATGATTCCGGAACTTTGTTTGATTAGCTACTTCACAAAACGTTTCGCTGCGCAGTGAACACGGTACCTTAATCTGCTGAAGAACACTGTGAATTTGTGGCTTGCTCTTCGACGTGGCATCCAAGTGCTTGTAAATGTCAGCTAAGGTGTTGTCAAGCTGAGTTAGCTTCTCAAACAGCGGCCGGCGGTCTGTCCAAACCGTGAGCTCGTGATCGAGCTCGGGTATCACCAAGAACGTCCTCCAACCGCGTGACTTCTTGGACCTGAAGATGCAGTTCATGAATGTATTGCAACGTACGAATGGTCCCGTTTCCTTGAAGCTGCCTATGAGATAAGCGATCAAAATCTTCGTTTCAAACGTGATATGCTCAGAAGGAGCAGAAACTTTCAAAAATTGCCATCTCCGAAAGCGAATGCATCGACGACGTTTCCTATTATATCACCTTGTTCCGCTTAGGCTTACTACTCTTTAAAAGTGATAGACAAACAATACTGTGTAATAGTAAAAAATCATTTTGAGAATTACAATAACTCCAAATCGAGACATCCATTATCACTTTTCTACCGTGGATGTTTGTATAAGATGCGATTTAGATTTACGGTTGAACTTTTGACATCGCGAAGACTAAGATCAGCGTACTATCGCATTCTTTGGCACACTGCTTGATTTACACTTTTATGAGAAGGGGAAGAATCTGCCGCTAGGCAATTGACTTTGGTTCTAACGGTTAGGCATTATTTAAATGCTACGTCGAATGCCATACGGTTGCTTCCCTGGGGTTTCTCATGAGTGGCTGTTCCTGAATTGTTAAACCATCACCCGAAGTCGAACGATACTGACAGGCTCACAATCATGTTAACGCCGCTCATGTCGGCGTATCGAAGAATGCAGTGAGAGGGACATAAGTATTAGGTTGTCCCATAAGTTCCCGCCGTATTTTCAACGATCCATTGCGGATTCCGCCGGCGGTCTCCTGCAAAGCGCTATACGGCATTCGAAGGAGAATGATTGGCTCTATCAGAACGTTTATTGCATTTCTTTTTTCATCCTGAATTTTGTCAATTTTTAAGTCGTTAAAGGGAAAAGTGAAAAAGTGAAAAAGTGGCCATCGACACAGTTGCTTCTCTCGCTTAGGTTTGGAATTTTTCGCGCAGCTTTTTATAGCATTTAGAAGACAATGTTCTGTACTACAAGGACTGGTTCTATTTGCACATTTGTCCTTTATCGATTTTCAGGTCATCAAATTGGGAGTCCGACTTTTCCGTCCGAACTTTTGCCGAAACTCCCGCTTTGTGGTAGGACTTTTCTGCTCGGTGTTATATGTCGTTCGAAAGCAAATGTCTTGGTATATAAGAATTCGTGTCGCATTTATTGGCCCATGCTGATTTCTGTCGAATATCAACAAAATGCCAAAAAGAGAAAAATCACCTTCACCAACAATTCCTTCTCCTTGTTCAGTCTGCTTTGCTCAGTTTTATGACACTCGAAAGCGCAAGCATTGTTCTACCAGAATATATGATTTTGTCTCGCTACGCGTGACTTCCATTGTATTTCCCATGTACACTGATGTCTAAGATAGCAGAAAAAGTGCCCGTATCAATCGCAGGGCGGGTGTAGCGCAGTCGGAGGAGGCGCCACTGCCGCGTGCACCCGATACCAGGTTGCTGGTTCGGATTTCCCGCCCAGGCCAACCAAGCCTTCCATCCCTCCGGGGTCGGTGAATTGGTACCACACTTGTCTGGGAAGGATAAAGCACTGACTTGTACATCGGCTGGCCACCGCAAGTCATTGTATGGCCAAATACGCATTCAACACGCCTCCACGACATCCCGTGGAAGTAGAATGCGCTGGCGCATCCCAGAAGGGATTGAGTAACGCCGTCCTTTATCCTTTATCAATCGCAGGGATCCAAAGAAGGGCCTGCGCGATTGATACGGGAGTGATATGGCTCTCGGCATAAATAGCCGGAGCACGAAGAAATTGAGTGCACATACTTTGTCCGATAATAAACTATTGGACTTCAAGAGTGTGTAAATCACGGGCGATAACCAAGCCCAAAAACAGAACCCCACCAAAGGTTCAGAACCCCACCATAGGTTCAAAGAGCAGAGCCCTACCACAGGTTCATTTGGTGCATCGGCCTAAACAGCCTTGTATCAAAAATCAGTAGTAAACTCTACTGAAAAGCTCAATTAAGGATGCTTAATTGCAAACATGTCCTTAGTCTTTTATAAAAAGCCAATCGAACTGAGCTCTCAGTGCCTGCATACGCTCGTGGAGAGATCCGCGCCGTATGCAGAAGAAGTCTCCGCAACAGGAGACGACGAAGAGCAGTTTGAAGCAATGGAGCATGGAAACGATAGTGCAGAGTAGGAATTCGACGATGCGAAGTCGAAAACCTCAAAAAAGACTCGCCTCCGAGATTGAAGAAATGGAGAGTGAAGCAAAATATAGCGATAGAATCGCTAAAGTCAATGAATTGATAAGCATTCTCGAAACAAGAGTAAATAAAGCAAAAATGAACTCAGTAAATTGGCAAGAAAGTTGGGTAGAACAAGCACAGATGTAGAGCACACCTTCTCATCAGCCCAAAATGGAAATTACACCGGGCAAAGGCATGCAGAGATTGGTGATGCCCACAGTTACTCAAACGAGACAACTGTGCGTGCGCAAAATAGCCAATTTTGCCGGTCGGTAAACCCAGAACAGCTGAAACTTCCCCGTTTCAGCAGAGACGAAGACTAATTCGCCGAATTCTGGGCAATATACGACACACTTGTTCATCAGAACAATTCCTCGAGTACAGTAGAAAAAATGCTACTGTTTAAAGATAGCGTCAAAGGTAGAGCTGAAATGACAAGGGACGGGGCGAGACTTCTAAGGCAGCCTCGAGTCACCTTACAATGTAGTCCCACGCTACCGAGTGCAAGCTCTTGGCCGGGCCGACACAGATACAATCCGCGCAGGCGGGAACACATCCACGCAACCTGTGCATGAACATACCACGCCCATACATAAGTGACGAGTAGACCTGACATAGCAGGAGCAAGGAGTCTATGCCATGCATCCCACCTCCGTCGCTGGCATTCGATTGGCATGCATTTGTTCGCGATTCATTCCCCTATCCATCACCTAAGAACGCGCAACGTGGCACTGCGACAAGCAGCCCGATATCCTTCCTAATAGGGATAGTCCAAAGACACTAAAGAGGGTATCCGTGGCGGTGTCAAACATACATACCATTTTCAAATCAAACTGAATATCTCCCCAATCAGAACGACTTCGTTCCCGATATATATATATATATATATATATATATATATATATATATATATATATATATAAGTCCTCCGATACGCCTCTCGGCGTGTCTCGCACTTGCGCGCGACCTTAGAGAGTCACTAAGCCAAGATCACCCACTTCAAGCAGCTGCCCTGCTTGTGCAGCCTTCTAGGCACCTTAGCAGGATCAGGTGAGTAGTTCTTCGATATGAAGCCGTCCAGCTCTCCCTCCGTCCATCCTCAACATCTCTTCAACGTCGGCACTATCTTCAGACTGTTCAGAAACCTAATTCATTTGCGTTAATCAGTGCTTTCGTCCTCACCAGGATACTATCTCAACGGTAGGTCGGAACGGCGCAAGAGTTGTATATGGGCAGGACCGGCTCTTCCTGGGAAGTGACAAACTGCTGGTATCTCGACCCCAATACAACTCTGCGCAGAGTTAGGGGCGATGGAAGCCGCGTGTTGGCGCACTGTTGATTCACGTGCTCCACAGCTGACGGGCGCGCGCGGGATGAGGGCTCGTATCGCGAGTCAGCGCAGTGCGCAAGTGGCGTAGTAGGGAAGCGCTCGGGCTCGTGAGCGAGGGTGGAGGGTTTGGATCCCTGGACTGCGTTCGTTTTGCACTTTTGCAAAATCCATGTTTATCATATAGTAATCCACCTAGGGGTACTATAGTGTGTTACAGAGCATGTTTACATATAAAATATGCTTCAAACTACCGATTAGCTAAAATATTCACTTCTGTGTGTCACTTGTTTGAAGCCTATTTTGTGTGAACGTAGTTATGTAACGATAGATATTTTGTGGCAGTAGTTAAAGTTCTGATTCCACCGGTCAAAAAAAATTCCGCTGAAGCTTTGTCTAGGAGGTTATTTGGGGTGCTGATCAGGAATCTGACATTCGTTTTTCACGATTCGGTCGGAGACCAACGATACCGTTAACAAGGGTGGTCCAGGCAGGGTCACCGATTTCGCTGAAACTTCGTCTAGGGGGGGGGGGGTTATTTGGGGTGCTGATCACGAATTCTGATATCTGTT
>OX377206.1:40162872-40245872 GCA_947396885.1 Heligmosomoides polygyrus polygyrus
CCGAGGACAAGATGACCGGGGTCCCTGCAGTCACATTGAGGCACGCATTTCTAATCACTTCCCTTGGCCCTGCAGCTGTATCCTGAACTGATTTCGTTTCTGCATATGTTGCTGTTTGTTTGTGGGACCAGTAAGGGAGACCAATAAGAGGGGACCGGTAAAGGGGAACCACTAATAGGGGCCAGTGAAGGGGAACCAGTATTTCCTCTTAATATCGTCTAACGTGTGTCGGCTTTCTGAAGATGTGTCACAGAAGTTGTGCCACCGTGTGTCGGGGCTCAGCATATTTGTCACTTACGTTATGCAAAAAGCGTCGGGATTCAGGAAACTCGCCACGTGCCAGATAGGTACTCTGGAGAATAAACCGCGATCATGATAGAGGGTGGACGGGTTTCATAGGAGCAATTGTGGAGAGTGCCCTAGCAAACTTTGCTACACTTTAGTAAAAGTGTTTTCCAGCTCTTCTGTGCTACAAGGTTGTTAGGTGAATGTTTGTTGGCCTGAAGTTTCCACCATTTGGCCGTCTTCAGAGGCCTAAAAACGGTTCGAGGTTTTATCTTTGCAACTTACCCGACCAAGCGCCTCAATCACAATAGCGTTTCCGACCTATAACCAGAAGCACAGCGCTAAATGTCGATTGAGGAGGATAAACTCACCCGATGCTCACCGTTCAGTTGTAGCGATTGCGTTACTGCTTCGTGTCAGTAAGGACGCAGTAGCGAATGAGTCATACCTTGCCATCTTCATACAGTATTAAGAACAGCTCGTCGCTCCTAATCATTTCCACAGCTCGCAGTGCGGTTCAAATGGGACGGGATAAGCTCTCATTCTGGTTGTTCACTGTTGGATTTTTGGTCGAAATCCAAAATCGCACCTAACCATAATCGTTACCGTTATGCTCTTCGAATTTATGCTTACCGAGTCGATGTTAACAAGTTACCGCACCGTTTACCAAGTAGGTGTTCTTTAATTGGAATGCCTAATGATTTCCCATGTTTCCCCTATATATGTGCCGTTACATACGGGAGGAAGTCGTTAGTCCCGACTCGGATGCGCACTGACGATGCAACAGTGCCCTGCGGAGCCAATTAGCGTCGACTCGCACCGTGGTGGGAAACCCGCCGTTTCCAAGGCAGCCCTCGCCGCGGAGGCGATCATGACCTAGCGGAGCACGGCAGCCTGCAGGTCGACCGTGACCCGACTGAGGGCGAGACTTTCACAGATCGATCATATTTACTGTTACAGTGGATAACTTATTTAGGTTTGCAAAGACAGCGTAGAGAGTCGTACTGGTGCTGAATCCTACATAATTTCGTATCAGAGAATTTCGAGCTGTATCTGATGGGCTGCACAAGAATGCTTAAAATGTCTCCTGTAGAGATGTTTTGAAACAGGTTTGAAGCTAAATGGCTTCAAGAACAATCAGCACAAATTTTGTATAAACTTGTTATTAAAATTTTAAGCTCTATCGGGTGGACTGTACAAGAATGCTGAAAAATTCCGCTGTAGAGATATTTTGACGAACGCCTCCAAATAAAAACTGCACGAACAATCCATTTAGTAGAGACCTCCATAGGAAAGTCCTGTTCTAGTTTTTTTCCATAATATTTCTCAGGATTTCCTTAGATCCTCGACATCCCTATGGATCTTTACAACACATAGCACAATATTTCTCCAGACTACTGTTGAATAGGTAAAAATTCATGGTAATTGAATTTATATCAGGCACTATATGAAGTTGTTCTTCAAGGTGACATGCTTTGACATTTTGTAGCAAAACTTTTTTATTTCTCCTGCAGTCACTCATCTCCTACTGTAACGTGCGGCAAACCTATAAACGGCAATTCATTCGAACACTACACAATTTACCACAAATGGCATACTTTGATATTTCTCTATCTATAAGGTATCTTCTTTCAGCGCCACGCTTTCTAAGGCGTTCCATTTTATCAGGTTTCTAAAATCAGTAGAATGAAATAGCATCTTTCATGAATGATGAAAAAACATCTGTGGAGGAGGGCACCGTTATTCTAAGCATAAGCAAACATTTCGTCTCCAAGTCTATATCCTAAAGGAGGTTTATCAATGTGGCAAATACAGAGTGGTCACATCCAAGAAGCCTTTTCAGTATTCTTGTACAGTCCACCAGATAGAGCCTAAACTTTTGATAACAAGTTATACAAAATTAGTACCTAATTGTAATTGAAGTGTTTAGCCTAAAGGCTGCTTCAAAATAACTCTACAGCGGAATTTTCAGCATTCTTGTACAGCCCACCAGATAGAGCTTAAAATTTTAATAACAAGTTATACAAAATTTGTGCCTGATTGTTCTTGAAGCATTTAGCTTCAAACCTGTTTCAAAACATCTCTACAGGAGACATTTTAAGCATTCTTGTGCAGCCCATCAGATACAGCTCGAAATTCTGATACGAAATTATGTAGGATTCGCACCAGTACGACTCTCTACGCTGTCTTTGCAAACCCTCTAAGTAGGTTATCCACTGTAACTGTAAAGCTGATCGATCTGTGAAGTCTCGCCCTCAGTACGGTCGCGGTCGACTTGCAGGCTTCCTTGCTCGGCTAGGTCATGATCGCCTCCGCGGAGAGGGCTGCCTTGGAGATCGTCGCGAAGCAGGGGTGGCACGATGTGAGTCGACGCTAATTGGCTCCGTAGGCATCGTCGGCATCGTCAGTGCGCATCCGAGTCGGGACTGACTGTGGTTGGCTGTCTTACCTCAACACTCAGGTGAAGGTGTCTAATGGCATGGTAAGTGGTATAGAAAGCAGAGCTCTATGAACATGTTGATTCATGCCTCGTCTGCTGATCCATCGGTCGTAAAACCGGCTGTAATTAAAAGCATGTTCAAGGCGGTCGTTGGTATGTGCACTGAAGAATTTCAAAGATAAGAATCTATACTATCTAATTCAAGAATAGCAGCTGAAAATGAGCACTTGGCACCACATACACGCTACCAAAAACGCGCCGAATACCGAAACACTGCTCCGCGCCACCATGAGAAGGTACCCCTGACCCTCCCATTCATATCTGACGATTTCACTGCTGCAGTTTGAAGATGTATCTACCGTGCTCAATTGCAAGATGATGTCGTGTTTGCCAACATCCCTTAGGACAGCATAAAGAAGCATTCGAATTAAAAAACACCTAGTTGGTAAACGGCTAACTTGTTAAAACAGGTCGGTAAGCATTGAGTCGAACAGCATAACGGTGACAAATATGATGTTAGGTGCAAAATCTTGGCATACGAGACAGAGATTTCACTTAGAAGGACGCTCGAATCATTTTGGATTTCGAGCACAAATCCAACAATGGGCAATCGGAATCAGTGCTTATCAGTAACGTGTGATCTCGTTTCATGTACAGCTGTGAAAATGGTCAGTCAAAAAAACGACATGCCGTTCTCAACACCATGTGGCTGCTCAATGGTTCCATTGACACACTATTAGCTAATGGTATTCCCAGTGTTTCTTCGAAGTGAAGACTGGCCGATGACTATTCCGCGGTACCAGGCACACAAATTAGATAGCAGGTTTATAGTACAAAAGCAGCACGCAAATGATGACGCAAACAGTGGAGCTGCTGGAGTCGTGTGTGAGATCCTAGTCGCTCGACTCTGCTCCTTATATGCACATTCGTTCACCACGGCG
Source organism: Heligmosomoides polygyrus polygyrus (assembly GCA_947396885.1). NCBI lineage: Eukaryota > Metazoa > Nematoda > Chromadorea > Rhabditida > Heligmosomidae > Heligmosomoides > Heligmosomoides polygyrus. The sequence goes on from OX377206.1 coordinate 40,166,539, forward strand.
TGGAAGAAGAGTGGAAGACGGTGGGGCTGGCGATGACCTCTCCCGACGGCGATGTATCCGCCGGTCATGCCTTCACGTGCACCGTCAACAGCATGGATGCAGCAGGCAAGTGAGGCCAACCCAACACACCATAAATGTATGAAGATGGCACGGTATGACTCATTCGCTACTGGTCCCAACTGACACCAAGTGGCAGCGCAGTCGCTACCATTTTTATAAGTTTTTTTTACAGTTCACAAAGACGTTTTTGACGCATCCTTCGAACGTTTACGGAGACTCGAATCCTTCTACAGCGATATCTGACACGAACATAGGGTCTTGTTCAAAATCACCGTTTTTTATGAAGATAATGTTTTTCTAACTGAAGGAGAAATATTTAGATGCGAAATTTTAGCATATTAAACTGCAAGTTTCGCTGAAATGTTCCTGAAAGCTAAAATTTTCTGTAGCGGTCTTCTTTATGATCAGGAACTTTTTGCCCCTTCTGGAAAAAAATCGATGCAAAAACCGAACCCATGATCGTATCGAAGATTGTCGATTTTCGGCAAAAATCGAACAAAGGTCGATACCGTTGACAAACATTGAGGATGCTACATTTAGAAGCTACTTTTTAAGCGAAACAATTGGCTTTACTTCTACAATATCGCTCACACCGCGCGGTAAAAAAAACGGTTAGCGACGGACTAATCCGTAGTAAACCGTCGCATGCTCATAGCGCCTTCAGTTTTCGATTCTTTGAGAAAGCTCTCTTCGAGATCTACACAAGCATGCATATAACTTTATCAGAACACCGCACCTCCGTGATGGGCGATCAAAAAATGACTGGAGCAGGCTTTTGCGAGTATCTCAAACATGGCGTACGTTATCAGTGCTCACGCCAGGGATACTCCAAGGGTGCACCGTGAACAATGTATACAAAATCGCATCCACTGCGCTTGTGTCTTCTCTTACTGGAAAATGTAAAGCCGTCAAGACTATTTCGAAGCGTTTGAAAAGTTCTATAACACATTTCCAACCGTCCTTAAATGACCACTGTGCGGGTTAATACTTATCCAAATACTTATTCAAATCACCTTCGCGACATACCGCAAAAGAAAAACTTGTGGCGCATCCCACAAAGATATTGGATGACGACGACCATTGCCCCTTATTTTGTCTGTGTATTGTTTTGTAAGAGCCACTAGATATATCAAATTATCAGGTGTCTTAAGCGGAATTCATAGTTCCGTCGCGGAACGGCGTGGCGTTATGAAAGCTATGAATATCGATCTTCTGCGCCATCCAATCGATACGGTAGGTTTCATAACGCCGCGCCTCCTGGCGTGTGGAGTATGAATCCCGCCCTCAAGACAAGATGTATATCAACGGATGCAGTTTCTAACGCTGATTTCAAACATGCGTTCCATATCTGCATTGTGTAGTGGACCTTTCTCCACCTGGGCTTGTTTGCGCTCGAAGGCGTCCAGTTACAGATGTCGAGCTCGGGTACGAACCTGCTCAGAGTCCGCGCCTATATTGTGATCTATGTATAAGTGAAAGGTAAAGGAATATTTCTATTTTTTCTTCATGTGATGAAAAGCGTGTTCTTTACGATAACAAAAGACGGTCAGGACAGTAAGTTGATGTCAATGAACCTAGCCCCCTCCAGGCACATTCCAAAGCCGAAATCCCACCAGGGAGTTGAAGTTCTGCCTCACCCGCCCCTCTCCACGCTTTGCGCCAACCGACCACCACGTCTTTAAGCACTTTCAGGACTTCGTCGCTGGTAGAACCTTCGCAAATCGGGACCACGCAAAAACAGCCACTCTAGAATTTAGAAGAACAAAAACGTATACTCCTCCTCATTCGTTCTACTGCGCATGTAGTATAGAGCCAGTCTAACAATCAAATTAAGACACACGCAACATCAGTGAGGCATATAATTTTAAATCAACTCCTTTAGCATCAGCTCGTGAATTTACTTGCTTTCTAGAAGATGATGAAGGAGTCAAATGAAGAGATACCTCGAGGTGAACCCAGTCCAGAGCGCTTCGACAGTCATAGAATATGGATTTGTAGGACATCAAAACATCACCACCTCGAACACCGGTCTTGTCCTCGAGCCTAAAAGGCGCCGATTAGTCAACGCTGATGCACTTCAACGCTTACAGCTAGTTCGAGAGCAATCAGTGCATACCATGATCGACGGCGATGTTCAGATCCTCCACATCTAACTTCACTACGTGCCGCTCCGGCCAACACACTAACGGCGCGCAAGAGGAATAGCGGCGGCGAAACACACCGTTTTTTTAAATAACTGCTTTAGAATTCCACATTTCGAAATAAGAGACATACATTTCAGTTCATCAGCTCATGCTCTATTGTTTGACATACAAGTGCTTGCAGAGTTGAGAGTTGAACAATGCATATAAGCCCGGCAGAATCAATCGATTGGGCGCGAGAACTTGTAGAGTGAGCTTAGCTTAAAGAAAACAGCTTACCCAAATGCGCAAAAAGTATCTGAAACCAATTAGCTTCTATATGTCTAGCATGGCTGCATGTAGCGCAGTCGGAGGCTCGACACCAAATTCTTGGTTCGAATTTTCCGCCCAGGCCAACCAAGCATTAAATCCCTTCGGGGTCATTGAATTCGTAGCAGACTTGTCTTGGAAGGAAAAGGCGCTGATTTGTTCATCGTCTGGCCAGAGCAAGTCATTGTATGGCCAAATACGCATTCAAATCACCTCCACGACATCCCCTAGAAGGAGAATGCGTGGCACATCCCATAAGGGAATGAGTAACGCCGACCTTTATAATTTACCCTTTATGCTAGCATACAATGAGTTTTGCATTTCCAATGCCTCCTAAATGATTTCCAATGCTATGGCGGATTTTCCACGAGTACTGATAAACTGAACGCGCTGTCGTATTTGGAGAGCAATAACTCTATCAAGTTTGAATCCTTCCGGATGTAACCTGTGAACCTTGTAGGCAGTCCAAATTCTTAGTAGTGCGCTAAAGCACAGCAATGCACCTTATGATTGGACAAAGTTACAGCGGTGCGGAAATGCAGGTTGGGCTTGTGTAACACGATTTATTCCGATTTCAGTCGACCCCTGCGGGAAGGCGAGCTAGCGATCTATAAATTGCGCAGGCCGGAAGAATACTTAAAGCGCTTTACGATGACGTGCTCGCAACACACAGCACACACACAAATGCCTGAACTGCCTTAGCCCCAGCTACCATTTTAGAGTGGAGGACATAGTTGTTTAAAGTTTCCTGTGCTCTTACTCACCCAGATTAAAGTCTTCGACACTCGCAATAATACCGTTATGGTGTCAATCTCGAACAATTTCGGGAAAATCGATTTTTGACCATTTCGCATAAAGGACGGAGCCGCTCTAGGCCTCGCCGATGACGTCATCGAAAATAGATATTTTCGAAATTGGCCAATATTTTTCGTCCAAACTTCGTAATAAATCATTTAGGAGGCTATTTGGGCCGCCGATTACGAGTCCAACGTCTGTTTTTGAAAATGCCGCAGATTTCGGTGGGTTATTAGCAGGGGTGTGCGGAATTTCCGTTTCCGCGTTCCGAATTCCGGTTTCCGGCCATTTTTGGGTGTTCCGTTCCGTTCCGTGTTCCGACTGTTTTTGGACCGGAAGGCGGAAACGGAAATGGAGATTGAACACAATCAGCTTATCAATTAAAAAGGGTTCTTCTTCATATAATTGTGAGATAAATACTGTCAGACAACTCTAGTATTAATTTTCTTGGAATTATAGTTGGACTACCAAAAAACTACTCAAAAATGGGAACGGCTGAGTGCAGGGCACAACTAATGGGCCAGCAATGGCTATGTGTGCATTGTGTGCTACGAAAGTGTACTCCACATTTGAATGATCATAAAATTCTTGATCCATTAGTTATAAACAGCTACAAAAACTTTGTAAGCATATAGCTCAGTGTCATGAAACAAAGGGTTCAGTAGAGGTTGTGCCATGCGGTTGTCTGCCCCAAGATTACATCAGTGTTCCTGATTGAAGGTGTAAATTTCATCCTTTAATTTCGTTAGGCGTTATATTCATCCATATGAAGTTATGCAATGTATTTTTTAATGAATCATCACGACTATCTACCAGGAGAAGTTATTTTGATTGAATAGGGTGATTTGTTGAATTCTGACACAAAACTATTGCTTCGAGAACCATCTAGGAACTGTCCAGCTGTGTCATCTTGGGCGTGGGGGTTCCGGGCTGGCACATATGGAATATTCCTGTGGAAGAGTGGACCCATCATGACTAATCAGTCATCCAGTTATCATCTTATTGTTAGATCCCAGACTAAATTCTGAGTACTAGTTTCGGTGACTGTAATGTAACTGCTAATGTTGGGTATGCAGATATCTTTGCAGTCACCTTGTCGTCCATGATGCCACAGGTTTCCAAAAATGTTGGGAGGAATCTCTTTCCTGGTCGGAATATGATCTAGGTGGCTACTCCAGTTTTAGACTTCACCCGAGTCAGTTTTTTAATGCGCGTCTGTAAGTAGCCTCAACTGGTTAATTCAGTTAAGGTTCAGTTTTGGAAACAACAGAAAGACTGCTGAAATAGTAAGATAAGACCCTAAATTTGTTTTCGCTTATTGCTCTAGCCATAGCTAAAAGGTTATCATAACAATATTATGAATTCATGCTTCGTTATGCTATGTTATTATGAGAATGTACATTAATCTGTAGAAGATTCTGCTGCTCGCAAAGTTCTGAGCAATAAAGGCGCAATGGAAGCCACTTCTGACGCCGTTTCAGATGCACTTCTGAAAAAATGGCGAATATGTGTCATTTCCGTTTCCGCGTTTCGTATTCCGGTTTCCGGCCATTTTTGAGCGTTTCCGTTCTGTCTTTCGTCTTCCGCTTTTTCCAGAAAAATTTCCGCACATCCCTGGTTATTAGGATAACTGAGTGGTCGGATCATCACCGCTTAGGCCTATGTTATACTTCGGCGACGCTATGCTGTAGGGGCTGCTACGCACTGCGTAGCAGCCCGCACATCACAGCGTCGCCGGCGACGTCGCCGAGTCATCCAAGGGTGGCAGAGACCTCACTCCGATGGAGTGTTATGACTGTGAGTTGGTTCTTCGTTCCCGGAACTGCCATCATCACCACCGTACTTCGAATTACGAAATCGAGAAGTGCAAAAGACACCGTCCTGCGAACACAAAAAGCACAATTGATTAAAACACTGAGTGTTTGAGAGGGAGTGGGACCCTAAACCTTAGCTCCCCTTCAATTGGTCACTTTTCTTCTTTTTGTGTCCTTCTCAGCCGTTCTGTTCGCATTTTCTAGGCCTATTTGCTTCCGTGTAGAGCAAGTAATACTAAATAAAACTGTGTAGAAAATAAGTAGTGTTTCTTTGCGTTCTCAGATAGTAATGCAAACCTCTGCGAAGAGCTTTTTCGAGATAGAATTCTTACTAATTAAGAGTTAAATTTTCCTTTGAACTTCGAGAATTCCGCGTAAATTTAATTTAAATACGATTTAACGAAAAAGGTCTTTGCTAAACCGACGCTTTTTTGACGTATGATCGGGATAGACTGCGCCATACACTCGTCTGTTATCTTGCATTTTACAATCTATTGAGTGCTTCGCTTGAATACTTCCTATAATCTCTTTACAAAGTGACCGTATCGATTGATTTGTGCTTCTTTTAAAGTTTAAAACCTAAAAACACACTATGCCTTGCGAAAAATAGAGGGCATCCTAAAAATACAGGTACTTTTGAACGGTTCTAACATTGCTACTAGTGAAACCTTTGAACACTTATCCATCCTTCTAAAAGCCAAATTTGGTTAGTAAGAGAAAATTCGGCAGATTAACAATGGTTGAGCAGACTGCCGTACATACAGAACAAAAAATCATCATCAAGTCTTGAAGCATTAAGAAGGATTAAGAATTAAAATTTCTTTTGAAGATTAAGAAAAGCTCAAAATGTATGCAAATTCGGGGCGGATGTGATCACTTAGCTTTTCTATGGGCAGACTGGTTACCAAATGATGACATTGAAAACCCTCTCCGATGCTAAAAATGCGCTCCGATGCCTGTTAACGTCGCCCCCGACGCCGCCACAGAATCTGGTGACGACGTCGCCGACGTCGATCACGCGTCTGTTGCGACGTCGGCGACGTCGTTGGTGACGTCAGCGTCGGCGACGTCGGTGACGGGCTGTCGGTGACGGGTCGCAGCGTCGGCGACGCGTCGCCGAAGTATAACACAGGCCTTAGAGCCCAGCCCGCATGGACGATGACGTCATCGGAAATCGATATTGGTGGTATTGGTCCAAACTTCGTGCAAAACCATCTAGGAGATTATTTGGAGCGCTGACTACGAATCCGACGTCTGTTTTTGAAAATTAGGCCGATGTCAGTGGGTAACCTCCCGTTTGGATAACTGTGGATGGTCGGGTAAGGATCCTGCAACATTGAACACTTACGCAGCGCACTCCATCTTCAGCAACGACATTCCGTACTACATTCGAACTGTGGTGCTCCACCTGCGATTAAAAACGCACTGATCTCGAAAGTTCTCAAGCAACGTCGCAGGAAACGGCATGAAGAAATTTGCGTGTAAGATTTGGAAAACGGTGATGATCCGACCACTCAGTTATCCTAATAACCCACCGAAATCTGCATTTTCAAAAACAAACGTCGGACTCATAATCGGCGGCCCAAATAGCCTACTAGATGGCTATTTACTACGAAGTTTGGACGAACAATATCGTCCAATTTCGAAAATATCTATTTTCGATGACGTCATCGGCGAGCTCGGCCTAGAGCGGCTCCGTCCTCTATGCGAAATTGCCAAAAAATCGATTTTTCCGAAACTAATCGAGATTTACACCACAACGGTATTACTGCGACTGTCGAAGACTTTAATCTGGGCGAGTAAGAACACAGGAAACTTCAACCACTATGTTCACCACTCCAAATGACAGCTGGGGCTAAGGCAGTTTAGGCAGCTGAGGAGTGGTGAACACGTTATCGTAAAGTACATTAAGTGTACCGCTGGCCTGCGCATTTGTAGCCTGTTAGGTCTCGTGTTTTCCCGCAAGGGTCGACTGCAATCAGAGAAACTCGTGTCACACAAGCCTAACCTGCATTTTCGCACCGCTGTAACTAGAACTGATTACTTCCTATGAAATCCATAAGCTGCAGCCGGAAGGATAAAAGCTTGACAGAGCTACGGCGCTCCGAACGTGCCCGCGCGACCAATTTGGCAGTACTCCTGGAAAAGCCGCCGTAGTCGGTGGAATTGCAAAACTCATTGTCTGCTAGACATCTAGAATCTAATTGGTTTCCTATTCTTTTCGCACATTTAGACAAGCTGTCTTCGTCAAAGCTCATTTTACAAGTTGTCGCGCCAACTCGATTGATTCTGTCGAGCCAATATTCATTGCTCACAGAGCGCGCCATCGCAGCAGCTAGTTCCATATGCTCCGTTTTTCCTCTTGCGTGCCGCTTGTGCTCGTTGGAGGGAGCTGCACGTCCGGTAGTGTACTTCACTCAACCGGGTTTAATCTCTAGACCGCAATAAACACAAGGCAGTGGATGAACCACAACTGCTCTTTTAACGAGGGTCCTACGTCCCTATCAGTGATTGTCAAGGTGATAAGCCAAAGGAAACGTCATCGCTTCGTCTCAGGAAAGAAGCGCCCATCTCCAGACACGCGTTTCGTCGGCTCCTGCGAAGATTGCCAGGGCATGTGGCGTCAGGCCTCGTACATACTTCCCGTCGCCGCGATAGAATCGCGGGGCGATGAGTTTCGCAGAGCGATGTAAAAGGATGTGGGCTTCTCGGTGCTCGTCGCACCTCTCATCGCCCTGCACGGGAGCGGGACGGTGATCCGCCCAGAACCAACGCTAGCCGCCTTGTTTCCTTCGACTATCCGACCGCGCGCGGCGGAATCGTCATGCAGTGAACGTCGTGATGGCATCCCGGCGATGACAGTATGCCCCCGGCCTGAGAGATTGATGCCGAAAAACACCTTGACAAGATGGGAAACGCCCACAGGTGAAGGTGATGCTTTAGATTTTAAACAAATAACATCAAACTCACGCCGTATAGTTCGGGTGGCTGTCGAAGAAGTCAATGAGGTGAGCCAGCAAGTGAGTTTCCGGCAAATTAAAAAGCGTATTGAGCACGAAAACGCGGGACTCTGACAGCTGGAGGAACTTGTTAGGATAAATCTCCTCAATTTCAGACCTAAAGTGGAATTCCAATCAATGGTCTGCCTGAATCAGTTCAACTTATGGCTCGCTCACGTCTTCAGAAATTTAAATCCGTGCATGCCCACCAGAATGTTGCCGAAGCCATCCACCTTCAGGAGATTTCCGTACGCGTAGTCAAACCACAGACCTAAAAATGTGTCAGTTAGCAAAATTGTTCATGAATAGAGGACACTATTCAGATGGAAGTTGCTTGCCTCGAACTGGGAATATTGGATCATATTTGAAATTCCGGATCTCTTCGGGATATCCAATAGCTATAAGCCGCTGTATAGCTAATTCAAAGGATAAAATCTCGAGATCGGGAGATTTGTACTCTAAAAAAAGAAGCGTTACCACTTCACTGTCAGGAAAACGTTGATGTTGAATTCTTTCGGTTGAATACTCGTCGTGGACGGGCAATTATACGGAGCTATCACTTTGAGTTTGGGTCATATGTGGACGAATCTGAGTGTCCACGGCACATTACCACACAAAGGTGAAAAAATCATATGACAGACGCATGCGACGCATTCGCGAAAATACTATTCCATTATGTACTGCATTTATTATGCAGCATAATGCGCAAGTCACTAACTCCAATACAACAGCAAAGCACAAGAGAACCAAGTGAATAATTAGGATGAGTCGATTCACCCACGGGCTATTCAAAATCTACTAGGAGCTTCCCTAAAATCTCTGTATAGGCCTGGCAATCAGACAAAGAATATGAAATGCTAATTCGAGTTTGAGCGATAAACAGTAGGACCCTGTCATACATGTAAACTTGTGTCGTGTTGGATTTTTTATTTATTTATTTATTTATTTATTTTTCATTTAAGAATTTAGAGGAATCATAAAGAATTTAGAGGAGTCAAATGTGAGTATGCCAGAGATTGTTTTAAACATCGCTCGAACATCGTGAAATTTCCGGCGAGATTCTATAGCATCTATGCATCCCTACACAGTTCCTGGTTACTAGAAGATAGCTGGAATAGGTGCACCTCCCCGACCGAATGTCTTTCGATTGAATTATCCTGCATTTTTCCAAGAGATATTAGACTTTCTTTTCATGTGGTGAAAACGCCGGAGCTCCACATTCTTCAGTCAGTCTTCCACACGTAGAATGCGCCTTATTTAGCAGCTTTTCTTCACATGTAAAAAGGCCCATGAAGGTTGCGTATGTGCGGGTCAAGACTTTTTTCAGGGCTTCATATAGTGCTCTGTAAGGTCAAGCCTACTACCATAGCGAAAACCAAGATATTTTGTGGAGTAAGCTTAGTTTAAAAGACAGTCTCGCAGAGTATGGTTCTCTTGGAATCGAGAACTCCCATCCTATGCAGAATTTTTCAGGAGCGAGTGGTAAATTCCACGTACAGACAGAGCTTACCCTAGGCGAATTGAACATTTGCCCTGTCATTTTCAGTTGCTTGCATGCGACATGTTTTTGGCATGTTTTTGGATTGTCACCGAACTGCTTGCAAGTTACTCGACACTCCTCTAAAGCAGAAGCTAGATCGGGTGTATAAAGAGTAAACAAAACAGGCAACTGTTTCTTGAGAAACCCCTCTAGCGGCTGATTTGACTGACGAAAAACCTGAACCTACTCTCACTTGAAATGTTATTTCTGACAAAAATTTTTCCAACCGACTGAGAATGGTGGAAATCAGCAGAAGCTTGGGAAGGCTCACACTATCGAACGTTTTGGCAATATCGGATAACCAACGTCTGAATACTTTTCCTCACCTATTGGATTGTTCGATAACTAATGTTGTATTTTCATAGTTTTCAAAGTGAATTTATTTATATTAAAGCAAACGTTAACCAATAATATATATTCATCGTTTTGTTCCATGGCCTCTTGACATCTTTCGGCGAGGTGAAAAAGTCCACGTTCGAAGAAGCCTCGGCTTTGAAAAGCGAAGAACTAGTGCGACATATTTTTAATCGCTCAACCGGAATCAAGTTTTACCATTCCAATGTTTTCGAAGGGTGCGAAGCAAATGGTAATCCGGTTGTGCTAAGTCACGGCTACAGGGTGGATGTGACATCAGTTACCAGTTGAGCCCTGTTAATATTTGGCGGATTATCAAAGAGGTGTGGGGTCTGGCGTTATCACGATAGAACATCACACCCCCGCGAGTGTCCGGTTCAGGGCTTTTTCTTAATTTCTTCGTACGACTTCGATACAGTACCGGCTGTGCCAACCAGCAGAAGCGGAGCGAAAGATGAAGAGCGGCGTAAATGGCGCCTGACAGCGCCGTTTTCCACTCGCCACGCGTTGCGTCTAGGGCAAGTCGCGTTAGCCCTAGTTTATACTTGCGCCGCCACGCGGCGCGGCACCACGATCGCCATAGATATCGATTTTTCGCGCCGCCCGGTCGATATCTGTCCCGACCATCGTGCCGCGCGGCGCAGCGGTGCAGGTATAAACCAGGGCTTAGGGTGCGGCACCCTCAACTTCTGGACGATAGGCTGATGGAAGCAGCCTATATCCATACGTTTGGAGGAGCATGGCCTAGTGTTTGGTACGAGCTGCCGGCATGGCGCGCGCTGTGAACAATATACATATAATCCCGGCAGAATCAATCGAGTCGCCGCGAGAGAGCAGAGCGGACAATGCAGGTTAGGTAATTTTTTTCCGATTTCGGTCCGCCACTGCGGTAAGACGAGGCGAGCTAACGGCATGCAAATCCGTGTGCGAGCAGAGCACTGAAAGCACTTTACAATGACCTACTCACAACTCTCCAGCTGCCGAAACTACCTTAGCCCCATCTGCCATTTTAGAGCGGCGGACGGCAGCGGTGAGCTTTCTTCCGCCTTTACTCGCCAACATTTGAGTCTTCGACACTCGCGACGGTACCATTCTGAGCAGGATAAATTTTGAATGCTTCCGTCTACAGCTTGTGGTTTCTGCAGGCAGTACGATGAGAGTTCGCTAAAGGAGAGCGATGTAGCTTAAGAAGGTGCAAAGTTACAGCGGTGCAAACATGCAGGTTAGGCTTGTGTGACACGATCTTTTCCGATTTCAGTCGATCACTGCAGTAAGACGCGGAGAGCTAACGGCATAAAAGTGCGTAGGCGAGCAGAAACGTAAAAGCTCTTCACACTGACGTGACCACAACTGTCCGTCTGTTGTCTATACTGTCTTAACCCAGTTGCCATTTTAGGGCGGCGGACGGCAGCGGTGAGCTTTCTTCCGCCCTTACTCGCCCACATTTGAGTTTTCGACACTCTTCTGCTCACCACGAAAATTTCTATCGAATGGTATCAATCTCGACCAATTTCGAAAAAATCGATTTTTTGATAAGTTCGCATTGAGGACGAGGCCGAGCCTGCGCGGTCGATGACGTCATCGAAAATCGACATTTTCGAAATTTCTAGTCCAAAATCATCTAGAGGGTTATTTGGGGCGCTGATTACGATTCCGACGTCCGTTTTTATTAATTCCGCCAATTTCGATAGGTTTTGGATTTTCTGGATAACTGAGGGTGATCGGGTCAGGATCACTGACTTTGTTCAAAGTTCGTATAATGGCTGGGGATACTCAAGGTTCCGAACACGATGCCCGAAGCCCATTTGGACGATTACGGCAGGAAACCACCCACACCGATAACTGAGGAACCGACCACCCTCAACGGAAAGTAACTTACTGAAATTTTCTCAAACGGACGTCGGATTCGTAATCAACGCCCCAAATAACCCCCTAGATGATTTTAGAGCATCGTGCAATTTAGCACAGCAACGGTGTCCTCAGCGCTCTTGCTCGCTCAGACTACAGTTTTCGCCAATATCAGTAACACCGTTCAATTCGGCATGAAAATATCTACCGAATGGTGTAGACGTGACTAAATTCGAAAATATGGATTTTCGGTGACGTCATCGCCCCTCCGGCCTTGTCCTCGATGTGAAATTGTCAAAAAGTTGGTATTTCCAAAACTGGACGAGATTGACACCGTTCGATAGTGCTTCATGAGATAAACAAAATGGTACCGTCGCGAGTGTCGGAGACTCAAATGTGGGCGAGTAAGGGCGGAAGAAAGCTCACCGCTGCCGTTCGCCGCTTCAAAATGGCACGTGGGGCTAAGGTAGTTTAGACAGTGGAGAGTTGTGAGCAGGTCATCACAAATGCCTTCAGTGCTCTGCTCGCACTCAGATTTGCATGCCGTTAGCTAGCCGCGTTCTACCGCAGTGGTCAACCGAAATCGGAAAACAATTGGGTCAGAAGTCAGAAAACTCACCTGCATTTTCGCACCGCTGTAACTTAGTTCTTTTTCAAGCTACACCGTTACGCTTCAGCCAACTTCAAGAGCCTTGTGCTGCCTACAAAACAGTTGAGCTGCAGCCGGAAAGCTTCGAACATGATAGAGTTATTGTCCAAACACGCACGTGCGTCAAATTTGGCAGTCCCTTGAGCCTCAGTGGAAGCGTGGAAATCGCTGTCAGACAATGGCGGGCCCACGAAGGATTTGGAACGCATTGGAAAAGCATTTCAATACATGAGTACTAGGCTCAAGCGCACTTGAGGCGAATGATGACGTCATCGAACGCGGAGTCGCGCAGGCTCGGCTTCAATGCGAACTCGACGCCCACTCGATTGATTCTGCCGGGTCTACATGCATTGTTCGCAGCGCGCCACATGACGGCAGTTAGTTTTAAACAGTAAGCCATGCTCTTCCAAACGCATGAAAAGGCTTCTTCCGTCAGCCCGTCAGCCTAACGTCGCTCTGCGAGCGGTCGCGCCCACTCGATTGATTCTGTGCATTGTTCACAACGTGCGCTATGTCGGCAGTTAGTTCCAAACAGTAGCCAAGCTCGTTCAGACGCATGGATAGGCTCCTTCCATCAGCCCAGCGTCCAGAAGTTGAGGATGTGGCGCCCTAATGCGACGCGTGGCGAGCGGAGAACGGCACTCTCCGTCGTCCTTTTGTTTTGCATCTTTCGCACCGCTTGTGCTGGTTGGACGAAGCGGCACGGCCGGTACTGTAGTTGACGAGAGTAGACATTGGCACCAATAGTTGGGTTTTTGGAAGCAGCTCAAAGTAGACTATACGCACGCATATGATGATGCGTTTGGTGATGTGAGCTTCCTTTATTTCGTGAGGAACACAAAGATCCAGTTTGTTAACGTAACCAAGCTGTTGTTAGTGCAAGTAGTTAGGATTCGATATGTCAAGCTTCTCTACTATCGGTAGAGTTGTCCCATATGCCGGTTAGCTCCGTTTAATGCCATTTATTTTGTCGAAATCGGTAGTAATTGTACGACTAACATGTGGTGCATCTTGCACATTAAAATTTCCAAAGCGAAAGCGAGCAAACGAAAGCTGACACTGGCTATCAGAAAGGAATTCTCACCAAATACTTCACATGATTTCTTCCGAGCTTGCACCGCATCTTGCCCTTTTGGAGGTAAAACAATAAAATATGCCGATTATGTTCTCTTTTATTGTCCATTTTCAATTTAATTTTTTACCAACATGTTTTTACCAATGACACTCAGTTTTAGGTAAAAGTTAGGCTAGGTCTAATCTTTGAATTAGTACAAAAAATGTAAGCCACGCGACTACTACTGCATAAAAATATACAGTTCACGTCACCAGCAGCCATCAATTTCAGTAGTAGGCATTTGAAGTGCTCAAAAGATGAAATTCGTTGAGCGCATTCCAAAGAAGACTCCGTTAAGTGATCCAAAGAATTAAGAAATATGAAATACTTCTGCGTTTGGCAGGCCTTCGAGAAAAATCGTCAAACGAACATGGTTTCGTATTTAGAGAACTACAAGATAATCTCTGTTAAGTAATTTGCCTTTTTGCAAGGAAGGCCTGTAGAAACATCAATGCTCGCATAACTAGACTTTCGAAAGGTTTCCGTAAGGTGCCCGTAGACAAACTCTTGCTCAAAATGAACACAGTCGAGATTCACACAAGGAAGACGGAGTCGACTCACAATTTTCTTAGAGGAAGGAAATACTAGCTGAAGGTTGAGGGAGCACTCTCCTCTGTGCTCAACGCCTACATACAGTGGCGTTCCACAGGGTGGAGTGCTCTCACCTCTACGCTTTGTTCTATATGCTTACGAGGTTTCAGAGACAATCTCTATGTTGGGAGTGACGTGCAAAATGTACGCCGGTAATGTAAAAAAATACAAAACAATAAAGGATGACCAGGACACGAACTCCGTCCAAGCGGCCCCTGACTACATAGGCGGTTTGGCTAACAAGTGGGATCTGCCGCTTGCACCAGAGAAATCCTGTTTCTTACCTATGGGAGCGAATAATTCGGCAACAGTACCTGTTTATAAGTTACAAAATGTTAATCTATAGGTGGTTGATGATGTCCGAGATTGAGGTTTCTTAATAACTAAGAAGCTCAATTTCGATATGCATTACAAGGCCGTGGTCAAAATAGCCAACTGTCGTATGCATAACCTCTTCAAGGTTTTAAAACTAAAAATCCTAAAACGCTTCTACTTACTTATAAAACATATGTGTGACCCTCAGTTGAGTTTGGTACAACGGTTTTCAACCTCGTCAAGAAAAAAGACGTTCATATGTTGGACAGCGTTCAAAATAAATTTACACGAACACTCACAACGAGGTGTTTTGGCGGTGATTATTCGCTAATTCCAAACGGTAGAGAAGGAAATGGGGTACTCGGACTAAAATCTTTGGTATGTGAAGGAAGGTTGCTGATCTTAAAATGCTATTCAAGATTCTCATGGGCAAACTCCGCATGATCCCTTCACAGTTTTTTGGCGGTGAGGTGGTAAGCACAAGAGGAACTAGGCTCCGGCTGCACGCTGCCGTTGCGAGGACCACGATCAGATCTTCATTTTTGACAAATAGAAGGCTGCGGGAGCTCAACTCCGTGCTTGCGGAAAACGAAAACCTCCTCTCCTTCTCCATGCATGCTTTCAAGAAATTGCTATTGACTAAATTCCGTTAGTTGCTTTCAGAGTTATGAATGTCTCTTATCCATGCTTGTTTGTTGGTTTGTAACATTCTTAGTGGAACTTGTTCCTTTTTCTCATTTGTTTTACGCGTGAGTATCATGTCCACGCCATGAATAAATAAGCAAATAAATCTACGACAAAAAACGAGATTATTTATCGAACGACCCAATGTATAATCACTCTATTCATTAACGCTTTTCAGAAGAATTGTCATGGTCGATCACCCACTAACAAACTCTTTTCCCTCCGTCAGAAACCACCTTTTGTGACCCCACCTTTACAAGAGACCGACGGCTACTTAGCGACCAATGGAGGCTCCGAAAGGTCCTAGTGGCTTGCATAGAGAGCGAACGATCGCTGGCTATGAAATCAAGAGATTTTTTGGAATCGTCAGGTTTAAGGAGGAAACAAAATGGTCATAGAAGGACCTGATGTAAAAGATGTAAAAGGGAAACTGGAAAGATGAGTAGTGTAATGTAAACAGTAGTGGAATGTAAACTTTTGTAGCTTTTCTTAGAAAGTGAACTAGAAAACATATTAGGTTGGTGCATAAGTTCTCGGACATTTGGGGCATGAAATATTTGTTATCACAACATACGAACAACAATATCAAATCATTTGAAGTAACCACCATTTACATCAATTGTCTTTCGCCAACGTGCTGGTAAGTCATGGATGCCTTTTCTCCAAAACGTGGCCGGTTGTGATTCGAAAAATGTGAGCAGTGCCTCGTTGACATCCTCTCAGTTCCTAAACTGCTGGCCGCCTTGAAGGCTTGAAAACAAATGATAATCAGAAGGAGCGAGATCTGGTGAGTAAGGTGGATGTGGAAGAACGGTCCATCCGTAGTCCGCCAACTCAGCCGCCGTCGCTCTAGCAATATGCGGTCTAGCGTTGTGTGTTGAAAATACACCTTCACTTGCTTTCCTCGTGTGGTTTGAAGGTGGGCCCTCAATTTCCTCAGTTGGTTGACGTAAACCTCTGCCGTCACTGCTATCCCTTCGTCCAGCAGCTCCCGGTATTCTACGCCAAGAACGCTCCACCAAATGCATAGCATCACCTTTTTCACGTGAAGGTCGGGTTTCGGAACGTCCTCTGCCTCTCCAGTTGCGTCAACCCACTGTGCACGCCGGTGATAATTAGAGTAGTGTATCTACTTCTCATCCCCGGTGACAAGGTTGTCCAGCCATATGTGGGTACGTCTGAGGGTAAGGAGAGACAGAGCGACATCGGCTCTGCGATCCATGTCTTGTTGTGTCAAGTCGTGAGGTACCCAGCGACCCAATTTTTGCACCTTGCCAATCGACTTCAATCCTCGAACGACTGTTGAGTGACTAACACCAAGAGTGCTTGATAGTTCGCGAGTGGTTTGGTATGGGTCCGCTTCCACTCTACTTCGGAGGCCATCCAAATCCAGTGTCATCGGGCGCCCTTCTCGTTCATTATCTTCAACGGAGAATTCAGCAACTGCAAACTTCGAGAACCACTGGTACACAGTACTTCGAGCAGGAGCACTCTCGTTGTAAACATCCTTCAGGTGACGATACGATTCGTTGGCATTGAAGCCAGATTGATGCAGGAATAACATGACGTGCCGAATATGCGTCTCAGTTGGGATGAATTGCTTAGCCATAATAGCTGACGTTAACAACGCACAAGTAAATGTTAGAGACAGTTGTGTAGCCCTTTCCTTTCTCTATCGATCGATCATTTACGCGTTGATACATGTGAGAAATTTGGCGGGAAATGCGCTTTCAATTCAGGAGGGATCAAATGTCCGAGAACTTATGCACCAACCTAATACATTGTTCAGTTTCCCCCAACAATGCGAAAAAAAGAATCGGAAGATGTAAATGGTGGAATTACATCCTTAACCCTACCTTGAACGCCAAACTACACTCTTATACCCATTCCTAAGGCTCGGCTCGCCGCCATTTAGGGTCAACATTGGTGGTCGTCGCGTGTGCGGCGCTAGACGCCGACCTTGTGCCTGCCGCCGCACCCGTTGTCACGCTGGCCGACATCCATCGCCGCGGACGCGACGATCTTGATAGTGACCCCCCCCACTAACGAGCCCTGCTGTATGATTGAATTCTTCTCCCATTATGCAGCTTTCAAGACTTTTTCGAAAGCTTCGCAGAAAAAAAAAAGATTCAAAAGTTGTGCAGAAAAAAAACGATGTAATACTGACAAGGAAAGGTTCTCAACTCGTGGTGAGCTTTTGTGATGCTATTTTGACAGTATGTAGAGCCCTGTGAGCGGAGTCCAGAACTACAGTCAGTTTTTGCTGAACGCTTCTTTGAAGGCCTGAAAAGGAGGTCTGAAGGCGAGCGTGCAACTATCATCAACGCCTACGGCACCCAACGAGATGTGTCTCGACGGCGCAGTCGGTAGAAGGGCGGCCTCGTAGGGGCACACGGGGGTGGTTTTCAGTTCGAATCCGCGTGCTGCCGATGTTTCTGCACATATTAGTTTGGTGTCATTACGCTTTCTCATGATCACAGGAGGCAGTTTTAGACTATCAATGCTTACAACAAACCAAGGATTTCTCCGACGAGGAGATAGATTGCGGTCGCCATAAAAGGACTCCTCCCGGACGTCATTTATGGAGATATCGACTGTCAGGAAGAAGAGGCGGTACATGTTGGAAGGAGTATAATGAAAATGGCATCTTTCTACACGTATCATCTAGGTGGGTTTCGATGAAGAGGTCGATGTCGACTGGACACCTGATAATAACTGTGAGGGGTAAGACAACAGTGAGGTTACCTCGATGCTCACCCAGGACCCTTTTCTACACCCACAGATTACGTGTCCAACGAAGAAGAAGTGGTCATTCCTTGCCAGGAAGAAGATTGTTATTTACTGGCTTTTGTAAGATTGCTGTTGGTGTGACAAGCGCTTGTGTTTTACTTGTTTCACAGATTTTTACCATAGCTGTTGACTAAAAGGGAAATAATAAAAAAAGACTTTTACTTTAATAATATAAAAGACTTTTATTCCCAGAGAAATGATATGGCGCATATATGAGTTGAAGTTGAAGAACTAGCACATCTGAAGGCGCAATTAGACG
This sequence comes from Heligmosomoides polygyrus polygyrus, assembly GCA_947396885.1. Classification (NCBI taxonomy): domain Eukaryota; kingdom Metazoa; phylum Nematoda; class Chromadorea; order Rhabditida; family Heligmosomidae; genus Heligmosomoides; species Heligmosomoides polygyrus. The sequence continues at coordinate 40,184,801 of OX377206.1, forward strand.
ACCTTGGTTTGTTGTAAGCATTGTTGGTCTAAAATTGCCTCCTGTGATTGTGAGAAAGCGTAAAAGCAACGAGCTAAAACGTGCAAAAAAACTGGGAGCACTCGTACTCGTACTGAAAAGCCCTCCGAAGAGCTCATACAAGGTGGCACTCTTAGCGACTGCGCCGCCGAGGCACATCTCGTGGGGTGTCGTAGAGGTTGATCAGTGTTGTGCGCACGCCTTCAGACCTTCTTTCCAGGCCTTTGGAAAAGCGTTCAGCAAAAACTGACTGCGGTTCTGAGCTCCGCTCATAGGGCCTTACATCCTTTCAAAATAGCATTGCAAAAGCTTACCATTGGGAACCTTTCCTTGTGAGTGGTCTATAGTTACACAACAAATTCGCAGGTTCTTTTCAAGAGGGGAGTAACAAACGAATGCTTCCATCTAAACGAAACTTCTGAGAAAAATAGCGACTGGTTAATAATATATGCCAATGGCCCAACAATAACCTGAGCTATGCTTTCCACAAAACGAGGTGGAATAAGGTCACTGGTAAGAGACAGGGAGGAAGGTAAATTCTTTAAATAGCCATATAAGGTGGCCCAAATCTGGGCCATACTAGTTTTGCAAGAGGAGGAACTATTCGTAAACTGGAAACTCACGAACAAGTGTGTAGTCCATATCGAAACCGAAAAAGTTAATCTTCTCCATGCGAAGAGAGCGATTCACGAAGACCCTAAGATATAAAATTAGCGTAGCGGAAGTAAACGAGGGGAATAGGGTTGCAGCTCATGCATCCGAAGCGCGTTTCCCGATACCACCGTCCAGCATAATTTCAAACCTCTCACGCTGTATGCACGCGGAAGCTCTTAGCTTTGTCTAGCTGCCCGGAGGAAAATGTGCCGAACCTGTGCTCTGGTGTCCGCTTGTGCGAAATCAGATCGGTGACCATGGCGGAGAGGAGCACGGCGAGAGCGGTGTGAGCAGCAGCAGCAGCAGCAGTACCGCACTCGGTGCGCACGCGATAAGCGCTGTTTCAGCGGACGGTGACGGCGGGACGGCCACAGCCCGTCTGCGGTGCACCGAACCGCGCAAAAATACGCTTCATTCGCAGCAGGAAGGTCATCCCAGTGAGACTTCGGCTCGCAGCGGGCACTATTCGCCTGACAACGAGAACCTCCTTCGGTCTTTCAGCCGCGAGTCGCAAGTTTGGCGAGTTCAGACAGTGTGTGGAAGGGGCCTATCTCACAGCTCGCGACTCTTGAATTTTACTGCTCGTTGGCGCTTCAGTGAGCGCACAACTGTGCTTTTCGCCCAGGCTCTTCCAAGAGTGACCGGTTTCCTCTTCGAGACCAAGAGTTGTCTTCCCTTCCACTATAAGGACCTGACACGCTCCCGGTAACCCCGCCGTTGATTGGCCTCCTCAACGGCCTCAATTTGTGAGACTTCCATAAAACTGCTGGCCACTGAACCATTGGAAGGAACGCTGGTGTAGTCCACCGTTTTTATGTTTTTTAATTAATCAACCACTAAGGGATACGTGTCCCATTCCATAGGATTCTCGTCCATTAATCGCACTCAACCGTGTTGAATGATATGAAAGCTTCTGAAATGTGTAGTAGGTTCCCTCATTGCGTTGTTACCATACCTGACTCAGACGAAAATGAAGTGAGTTTTTCTGGTCCTTCAGTTGTACATAAATTTTGAAATGTATTCATATATAACACAGACAAGTAAACTGCGAACTGTGACCTATTTCCTTTTTGCTATCTTAACAAATAGGTTCTTGATACGGATGCCCCATTCAAAACTATTACAAGATTGGGTTTTCAACGAGGAAAAAGCGTGGATTGGCAACTGCACCTTGATCTGCAGTTCTGCGCAACCCTAAAAGGATGAAAAGATCGACAACGGTATTGATCAACTTCTTCGTGTGAAGCACCGCGCATTTCACTTCTACGCTATAGGAGTTGAAGACGTTTGAAGAAAAGAAAGTAGGGTGAAATTTGTTGCCAACATGTTGGCAGGGCGCATGAGATAATGCGGAAATAGTCCTAACGAAGGTAAATGCAGAGAGTAGAACAGGTGTAGAAGTGAAGCAGGACTGCGAGGACACGTAGTGAGAGGACTTCTACATCTCAAGGATTCGCCGGCTCTCCACATTTGTTGTAGAAACCTGTCCCGGCTCCTGTTCACATCTCGTCTGCTCTGCACACGCGACTGCGGCGGATGTCGCCCTGGCGGCAGGCCAACGCGGTGAGTCAGCGCACTTGGCCGCTGACCTGCTGCGTTGTGCATGGGTCGCCGCACTCAGCGACGGCATGCGTGAGTTCTGAGGTCTCTAAAAGGGCCACGCACACTTCTGCGGCGTTACCGCTGCCCTATCCTTAACCGTAGGGTAGGGACGCAGTGCTCGCCCTCGGCGGCGGGGCGCGCGGCGGAGGCGACGCCACTGGAGCGGCAGCGGCGATAATGATGTGAATCATTATTGCCGCTCCACTCAAAAATTTTGAACAAGTTACTTGTGCCTTTAGACTTCGAAAACAAGTTACTTGCAACTCATTCATCGCGGATAACTAACTTGCAAGGTTGCACCCAAGAATTTTACACTTGCGCGCAACTAAATGTAGTTCAAGCTTGTGAGAATCTTTCGTGCACGCTAATCCTCACGCGTCTTCACACGCAGCGTGAGAGGAAGCGTACACGCGCGCGCGGTCATGCGGTATATCTGTTCGGACCGGAGCGGCGTCACTCCGCCGACACTGCTCTGCCGAACCGGACAGTCCTGCCCTCCCTTCCTTCTGTCATCTTCCTCTCTTCCTGTATGTATGTATATATGTGTATGTGTGTAGGTATATTTGTATGTGTGTATATGTGTATGTGTGTATACCCTATATGCTGTTGCTAATGAGGAGGGAGGTGGATGAAGAAGAACACACTAGCAAGAACACGCAAAGCAGAAGCAAGCGGTGCGGTGCATCGACGTCTTTCATCACAGGTCATGAGGTGTGAGCCGTGCCGCGGCGCAGACCTCTTCCGCAACGCTTCACGTGTTCTCTGAGCCCGGCAGCGACGGTCATAGTCGTAGTGACGTCTTGCGAAACCTCATCAAGTGGGTGTCCGTCGGTGACCACCCGGCAGTGGAAGCCTCATGGTCGTAAACACCTAGTGGTAGTAAACACCACCGGAAGCAGTGGCTGCCTGCAACGCTGCCACGTTGTGGTGTTTACGGTTGGTGACGGCGGTACGACGAACGGCTGGGTATAGCCTCAATTGTCACCAGCCGCTGGGAATGTCACCGGTCGTTGGGAATGTCACCATGCCGAGGAATGTCACCAGTCAGTGATTCATGCTTCTCTACTTTATATAATAGGATAGGATATACACACATACACATACACATTCACACATACAGGAAGCAAGGAAGATGACAGAAGGAAGGGCAGGACTGTCCGGTTCGGCAGAGCAGTGTCGGCGGGGTGACGCCGCTCCGGTCCGAACAGAAATACCGCATGACCGCGCGCGCGTGTACGCTTCGTCTCACGCTCGTGTGAAGACACGTGAGGATTAGCTTGCACGAAAGATTCTCGCAAGCTTGCATTACATTTAGTTGCGTGCAAGTTTAAAATCCTTGGGTGCAACCTTGCAAGTTAGTTAGCCGCGATGAATAAGTTGCAAGTAACTTGTTTTCGAAGTCTAAAGGCACAAGTAACTTGTTCAAAATTTTTTGAGTGGAGCGGCAATAATGATTCACATCATTATCGCCGCTGCCGCTCCGGTGGCATCGCCTCCGCCGCGCGCCCCCGCCGCCGACAGCGAACTCTGCGTCCTACCCTACCCGAAGCCGGCAAGCCTGGCGTGGCCAGCACGTCCAGCATACGGCGCCGGCGAAGCCAGCGACGGACGCTGGGTGAAGAAGCATCCCTAGCTAGGTTTGGGCTACGTTCCTAGCGTGGCCCGCCATACCCGAAGCCGGCAAGCCTGACGTGGCCAGCACGTCCAGCGTACGGCGCCGGCGAAGCCGGAGACGGACGCCGGGGCGAGGAAGCATCCCTAGCTAGGTTAGGGCTACGTTCCTAGCGTGGCCCGCCATACCCGAAGCCAGCGAAGCCGGCAAGCCTGGCGTGGCCCGCACGTCCAGCGTACGGCGCCGGCGAAGCCGGAGACGGACGCCGGGTGAAGAAGCATCCCTAGCTAGGTTTGGGCTATGTTCCTAGCGTGGCCCGCCATACCCGAAGCCGGCAAGCCTGACGTGACCAGCACGTCCAGCGTACGGCGCCGGCGAAGCCGGAGACGGACGCCGGGTGAAGAAGCATCCTAGCTAGGTTTGGGCTACGTTCCTAGCGTGGCCCGCCATACCCGAAGCCGGCAAGCCTGACGTGACCAGCACGTCCAGCGTACGGCGCCGGCGAAGCCGGAGACGGACGCCGGGCGAGGAAGCATCCCTAGCTAGGTTTGGGCTACGATCCTAGCGTGGCCCGCCATACCCGAAGCCAGCGAAGCCGGCAAGCCTGGCGTGGCCCGCACGTCCAGCGTACGGCGCCGGCGAAGCCGGAGACGGACGCCGGGTGAAGAAGCATCCCTAGCTAGGTTTGGGCTACGTTCCTAGCGTGGCCCGCCATACCCGAAGCCGGCAAGCCTGACGTGACCAGCACGTCCAGCGTACGGCGCCGGCGAAGCCGGAGACGGAAGCCGGGCGAGGAAGCATCCCTAGCTAGGTTTGGGCTACGTTCCTAGCGTGGCCCGCCATACCCGAAGCCAGCGAAGCCGGCAAGCCTGGCGTGGCCCGCACGTCCAGCGTACGGCGCCGGCGAAGCCGGAGACGGACGTCGGGTGAGGAAGCATCCCTAGCTAGGTTTGGGCTACGTTCCTAGCGTGGCCCGCCAACCGAAAGCCGGCGAAGCCGGCAAGCATGGCGTGGCCAGCACGTCCAGCGTACGGCGCCGGCGAAGCCGGAGACGGACGCCGGGCGAGGAAGCATCCCTAGCTAGGTTTGGGCTACGTTCCTAGCGTGGCCCGCCATACCCGAAGCCACCGAAGCCGGCAAGCCTGGCGTGGCCCGCACGTCCAGCGTACGGCGCCGGCGAAGCCGGAGACGGACGTCGGGTGAGGAAGCATCCCTAGCTAGGTTTGGGCTACGTTCCTAGCGTGGCCCGCCATACCCGAAGCCAGCGAAGCCGGCAAGCCTGGCGTGGCCCGCACGTCCAGCGTACGGCGCCGGCGAAGCCGGAGACGGACGTCGGGTGAGGAAGCATCCCTAGCTAGGTTTGGGCTACGTTCCTAGCGTGGCCCGCCATACCCGAAGCCAGCGAAGCCGGCAAGTCTGGCGTGGCCCGCACGTCCAGCGTACGGCGCCGGCGAAGCCGGAGACGGACGTCGGGTGAGGAAGCATCCCTAGCTAGGTTTGGGCTACGTTCCTAGCGTGGCCCGCCATACCCGAAGCCGGCAAGCCTGACGTGACCAGCACGTCCAGCGTCGGGTGAGGAAGCATCCCTAGCTAGGTTTGGGCTACGTTCCTAGCGTGGCCCGCCATACCCGAAGCCAGCGAAGCCGGCAAGCCTGGCGTGGCCCGCACGTCCAGCGTACGGCGCCGGCGAAGCCGGAGACGGACGTCGGGTGAGGAAGCATCCCTAGCTAGGTTTGGGCTACGTTCCTAGCGTGGCCCGCCATACCCGAAGCCGGCAAGCCTGACGTGACCAGCACGTCCAGCGTACGGCGCCGGCGAAGCCGGAGACGGACGCCGGGCGAGGAAGCATCCCTAGCTAGGTTTGGGCTACGATCCTAGCGTGGCCCGCCATACCCGAAGCCAGCGAAGCCGGCAAGCCTGGCGTGGCCCGCACGTCCAGCGTACGGCGCCGGCGAAGCCGGAGACGGACGCCGGGTGAAGAAGCATCCCTAGCTAGGTTTGGGCTACGTTCCTAGCGTGGCCCGCCATACCCGAAGCCGGCAAGCCTGACGTGACCAGCACGTCCAGCGTCGGGTGAGGAAGCATCCCTAGCTAGGTTTGGGCTACGTTCCTAGCGTGGCCCGCCATACCCGAAGCCAGCGAAGCCGGCAAGCCTGGCGTGGCCCGCACGTCCAGCGTACGGCGCCGGCGAAGCCGGAGACGGAGGTCGGGTGAAGAAGCATCCTAGCTAGGTTTGGGCTACGTTCCTAGCGTGGCCCGCCATACCCGAAGCCGGCAAGCCTGACGTGACCAGCACGTCCAGCGTACGGCGCCGGCGAAGCCGGAGACGGACGCCGGGCGAGGAAGCATCCCTAGCTAGGTTTGGGCTACGATCCTAGCGTGGCCCGCCATACCCGAAGCCAGCGAAGCCGGCAAGCCTGGCGTGGCCCGCACGTCCAGCGTACGGCGCCGGCGAAGCTGGAGACGGAAGCCGGGCGAGGAAGCATCCCTAGCTAGGTTTGGGCTACGTTCCTAGCGTGGCCCGCCATACCCGAAGCCAGCGAAGCCGGCAAGCCTGGCGTGGCCCGCACGTCCAGCGTACGGCGCCGGCGAAGCCGGAGACGGACGTCGGGTGAGGAAGCATCCCTAGCTAGGTTTGGGCTACGTTCCTAGCGTGGCCCGCCATACCCGAAGCCAGCGAAGCCGGCAAGCCTGGCGTGGCCCGCACGTCCAGCGTACGGCGCCGGCGAAACCGGAGACGGACGTCGGGTGAGGAAGCATCCCTAGCTAGTTTGGGCTACGTTCCTAGCGTGGCCCGCCAACCGAAAGCCGGCGAAGCCGGCAAGCCTGGCGTGGCCAGCACGTCCAGCGTACGGCGCCGGCGAAGCCGGAGACGGACGCCGGGCGAGGAAGCATCCCTAGCTAGGTTTGGGCTACGTTCCTAGCGTGGCCCGCCATACCCGAAGCCAGCGAAGCCGGCAAGCCTGGCGTGGCCCGCACGTCCAGCGTACGGCGCCGGCGAAGCCGGAGACGGACGTCGGGTGAGGAAGCATCCCTAGCTAGGTTTGGGCTACGTTCCTAGCGTGGCCCGCCATACCCGAAGCCAGCGAAGCCGGCAAGTCTGGCGTGGCCCGCACGTCCAGCGTACGGCGCCGGCGAAGCCGGAGACGGACGTCGGGTGAGGAAGCATCCCTAGCTAGGTTTGGGCTACGTTCCTAGCGTGGCCCGCCATACCCGAAGCCGGCAAGCCTGACGTACCCAGCACGTCCAGCGTCGGGTGAGGAAGCATCCCTAGCTAGGTTTGGGCTACGTTCCTAGCGTGGCCCGCCATACCCGAAGCCAGCGAAGCCGGCAAGCCTGGCGTGGCCCGCACGTCCAGCGTACGGCGCCGGCGAAGCCGGAGACGGACGTCGGGTGAGGAAGCATCCCTAGCTAGGTTTGGGCTACGTTCCTAGCGTGGCCCGCCATACCCGAAGCCAGCGAAGCCGGCAAGCCTGGCGTGGCCCGCACGTCCAGCGTACGGCGCCGGCGAAGCCGGAGACGGACGTCGGGTGAGGAAGCATCCCTAGCTAGTTTGGGCTACGTTCCTAGCGTGGCCCGCCAACCGAAAGCCGGCGAAGCCGGCAAGCCTGGCGTGGCCAGCACGTCCAGCGTACGGCGCCGGCGAAGCCGGAGACGGACGCCGGGCGAGGAAGCATCCCTAGCTAGGTTTGGGCTACGTTCCTAGCGTGGCCCGCCATACCCGAAGCCAGCGAAGCCGGCAAGCCTGGCGTGGCCCGCACGTCCAGCGTACGGCGCCGGCGAAGCCGGAGACGGACGTCGGGTGAGGAAGCATCCCTAGCTAGGTTTGGGCTACGTTCCTAGCGTGGCCCGCCATACCCGAAGCCGGCAAGCCTGACGTGACCAGCACGTCCAGCGTCGGGTGAGGAAGCATCCCTAGCTAGGTTTGGGCTACGTTCCTAGCGTGGCCCGCCATACCCGAAGCCAGCGAAGCCGGCAAGCCTGGCGTGGCCCGCACGTCCACCGTACGGCGCCGGCGAAGCTGGAGACGGAAGCCGGGCGAGGAAGCATCCCTAGCTAGGTTTGGGCTACGTTCCTAGCGTGGCCCGCCATACCCGAAGCCAGCGAAGCCGGCAAGCCTGGCGTGGCCCGCACGTCCAGCGTACGGCGCCGGCGAAGCCGGAGACGGACGTCGGGTGAGGAAGCATCCCTAGCTAGGTTTGGGCTACGTTCCTAGCGTGGCCCGCCATACCCGAAGCCAGCGAAGCCGGCAAGCCTGGCGTGGCCCGCATGTCCAGCGTACGGCGCCGGCGAAGCCGGAGACGGACGTCGGGTGAAGAAGCATCCTAGCTAGGTTTGGGCTACGTTCCTAGCGTGGCCCGCCATACCCGAAGCCGGCAAGCCTGACGTGACCAGCACGTCCAGCGTACGGCGCCGGCGAAGCCGGAGACGGACGCCGGGCAGGAAGCATCCCTAGCTAGGTTTGGGCTACGATCCTAGCGTGGCCCGCCATACCCGAAGCCAGCGAAGCCGGCAAGCCTGGCGTGGCCCGCACGTCCAGCGTACGGCGCCGGCGAAGCCGGAGACGGAAGCCGGGCGAGGAAGCATCCCTAGCTAGGTTTGGGCTACGTTCCTAGCGTGGCCCGCCAACCGAAAGCCGGCGAAGCCGGCAAGCCTGGCGTGGCCCGCACGTCCAGCGTACGGCGCCGGCGAAGCCGGAGACGGACGTCGGGTGAGGAAGCATCCCTAGCTAGGTTTGGGCTACGTTCCTAGCGTGGCCCGCCAACCGAAAGCCGGCGAAGCCGGCAAGCCTGGCGTGGCCAGCACGTCCAGCGTACGGCGCCGGCGAAGCCGGAGACGGACGCCGGGCGAGGAAGCATCCCTAGCTAGGTTTGGGCTACGTTCCTAGCGTGGCCCGCCATACCCGAAGCCAGCGAAGCCGGCAAGCCTGGCGTGGCCCGCACGTCCAGCGTACGGCGCCGGCGAAGCCGGAGACGGACGTCGGGTGAGGAAGCATCCCTAGCTAGGTTTGGGCTACGTTCCTAGCGTGGCCCGCCATACCCGAAGCCAGCGAAGCCGGCAAGTCTGGCGTGGCCCGCACGTCCAGCGTACGGCGCCGGCGAAGCCGGAGACGGACGTCGGGTGAGGAAGCATCCCTAGCTAGGTTTGGGCTACGTTCCTAGCGTGGCCCGCCATACCCGAAGCCGGCAAGCCTGACGTGACCAGCACGTCCAGCGTCGGGTGAGGAAGCATCCCTAGCTAGGTTTGGGCTACGTTCCTAGCGTGGCCCGCCATACCCGAAGCCAGCGAAGCCGGCAAGCCTGGCGTGGCCCGCACGTCCAGCGTACGGCGCCGGCGAAGCCGGAGACGGAGGTCGGGTGAAGAAGCATCCTAGCTAGGTTTGGGCTACGTTCCTAGCGTGGCCCGCCATACCCGAAGCCGGCAAGCCTGACGTGACCAGCACGTCCAGCGTACGGCGCCGGCGAAGCCGGAGACGGACGCCGGGCGAGGAGGCATCCGTAGCTAGGTTTGGGCTACGATCCTAGCGTGGCCCGCCATACCCGAAGCCAGCGAAGCCGGCAAGCCTGGCGTGGCCCGCACGTCCAGCGTACGGCGCCGGCGAAGCTGGAGACGGAAGCCGGGCGAGGAAGCATCCCTAGCTAGGTTTGGGCTACGTTCCTAGCGTGGCCCGCCATACCCGAAGCCAGCGAAGCCGGCAAGCCTGGCGTGGCCCGCACGTCCAGCGTACGGCGCCGGCGAAGCCGGAGACGGACGTCGGGTGAGGAAGCATCCCTAGCTAGGTTTGGGCTACGTTCCTAGCGTGGCCCGCCATACCCGAAGCCAGCGAAGCCGGCAAGCCTGGCGTGGCCCGCATGTCCAGCGTACGGCGCCGGCGAAGCCGGAGACGGACGTCGGGTGAAGAAGCATCCTAGCTAGGTTTGGGCTACGTTCCTAGCGTGGCCCGCCATACCCGAAGCCGGCAAGTCTGGCGTGGCCCGCACGTCCAGCGTACGGCGCCGGCGAAGCCGGAGACGGACGTCGGGTGAGGAAGCATCCCTACCTAGGTTTGGGCTACGTTCCTAGCGTGGCCCGCCAACTCAAAGCCGGCGAAGCCGGCAAGCCTGGCGTGGCCAGCACGTCCAGCGTACGGCGCCGGCGAAGCCGGAGACGGACGCCGGGCGAGGAAGCATCCCTAGCTAGGTTTGGGCTACGTTCCTAGCGTGGCCCGCCATACCCGAAGCCAGCGAAGCCGGCAAGTCTGGCGTGGCCCGCACGTCCAGCGTACGGCGCCGGCGAAGCCGGAGACGGACGTCGGGTGAGGAAGCATCCCTAGCTAGGTTTGGGCTACGTTCCTAGCGTGGCCCGCCATACCCGAAGCCAGCGAAGCCGGCAAGCCTGGCGTGGCCCGCACGTCCAGCGTACGGCGCCGGCGAAGCCGGAGACGGACGCCGGGTGAAGAAGCATCCCTAGCTAGGTTTGGGCTACGTTCCTAGCGTGGCCCGCCATACCCGAAGCCGGCAAGCCTGACGTGACCAGCACGTCCAGCGTACGGCGCCGGCGAAGCCGGAGACGGAAGCCGGGCGAGGAAGCATCCCTAGCTAGGTTTGGGCTACGTTCCTAGCGTGGCCCGCCATACCCGAAGCCAGCGAAGCCGGCAAGCCTGGCGTGGCCCGCACGTCCAGCGTACGGCGCCGGCGAAGCCGGAGACGGACGTCGGGCGAGGAAGCATCCCTAGCTAGGTTTGGGCTACGTTCCTAGCGTGGCCCGCCATACCCGAAGCCAGCGAAGCCGGCAAGCCTGGCGTGGCCCGCACGTCCAGCGTACGGCGCCGGCGAAGCCGGAGACGGACGCCGGGCGAGGAAGCATCCCTAGCTAGGTTTGGGCTACGTTCCTAGCGTGGCCCGCCATACCCGAAGCCAGCGAAGCCGGCAAGCCTGGCGTGGCCCGCACGTCCAGCGTACGGCGCCGGCGAAGCCGGAGACGGACGTCGGGTGAGGAAGCATCCCTAGCTAGGTTTGGGCTACGTTCCTAGCGTGGCCCGCCAACTCAAAGCCGGCGAAGCCGGCAAGCCTGGCGTGGCCAGCACGTCCAGCGTACGGCGCCGGCGAAGCCGGAGACGGACGCCGGGCGAGGAAGCATCCCTAGCTAGGTTTGGGCTACGTTCCTAGCGTGGCCCGCCATACCCGAAGCCAGCGAAGCCGGCAAGTCTGGCGTGGCCCGCACGTCCAGCGTACGGCGCCGGCGAAGCCGGAGACGGACGTCGGGTGAGGAAGCATCCCTAGCTAGGTTTGGGCTACGTTCCTAGCGTGGCCCGCCAACCGAAAGCCGGCGAAGCTGGCAAGCCTGGCGTGGCCCGCACGTCCAGCGTACGGCGCCGGCGAAGCCGGAGACGGACGCCGGGCGAGGAAGCATCCCTAGCTAGGTTTGGGCTACGTTCCTAGCGTGGCCCGTCATATCCGAAGCCGGCAAGCTCTGCGTGGCCCGGCGAAGCCGGCGACAGACGTCGGGTGAGGAAGCATCCCTAGCTAGGTTTGGGCTACGTTCCTAGCGTGGCCCGCCATACCCGAGGCCGGTAAGCCTGGCGTGGCCCGCACGTCCAGCGTACGGCGCCGGCGAAGCCGGCGACGGACGTCGGGTGAAGAAGCATCCCTAGCTAGGTTTGGGCTACGTTCCTAGCGTGGCCCGCCATACCCGAAGCCAGCGAAGCCGGCAAGCCTGGCGTGGCCCGCACGTCCAGCGTACGGCGCCGGCGAAGCCGGAGACGGACGTCGGGTGAGGAAGCATCCCTAGCTAGGTTTGGGCTACGTTCCTAGCGTGGCCCGCCAACTCAAAGCCGGCGAAGCCGGCAAGCCTGGCGTGGCCAGCACGTCCAGCGTACGGCGCCGGCGAAGCCGGAGACGGACGTCGGGTGAGGAAGCATCCCTAGCTAGGTTTGGGCTACGTTCCTAGCGTGGCCCGTCATATCCGAAGCCGGCAAGCTCTGCGTGGCCCGGCGAAGCCGGCGACAGACGTCGGGTGAGGAAGCATCCCTAGCTAGGTTTGGGCTACGTTCCTAGCGTGGCCCGCCATACCCGAAGCCAGCGAAGCCGGCAAGCCTGGCGGTGCCCGCACGTCCAGCGTACGGCGCCGGCGAAGCCGGAGACGGACGTCGGGTGAAGAAGCATCCTAGCTAGGTTTGGGCTACGTTCCTAGCGTGGCCCGCCATACCCGAAGCCGGCAAGCCTGACGTGACCAGCACGTCCAGCGTACGGCGCCGGCGAAGCCGGAGACGGACGCCGGGCGAGGAAGCATCCCTAGCTAGGTTTGGGCTACGATCCTAGCGTGGCCCGCCATACCCGAAGCCAGCGAAGCCGGCAAGCCTGGCGTGGCCCGCACGTCCAGCGTACGGCGCCGGCGAAGCCGGAGACGGACGCCGGGTGAAGAAGCATCCCTAGCTAGGTTTGGGCTACGTTCCTGGCGTGGCCCGCCATACCCGAAGCCGGCAAGCCTGACGTGACCAGCACGTCCAGCGTACGGCGCCGGCGAAGCCGGAGACGGAAGCCGGGCGAGGAAGCATCCCTAGCTAGGTTTGGGCTACGTTCCTAGCGTGGCCCGTCATATCCGAAGCCGGCAAGCTCTGCGTGGCCCGGCGAAGCCGGCGACAGACGTCGGGTGAGGAAGCATCCCTAGCTAGGTTTGGGCTACGTTCCTAGCGTGGCCCGCCATACCCGAAGCCAGCGAAGCCGGCAAGCCTGGCGGTGCCCGCACGTCCAGCGTACGGCGCCGGCGAAGCCGGAGACGGACGTCGGGTGAAGAAGCATCCTAGCTAGGTTTGGGCTACGTTCCTAGCGTGGCCCGCCATACCCGAAGCCAGCGAAGCCGGCAAGCCTGGCGTGGCCCGCACGTCCAGCGTACGGCGCCGGCGAAGCCGGAGACGGACGTCGGGTGAGGAAGCATCCCTAGCTAGGTTTGGGCTACGTTCCTAGCGTGGCCCGCCAACCGAAAGCCGGCGAAGCCGGCAAGCCTGGCGTGGCCAGCACGTCCAGCGTACGGCGCCGGCGAAGTCGGAGACGGACGCCGGGCGAGGAAGCATCCCTAGCTAGGTTTGGGCTACGTTCCTAGCGTGGCCCGCCATACCCGAAGCCAGCGAAGCCGGCAAGCCTGGCGTGGCCCGCACGTCCAGCGTACGGCGCCGGCGAAGCCGGAGACGGACGTCGGGTGAGGAAGCATCCCTAGCTAGGTTTGGGCTACGTTCCTAGCGTGGCCCGCCCACTCAAAGCCGGCGAAGCCGGCAAGCCTGGCGTGGCCAGCACGTCCAGCGTACGGCGCCGGCGAAGCCGGAGACGGACGTCGGGTGAAGAAGCATCCTAGCTAGGTTTGGGCTACGTTCCTAGCGTGGCCCGCCATACCCGAAGCCGGCAAGCCTGACGTGACCAGCACGTCCAGCGTACGGCGCCGGCGAAGTCGGAGACGGACGCCGGGCGAGGAAGCATCCCTAGCTAGGTTTGGGCTACGTTCCTAGCGTGGCCCGCCATACCCGAAGCCAGCGAAGCCGGCAAGCCTGGCGTGGCCCGCACGTCCAGCGTACGGCGCCGGCGAAGCCGGAGACGGACGTCGGGTGAGGAAGCATCCCTAGCTAGGTTTGGGCTACGTTCCTAGCGTGGCCCGCCAACTCAAAGCCGGCGAAGCCGGCAAGCCTGGCGTGGCCAGCACGTCCAGCGTACGGCGCCGGCGAAGCCGGAGACGGACGTCGGGTGAAGAAGCATCCTAGCTAGGTTTGGGCTACGTTCCTAGCGTGGCCCGCCATACCCGAAGCCGGCAAGCCTGACGTGACCAGCACGTCCAGCGTACGGCGCCGGCGAAGTCGGAGACGGACGCCGGGCGAGGAAGCATCCCTAGCTAGGTTTGGGCTACGTTCCTAGCGTGGCCCGCCAACTCAAAGCCGGCGAAGCCGGCAAGCCTGGCGTGGCCAGCACGTCCAGCGTACGGCGCCGGCGAAGCCGGAGACGGACGTCGGGTGAAGAAGCATCCTAGCTAGGTTTGGGCTACGTTCCTAGCGTGGCCCGCCAACCGAAAGCCGGCGAAGCCGGCAAGCCTGGCGTGGCCCGCACGTCCAGCGTACGGCGCCGGCGAAGCCGGAGACGGACGCCGGGCGAGGAAGCATCCCTAGCTAGGTTTGGGCTACGTTCCTAGCGTGGCCCGTCATATCCGAAGCCGGCAAGCTTGGCGTGGCCCGGCGAAGCCGGCGACAGACGTCGGGTGAGGAAGCATCCCTAGCTAGGTTTGGGCTACGTTCCTAGCGTGGCCCGCCATACCCGAAGCCAGCGAAGCCGGCAAGTCTGGCGTGGCCCGCACGTCCAGCGTACGGCGCCGGCGAAGCCGGAGACGGACGTCGGGTGAGGAAGCATCCCTAGCTGGGTTTGGGCTACGTTCCTAGCGTGGCCCGCCAACCGAAAGCCGGCGAAGCCGGCAAGCCTGGCGTGGCCCGCACGTCCAGCGTACGGCGCCGGCGAAGCCGGAGACGGACGCCGGGCGAGGAAGCATCCCTAGCTAGGTTTGGGCTACGTTCCTAGCGTGGCCCGTCATATCCGAAGCCAGCGAAGCCGGCAAGCCTGGCGTGGCCCGCACGTCCAGCGTACGGCGCCGGCGAAGCCGGAGACGGACGCCGGGCGAGGAAGCATCCCTAGCTAGGTTTGGGCTACGATCCTAGCGTGGCCCGCCATACCCGAAGCCAGCGAAGCCGGCAAGCCTGGCGTGGCCCGCACGTCCAGCGTACGGCGCCGGCGAAGCCGGAGACGGACGCCGGGCGAGGAAGCATCCCTAGCTAGGTTTGGGCTACGTTCCTAGCGTGGCCCGCCATACCCGAAGCCAGCGAAGCCGGCAAGTCTGGCGTGGCCCGCACGTCCAGCGTACGGCGCCGGCGAAGCCGGAGACGGACGTCGGGTGAGGAAGCATCCCTAGCTAGGTTTGGGCTACGTTCCTAGCGTGGCCCGCCAACCGAAAGCCGGCGAAGCCGGCAAGCCTGGCGTGGCCCGCACGTCCAGCGTACGGCGCCGGCGAAGCCGGAGACGGACGTCGGGTGAAGAAGCATCCTAGCTAGGTTTGGGCTACGTTCCTAGCGTGGCCCGCCATACCCGAAGCCGGCAAGCCTGACGTGACCAGCACGTCCAGCGTACGGCGCCGGCGAAGCCGGAGACGGACGCCGGGCGAGGAAGCATCCCTAGCTAGGTTTGGGCTACGTTTCTAGCGTGGCCCGCCATACCCGAAGCCAGCGAAGCCGGCAAGTCTGGCGTGGCCCGCACGTCCAGCGTACGGCGCCGGCGAAGCCGGAGACGGACGTCGGGTGAGGAAGCATCCCTAGCTAGGTTTGGGCTACGTTCCTAGCGTGGCCCGCCAACCGAAAGCCGGCGAAGCCGGCAAGCCTGGCGTGGCCCGCACGTCCAGCGTACGGCGCCGGCGAAGCCGGAGACGGACGCCGGGCGAGGAAGCATCCCTAGCTAGGTTTGGGCTACGTTCCTAGCGTGGCCCGTCATATCCGAAGCCGGCAAGCTCTGCGTGGCCCGGCGAAGCCGGCGACAGACGTCGGGTGAGGAAGCATCCCTTGCTAGGTTTGGGCTACGTTCCTAGCGTGGCCCGCCATACCCGAGGCCGGTAAGCCTGGCGTGGCCCGCACGTCCAGCGTACGGCGCCGGCGAAGCCGGCGACGGACGTCGGGTGAAGAAGCATCCCTAGCTAGGTTTGGGCTACGTTCCTAGCGTGGCCCGCCATACCCGAAGCCAGCGAAGCCGGCAAGCCTGGCGTGGCCCGCACGTCCAGCGTACGGCGCCGGCGAAGCCGGAGACGGACGTCGGGTGAAGAAGCATCCTAGCTAGGTTTGGGCTACGTTCCTAGCGTGGCCCGCCATACCCGAAGCCGGCAAGCCTGACGTGACCAGCACGTCCAGCGTACGGCGCCGGCGAAGCCGGAGACGGACGCCGGGCGAGGAAGCATCCCTAGCTAGGTTTGGGCTACGATCCTAGCGTGGCCCGCCATACCCGAAGCCAGCGAAGCCGGCAAGCCTGGCGTGGCCCGCACGTCCAGCGTACGGCGCCGGCGAAGTCGGAGACGGACGTCGGGTGAGGAAGCATCCCTAGCTAGGTTTGGGCTACGTTCCTAGCGTGGCCCGCCATACCCGAAGCCAGCGAAGCCGGCAAGCCTGGCGTGGCCCGCACGTCCAGCGTACGGCGCCGGCGAAGCCGGAGACGGACGTCGGGTGAAGAAGCATCCTAGCTAGGTTTGGGCTACGTTCCTAGCGTGGCCCGCCATACCCGAAGCCGGCAAGCCTGACGTGACCAGCACGTCCAGCGTACGGCGCCGGCGAAGCCGGAGACGGACGCCGGGCGAGGAAGCATCCCTAGCTAGGTTTGGGCTACGATCCTAGCGTGGCCCGCCATACCCGAAGCCAGCGAAGCCGGCAAGCCTGGCGTGGCCCGCACGTCCAGCGTACGGCGCCGGCGAAGCCGGAGACGGACGCCGGGTGAAGAAGCATCCCTAGCTAGGTTTGGGCTACGTTCCTAGCGTGGCCCGCCATACCCGAAGCCGGCAAGCCTGACGTGACCAGCACGTCCAGCGTACGGCGCCGGCGAAGCCGGAGACGGAAGCCGGGCGAGGAAGCATCCCTAGCTAGGCTTGGGCTACGTTCCTAGCGTGGCCCGCCATACCCGAAGCCAGCGAAGCCGGCAAGCCTGGCGTGGCCCGCACGTCCAGCGTACGGCGCCGGCGAAGCCGGAGACGGACGTCGGGTGAGGAAGCATCCCTAGCTAGGTTTGGGCTACGTTCCTAGCGTGGCCCGCCAACCGAAAGCCGGCGAAGCCGGCAAGCCTGGCGTGGCCAGCACGTCCAGCGTACGGCGCCGGCGAAGTCGGAGACGGACGCCGGGCGAGGAAGCATCCCTAGCTAGGTTTGGGCTACGTTCCTAGCGTGGCCCGCCATACCCGAAGCCAGCGAAGCCGGCAAGTCTGGCGTGGCCCGCACGTCCAGCGTACGGCGCCGGCGAAGCCGGAGACGGACGTCGGGTGAGGAAGCATCCCTAGCTAGGTTTGGGCTACGTTCCTAGCGTGGCCCGCCAACCGAAAGCCGGCGAAGCCGGCAAGCCTGGCGTGGCCCGCACGTCCAGCGTACGGCGCCGGCGAAGCCGGAGACGGACGCCGGGCGAGGAAGCATCCCTAGCTAGGTTTGGGCTACGTTCCTAGCGTGGCCCGTCATATCCGAAGCCGGCAAGCTTGGCGTGGCCCGGCGAAGCCGGCGACAGACGTCGGGTGAGGAAGCATCCCTAGCTAGGTTTGGGCTACGTTCCTAGCGTGGCCCGCCATACCCGAAGCCAGCGAAGCCGGCAAGTCTGGCGTGGCCCGCACGTCCAGCGTACGGCGCCGGCGAAGCCGGAGACGGACGTCGGGTGAGGAAGCATCCCTAGCTAGGTTTGGGCTACGTTCCTAGCGTGGCCCGCCAACCGAAAGCCGGCGAAGCCGGCAAGCCTGGCGTGGCCCGCACGTCCAGCGTACGGCGCCGGCGAAGCCGGAGACGGACGCCGGGCGAGGAAGCATCCCTAGCTAGGTTTGGGCTACGTTCCTAGCGTGGCCCGTCATATCCGAAGCCGGCAAGCTTGGCGTGGCCCGGCGAAGCCGGCGACAGACGTCGGGTGAGGAAGCATCCCTAGCTAGGTTTGGGCTACGTTCCTAGCGTGGCCCGCCATACCCGAAGCCAGCGAAGCCGGCAAGTCTGGCGTGGCCCGCACGTCCAGCGTACGGCGCCGGCGAAGCCGGAGACGGACGTCGGGTGAGGAAGCATCCCTAGCTAGGTTTGGGCTACGTTCCTAGCGTGGCCCGCCAACCGAAAGCCGGCGAAGCCGGCAAGCCTGGCGTGGCCCGCACGTCCAGCGTACGGCGCCGGCGAAGCCGGAGACGGACGCCGGGCGAGGAAGCATCCCTAGCTAGGTTTGGGCTACGTTCCTAGCGTGGCCCGTCATATCCGAAGCCGGCAAGCTTGGCGTGGCCCGGCGAAGCCGGCGACAGACGTCGGGTGAGGAAGCATCCCTAGCTAGGTTTGGGCTACGTTCCTAGCGTGGCCCGCCAACCGAAAGCCGGCGAAGCCGGCAAGCCTGGCGTGGCCAGCACGTCCAGCGTACGGCGCCGGCGAAGCCGGAGACGGACGTCGGGTGAGGAAGCATCCCTAGCTAGGTTTGTGCTACGTTCCTAGCGTGGCCCGCCAACCGAAAGCCGGCGAAGCCGGCAAGCCTGGCGTGGCCCGCACGTCCAGCGTACGGCGCCGGCGAAGCCGGAGACGGACGCCGGGCGAGGAAGCATCCCTAGCTAGGTTTGGGCTACGTTCCTAGCGTGGCCCGTCATATCCGAAGCCGGCAAGCTTGGCGTGGCCCGGCGAAGCCGGCGACAGACGTCGGGTGAGGAAGCATCCCTAGCTAGGTTTGGGCTACGTTCCTAGCGTGGCCCGCCATACCCGAAGCCAGCGAAGCCGGCAAGTCTGGCGTGGCCCGCACGTCCAGCGTACGGCGCCGGCGAAGCCGGAGACGGACGTCGGGTGAGGAAGCATCCCTAGCTAGGTTTGGGCTACGTTCCTAGCGTGGCCCGCCAACCGAAAGCCGGCGAAGCCGGCAAGCCTGGCGTGGCCCGCACGTCCAGCGTACGGCGCCGGCGAAGCCGGAGACGGACGCCGGGCGAGGAAGCATCCCTAGCTAGGTTTGGGCTACGTTCCTAGCATGGCCCGTCATATCCGAAGCCGGCAAGCTTGGCGTGGCCCGGCGAAGCCGGCGACAGACGTCGGGTGAGGAAGCATCCCTAGCTAGGTTTGGGCTACGTTCCTAGCGTGGCCCGCCATACCCGAGGCCGGTAAGCCTGGCGTGGCCCGCACGTCCAGCGTACGGCGCCGGCGAAGCCGGCGACGGACGTCGGGTGAAGAAGCATCCCTAGCTAGGTTTGGGCTACGTTCCTAGCGTGGCCCGCCAACCGAAAGCCGGCGAAGCCGGCAAGCCTGGCGTGGCCAGCACGTCCAGCGTACGGCGCCGGCGAAGCCGGAGACGGACGTCGGGTGAGGAAGCATCCCTAGCTAGGTTTGAGCTACGTTCCTAGCGTGGCCCGCCATACCCGAAGCCAGCGAAGCCGGCAAGCCTGGCGTGGCCCGCACGTCCAGCGTACGGTGCCGGCGAAGCCGGAGACGGACGTCGGGTGAAGAAGCATCCTAGCTAGGTTTGGGCTACGTTCCTAGCGTGGCCCGCCATACCCGAAGCCGGCAAGCCTGACGTGACCAGCACGTCCAGCGTACGGCGCCTGCGAAGCCGGATACGGACGCCGGGCGAGGAAGCATCCTAGCTAGGTTTGGGCTACGATCCTAGCGTGGCCCGCCATACCCGAAGCCAGCGAAGCCGGCAAGCCTGGCGTGGCCCGCACGTCCAGCGTACGGCGCCGGCGAAGCCGGAGACGGACGCCGGGTGAAGAAGCATCCCTAGCTAGGTTTGGGCTACGTTCCTAGCGTGGCCCGCCATACCCGAAGCCGGCAAGCCTGACGTGACCAGCACGTCCAGCGTACGGCGCCGGCGAAGCCGGAGACGGAAGCCGGGCGAGGAAGCATCCCTAGCTAGGTTTGGGCTACGTTCCTAGCGTGGCCCGCCATACCCGAAGCCAGCGAAGCCGGCAAGCCT
Organism: Heligmosomoides polygyrus polygyrus; assembly: GCA_947396885.1. Taxonomy (NCBI): domain Eukaryota; kingdom Metazoa; phylum Nematoda; class Chromadorea; order Rhabditida; family Heligmosomidae; genus Heligmosomoides; species Heligmosomoides polygyrus. Next base: position 40,204,336 of record OX377206.1, read on the forward strand.
GGCGTGGCCCGCACGTCCAGCGTACGGCGCCGGCGAAGCCGGAGACGGACGTCGGGTGAGGAAGCATCCCTAGCTAGGTTTGGGCTACGTTCCTAGCGTGGCCCGCCAACCGAAAGCCGGCGAAGCCGGCAAGCCTGGCGTGGCCAGCACGTCCAGCGTACGGCGCCGGCGAAGCCGGAGACGGACGCCGGGCGAGGAAGCATCCCTAGCTAGGTTTGGGCTACGTTCCTAGCGTGGCCCGCCATACCCGAAGCCGGCAAGCCTGACGTGACCAGCACGTCCAGCGTACGGCGCCGGCGAAGCCGGAGACGGAAGCCGGGCGAGGAATCATCCCTAGCTAGGTTTGGGCTACGTTCCTAGCGTGGCCCGCCATACCCGAAGCCAGCGAAGCCGGCAAGCCTGGCGTGGCCCGCACGTCCAGCGTACGGCGCCGGCGAAGCCAGCGACGGACGCTGGGTGAAGAAGCATCCCTAGCTAGGTTTGGGCTACGTTCCTAGCGTGGCCCGCCAACTCAAAGCCGGCGAAGCCGGCAAGCCTGGCGTGGCCAGCACGTCCAGCGTACGGCGCCGGCGAAGCCGGAGACGGACGCCGGGCGAGGAAGCATCCCTAGCTAGGTTTGGGCTACGTTCCTAGCGTGGCCTGCCATACCCGAAGCCAGCGAAGCCGGCAAGTCTGGCGTGGCCCGCACGTCCAGCGTACGGCGCCGGCGAAGCCGGAGACGGACGTCGGGTGAGGAAGCATCCCTAGCTAGGTTTGGGCTACGTTCCTAGCGTGGCCCGCCAACCGAAAGCCGGCGAAGCCGGCAAGCCTGGCGTGGCCCGCACGTCCAGCGTACGGCGCCGGCGAAGCCGGAGACGGACGCCGGGCGAGGAAGCATCCCTAGCTAGGTTTGGGCTACGTTCCTAGCGTGGCCCGTCATATCCGAAGCCGGCAAGCTTGGCGTGGCCCGGCGAAGCCGGCGACAGACGTCGGGTGAGGAAGCATCCCTAGCTAGGTTTGGGCTACGTTCCTAGCGTGGCCCGCCATACCCGAAGCCAGCGAAGCCGGCAAGTCTGGCGTGGCCCGCACGTCCAGCGTACGGCGCCGGCGAAGCCGGAGACGGACGTCGGGTGAGGAAGCATCCCTAGCTAGGTTTGGGCTACGTTCCTAGCGTGGCCCGCCAACCGAAAGCCGGCGAAGCCGGCAAGCCTGGCGTGGCCCGCACGTCCAGCGTACGGCGCCGGCGAAGCCGGAGACGGACGCCGGGCGAGGAAGCATCCCTAGCTAGGTTTGGGCTACGTTCCTAGCGTGGCCCGTCATATCCGAAGCCGGCAAGCTTGGCGTGGCCCGGCGAAGCCGGCGACAGACGTCGGGTGAGGAAGCATCCCTAGCTAGGTTTGGGCTACGTTCCTAGCGTGGCCCGCCATACCCGAAGCCAGCGAAGCCGGCAAGTCTGGCGTGGCCCGCACGTCCAGCGTACGGCGCCGGCGAAGCCGGAGACGGACGTCGGGTGAGGAAGCATCCCTAGCTAGGTTTGGGCTACGTTCCTAGCGTGGCCCGCCAACCGAAAGCCGGCGAAGCCGGCAAGCCTGGCGTGGCCCGCACGTCCAGCGTACGGCGCCGGCGAAGCCGGAGACGGACGCCGGGCGAGGAAGCATCCCTAGCTAGGTTTGGGCTACGTTCCTAGCGTGGCCCGTCATATCCGAAGCCGGCAAGCTTGGCGTGGCCCGGCGAAGCCGGCGACAGACGTCGGGTGAGGAAGCATCCCTAGCTAGGTTTGGGCTACGTTCCTAGCGTGGCCCGCCATACCCGAGGCCGGTAAGCCTGGCGTGGCCCGCACGTCCAGCGTACGGCGCCGGCGAAGCCGGCGACGGACGTCGGGTGAAGAAGCATCCCTAGCTAGGTTTGGGCTACGTTCCTAGCGTGGCCCGCCAACCGAAAGCCGGCGAAGCCGGCAAGCCTGGCGTGGCCAGCACGTCCAGCGTACGGCGCCGGCGAAGCCGGAGACGGACGTCGGGTGAGGAAGCATCCCTAGCTAGGTTTGGGCTACGTTCCTAGCGTGGCCCGCCATACCCGAAGCCAGCGAAGCCGGCAAGCCTGGCGTGGCCCGCACGTCCAGCGTACGGCGCCGGCGAAGCCGGAGACGGACGTCGGGTGAAGAAGCATCCTAGCTAGGTTTGGGCTACGTTCCTAGCGTGGCCCGCCATACCCGAAGCCGGCAAGCCTGACGTGACCAGCACGTCCAGCGTACGGCGCCTGCGAAGCCGGATACGGACGCCGGGCGAGGAAGCATCCCTAGCTAGGTTTGGGCTACGATCCTAGCGTGGCCCGCCATACCCGAAGCCAGCGAAGCCGGCAAGCCTGGCGTGGCCCGCACGTCCAGCGTACGGCGCCGGCGAAGCCGGAGACGGACGCCGGGTGAAGAAGCATCCCTAGCTAGGTTTGGGCTACGTTCCTAGCGTGGCCCGCCATACCCGAAGCCGGCAAGCCTGACGTGACCAGCACGTCCAGCGTACGGCGCCGGCGAAGCCGGAGACGGAAGCCGGGCGAGGAAGCATCCCTAGCTAGGTTTGGGCTACGTTCCTAGCGTGGCCCGCCATACCCGAAGCCAGCGAAGCCGGCAAGCCTGGCGTGGCCCGCACGTCCAGCGTACGGCGCCGGCGAAGCCGGAGACGGACGTCGGGTGAGGAAGCATCCCTAGCTAGGTTTGGGCTACGTTCCTAGCGTGGCCCGCCAACCGAAAGCCGGCGAAGCCGGCAAGCCTGGCGTGGCCAGCACGTCCAGCGTACGGCGCCGGCGAAGCCGGAGACGGACGCCGGGCGAGGAAGCATCCCTAGCTAGGTTTGGGCTACGTTCCTAGCGTGGCCCGCCATACCCGAAGCCGGCAAGCCTGACGTGACCAGCACGTCCAGCGTACGGCGCCGGCGAAGCCGGAGACGGAAGCCGGGCGAGGAAGCATCCCTAGCTAGGTTTGGGCTACGTTCCTAGCGTGGCCCGCCATACCCGAAGCCAGCGAAGCCGGCAAGCCTGGCGTGGCCCGCACGTCCAGCGTACGGCGCCGGCGAAGCCGGAGACGGAAGCCGGGCGAGGAAGCATCCCTAGCTAGGTTTGGGCTACGTTCCTAGCGTGGCCCGCCATACCCGAAGCCAGCGAAGCCGGCAAGTCTGGCGTGGCCCGCACGTCCAGCGTACGGCGCCGGCGAAGCCGGAGACGGACGTCGGGTGAGGAAGCATCCCTAGCTAGGTTTGGGCTACGTTCCTAGCGTGGCCCGCCAACCGAAAGCCGGCGAAGCCGGCAAGCCTGGCGTGGCCCGCACGTCCAGCGTACGGCGCCGGCGAAGCCGGAGACGGACGCCGGGCGAGGAAGCATCCCTAACTAGGTTTGGGCTACGTTCCTAGCGTGGCCCGCCATACCCGAAGCCGGCAAGCCTGACGTGACCAGCACGTCCAGCGTACGGCGCCGGCGAAGCCGGAGACGGAAGCCGGGCGAGGAAGCATCCCTAGCTAGGTTTGGGCTACGTTCCTAGCGTGGCCCGCCATACCCGAAGCCAGCGAAGCCGGCAAGCTTGGCGTGGCCCGCACGTCCAGCGTACGGCGCCGGCGAAGCCGGAGACGGACGTCGGGTGAGGAAGCATCCCTAGCTAGGTTTGGGCTACGTTCCTAGCGTGGCCCGCCAACCGAAAGCCGGCGAAGCCGGCAAGCCTGGCGTGGCCCGCACGTCCAGCGTACGGCGCCGGCGAAGCCGGAGACGGACGCCGGGTGAAGAAGCATCCCTAGCTAGGTTTGGGCTACGTTCCTAGCGTGGCCCGCCATACCCGAAGCCGGCAAGCCTGACGTGACCAGCACGTCCAGCGTACGGCGCCGGCGAAGCCGGAGACGGACGCCGGGCGAGGAAGCATCCCTAGCTAGGTTTGGGCTACGATCCTAGCGTGGCCCGCCATACCCGAAGCCAGCGAAGCCGGCAAGCCTGGCGTGGCCCGCACGTCCAGCGTACGGCGCCGGCGAAGCCGGAGACGGACGCCGGGCGAGGAAGCATCCCTAGCTAGGTTTGGGCTACGTTCCTAGCGTGGCCCGTCATATCCGAAGCCGGCAAGCTTGGCGTGGCCCGGCGAAGCCGGCGACAGACGTCGGGTGAGGAAGCATCCCTAGCTAGGTTTGGGCTACGTTCCTAGCGTGGCCCGCCATACCCGAGGCCGGTAAGCCTGGCGTGGCCCGCACGTCCAGCGTACGGCGCCGGCGAAGCCGGCGACGGACGTCGGGTGAAGAAGCATCCCTAGCTAGGTTTGGCTACGTTCCTAGCGTGGCCCGCCAACCGAAAGCCGGCGAAGCCGGCAAGCCTGGCGTGGCCAGCACGTCCAGCGTACGGCGCCGGCGAAGCCGGAGACGGACGTCGGGTGAGGAAGCATCCCTAGCTAGATTTGGGCTACGTTCCTAGCGTGGCCCGCCATACCCGAAGCCAGCGAAGCCGGCAAGCCTGGCGTGGCCCGCACGTCCAGCGTACGGCGCCGGCGAAGCCGGAGACGGACGTCGGGTGAAGAAGCATCCTAGCTAGGTTTGGGCTACGTTCCTAGCGTGGCCCGCCATACCCGAAGCCGGCAAGCCTGACGTGACCAGCACGTCCAGCGTACGGCGCCGGCGAAGCCGGAGACGGACGCCGGGCGAGGAAGCATCCCTAGCTAGGTTTGGGCTACGATCCTAGCGTGGCCCGCCATACCCGAAGCCAGCGAAGCCGGCAAGCCTGGCGTGGCCCGCACGTCCAGCGTACGGCGCCGGCGAAGCCGGAGACGGACGCCGGGTGAAGAAGCATCCCTAGCTAGGTTTGGGCTACGTTCCTAGCGTGGCCCGCCATACCCGAAGCCGGCAAGCCTGACGTGACCAGCACGTCCAGCGTACGGCGCCGGCGAAGCCGGAGACGGAAGCCGGGCGAGGAAGCATCCCTAGCTAGGTTTGGGCTACGTTCCTAGCGTGGCCCGCCATACCCGAAGCCAGCGAAGCCGGCAAGCCTGGCGTGGCCCGCACGTCCAGCGTACGGCGCCGGCGAAGCCGGAGACGGACGTCGGGTGAGGAAGCATCCCTAGCTAGGTTTGGGCTACGTTCCTAGCGTGGCCCGCCATACCCGAAGCCAGCGAAGCCGGCAAGCCTGGCGTGGCCCGCACGTCCAGCGTACGGCGCCGGCGAAGCCGGAGACGGACGCCGGGCGAGGAAGCATCCCTAGCTAGGTTTCGGCTATGTTCCTAGCGTGGCCCGCCATACCCGAAGCCAGCGAAGCCGGCAAGCCTGGCGTGGCCCGCACGTCCAGCGTACGGCGCCGGCGAAGCCGGAGACGGACGTCGGGTGAGGAAGCATCCCTAGCTAGGTTTGGGCTACGTTCCTAGCGTGGCCCGCCATATCCGAAGCCGGCAAGCTTGGCGTCGCCCGGCGAAGCCGGCGACAGACGTCGGGTGAGGAAGCATCCCTAGCTAGGTTTGGGCTACGTTCCTAGCGTGGCCCGCCATACCCGAGGCCGGTAAGCCTGGCGTGGCCCGCACGTTCAGCGTACGACGCCGGCGAAGCCGGCGACGGACGTCGGGTGAAGAAGCATCCCTAGCTAGGTTTGGGCTACGTTCCTAGCGTGGCCCGCCAACCGAAAGCCGGCGAAGCCGGCAAGCCTGGCGTGGCCAGCACGTCCAGCGTACGGCGCCGGCGAAGCCGGAGACGGACGTCGGGTGAGGAAGCATCCCTAGCTAGGTTTGGGCTACGTTCCTAGCGTGGCCCGCCATACCCGAAGCCAGCGAAGCCGGCAAGCCTGGCGTGGCCCGCACGTCCAGCGTACGGCGCCGGCGAAGCCGGAGACGGACGTCGGGTGAAGAAGCATCCTAGCTAGGTTTGGGCTACGTTCCTAGCGTGGCCCGCCATACCCGAAGCCGGCAAGCCTGACGTGACCAGCACGTCCAGCGTACGGCGCCTGCGAAGCCGGAGACGGACGCCGGGCGAGGAAGCATCCCTAGCTAGGTTTGGGCTACGATCCTAGCGTGGCCCGCCATACCCGAAGCCAGCGAAGCCGGCAAGCCTGGCGTGGCCCGCACGTCCAGCGTACGGCGCCGGCGAAGCCGGAGACGGACGCCGGGTGAAGAAGCATCCCTAGCTAGGTTTGGGCTACGTTCCTAGCGTGGCCCGTCATACCCGAAGCCGGCAAGCCTGACGTGACCAGCACGTCCAGCGTACGGCGCCGGCGAAGCCGGAGACGGAAGCCGGGCGAGGAAGCATCCCTAGCTAGGTTTGGGCTACGTTCCTAGCGTGGCCCGCCATACCCGAAGCCAGCGAAGCCGGCAAGCCTGGCGTGGCCCGCACGTCCAGCGTACGGCGCCGGCGAAGCCGGAGACGGACGTCGGGTGAGGAAGCATCCCTAGCTAGGTTTGGGCTACGTTCCTAGCGTGGCCCGCCAACCGAAAGCCGGCGAAGCCGGCAAGCCTGGCGTGGCCAGCACGTCCAGCGTACGGCGCCGGCGAAGCCGGAGACGGACGCCGGGCGAGGAAGCATCCCTAGCTAGGTTTGGGCTACGTTCCTAGCGTGGCCCGCCATACCCGAAGCCGGCAAGCCTGACGTGACCAGCACGTCCAGCGTACGGCGCCGGCGAAGCCGGAGACGGAAGCCGGGCGAGGAAGCATCCCTAGCTAGGTTTGGGCTACGTTCCTAGCGTGGCCCGCCATACCCGAAGCCAGCGAAGCCGGCAAGCCTGGCGTGGCCCGCACGTCCAGCGTACGGCGCCGGCGAAGCCAGCGACGGACGCTGGGTGAAGAAGCATCCCTAGCTAGGTTTGGGCTACGTTCCTAGCGTGGCCCGCCAACTCAAAGCCGGCGAAGCCGGCAAGCCTGGCGTGGCCAGCACGTCCAGCGTACGGCGCCGGCGAAGCCGGAGACGGACGCCGGGCGAGGAAGCATCCCTAGCTAGGTTTGGGCTACGTTCCTAGCGTGGCCCGCCATACCCGAAGCCAGCGAAGCCGGCAAGTCTGGCGTGGCCCGCACGTCCAGCGTACGGCGCCGGCGAAGCCGGAGACGGACGTCGGGTGAGGAAGCATCCCTAGCTAGGTTTGGGCTACGTTCCTAGCGTGGCCCGTCATACCCGAAGCCGGCAAGCCTGACGTGACCAGCACGTCCAGCGTACGGCGCCGGCGAAGCCGGAGACGGAAGCCGGGCGAGGAAGCATCCCTAGCTAGGTTTGGGCTACGTTCCTAGCGTGGCCCGCCATACCCGAAGCCAGCGAAGCCGGCAAGCCTGGCGTGGCCCGCACGTCCAGCGTACGGCGCCGGCGAAGCCGGAGACGGACGTCGGGTGAGGAAGCATCCCTAGCTAGGTTTGGGCTACGTTCCTAGCGTGGCCCGCCAACCGAAAGCCGGCGAAGCCGGCAAGCCTGGCGTGGCCAGCACGTCCAGCGTACGGCGCCGGCGAAGCCGGAGACGGACGCCGGGCGAGGAAGCATCCCTAGCTAGGTTTGGGCTACGTTCCTAGCGTGGCCCGCCATACCCGAAGCCGGCAAGCCTGACGTGACCAGCACGTCCAGCGTACGGCGCCGGCGAAGCCGGAGACGGAAGCCGGGCGAGGAAGCATCCCTAGCTAGGTTTGGGCTACGTTCCTAGCGTGGCCCGCCATACCCGAAGCCAGCGAAGCCGGCAAGCCTGGCGTGGCCCGCACGTCCAGCGTACGGCGCCGGCGAAGCCAGCGACGGACGCTGGGTGAAGAAGCATCCCTAGCTAGGTTTGGGCTACGTTCCTAGCGTGGCCCGCCAACTCAAAGCCGGCGAAGCCGGCAAGCCTGGCGTGGCCAGCACGTCCAGCGTACGGCGCCGGCGAAGCCGGAGACGGACGCCGGGCGAGGAAGCATCCCTAGCTAGGTTTGGGCTACGTTCCTAGCGTGGCCCGCCATACCCGAAGCCAGCGAAGCCGGCAAGTCTGGCGTGGCCCGCACGTCCAGCGTACGGCGCCGGCGAAGCCGGAGACGGACGTCGGGTGAGGAAGCATCCCTAGCTAGGTTTGGGCTACGTTCCTAGCGTGGCCCGTCATATCCGAAGCCGGCAAGCTTGGCGTGGCCCGGCGAAGCCGGCGACAGACGTCGGGTGAGGAAGCATCCCTAGCTAGGTTTGGGCTACGTTCCTAGCGTGGCCCGCCATACCCGAAGCCAGCGAAGCCGGCAAGTCTGGCGTGGCCCGCACGTCCAGCGTACGGCGCCGGCGAAGCCGGAGACGGACGTCGGGTGAGGAAGCATCCCTAGCTAGGTTTGGGCTACGTTCCTAGCGTGGCCCGCCAACCGAAAGCCGGCGAAGCCGGCAAGCCTGGCGTGGCCCGCACGTCCAGCGTACGGCGCCGGCGAAGCCGGAGACGGACGCCGGGCGAGGAAGCATCCCTAGCTAGGTTTGGGCTACGTTCCTAGCGTGGCCCGTCATATCCGAAGCCGGCAAGCTTGGCGTGGCCCGGCGAAGCCGGCGACAGACGTCGGGTGAGGAAGCATCCCTAGCTAGGTTTGGGCTACGTTCCTAGCGTGGCCCGCCATACCCGAGGCCGGTAAGCCTGGCGTGGCCCGCACGTCCAGCGTACGGCGCCGGCGAAGCCGGCGACGGACGTCGGGTGAAGAAGCATCCCTAGCTAGGTTTGGGCTACGTTCCTAGCGTGGCCCGCCAACCGAAAGCCGGCGAAGCCGGCAAGCCTGGCGTGGCCAGCACGTCCAGCGTACGGCGCCGGCGAAGCCGGAGACGGACGTCGGGTGAGGAAGCATCCCTAGCTAGGTTTGGGCTACGTTCCTAGCGTGGCCCGCCATACCCGAAGCCAGCGAAGCCGGCAAGCCTGGCGTGGCCCGCACGTCCAGCGTACGGCGCCGGCGAAGCCGGAGACGGACGTCGGGTGAAGAAGAATCCTAGCTAGGTTTGGGCTACGTTCCTAGCGTGGCCCGCCATACCCGAAGCCGGCAAGCCTGACGTGACCAGCACGTCCAGCGTACGGCGCCGGCGAAGCCGGAGACGGAAGCCGGGCGAGGAAGCATCCCTAGCTAGGTTTGGGCTACGTTCCTAGCGTGGCCCGCCATACCCGAAGCCAGCGAAGCCGGCAAGCCTGGCGTGGCCCGCACGTCCAGCGTACGGCGCCGGCGAAGCCGGAGACGGACGTCGGGTGAGGAAGCATCCCTAGCTAGGTTTGGGCTACGTTCCTAGCGTGGCCCGCCAACCGAAAGCCGGCGAAGCCGGCAAGCCTGGCGTGGCCAGCACGTCCAGCGTACGGCGCCGGCGAAGCCGGAGACGGACGCCGGGCGAGGAAGCATCCCTAGCTAGGTTTGGGCTACGTTCCTAGCGTGGCCCGCCATACCCGAAGCCGGCAAGCCTGACGTGACCAGCACGTCCAGCGTACGGCGCCGGCGAAGCCGGAGACGGAAGCCGGGCGAGGAAGCATCCCTAGCTAGGTTTGGGCTACGTTCCTAGCGTGGCCCGCCATACCCGAAGCCAGCGAAGCCGGCAAGCCTGGCGTGGCCCGCACGTCCAGCGTACGGCGCCGGCGAAGCCGGAGACGGAAGCCGGGCGAGGAAGCATCCCTAGCTAGGTTTGGGCTACGTTCCTAGCGTGGCCCGCCATACCCGAAGCCAGCGAAGCCGGCAAGCCTGGCGTGGCCCGCACGTCCAGCGTACGGCGCCGGCGAAGCCGGAGACGGACGCCGGGCGAGGAAGCATCCCTAGCTAGGTTTGGGCTACGTTCCTAGCGTGGCCCGCCATACCCGAAGCCAGCGAAGCCGGCAAGTCTGGCGTGGCCCGCACGTCCAGCGTACGGCGCCGGCGAAGCCGGAGACGGACGTCGGGTGAGGAAGCATCCCTAGCTAGGTTTGGGCTACGTTCCTAGCGTGGCCCGCCAACCGAAAGCCGGCGAAGCCGGCAAGCCTGGCGTGGCCCGCACGTCCAGCGTACGGCGCCGGCGAAGCCGGAGACGGACGCCGGGCGAGGAAGCATCCCTAGCTAGGTTTGGGCTACGTTCCTAGCGTGGCCCGCCATACCCGAAGCCGGCAAGCCTGACGTGACCAGCACGTCCAGCGTACGGCGCCGGCGAAGCCGGAGACGGAAGCCGGGCGAGGAAGCATCCCTAGCTAGGTTTGGGCTACGTTCCTAGCGTGACCCGCCATACCCGAAGCCAGCGAAGCCGGCAAGTCTGGCGTGGCCCGCACGTCCAGCGTACGGCGCCGGCGAAGCCGGAGACGGACGTCGGGTGAGGAAGCATCCCTAGCTAGGTTTGGGCTACGTTCCTAGCGTGGCCCGCCAACCGAAAGCCGGCGAAGCCGGCAAGCCTGGCGTGGCCCGCACGTCCAGCGTACGGCGCCGGCGAAGCCGGAGACGGACGCCGGGCGAGGAAGCATCCCTAGCTAGGTTTGGGCTACGTTCCTAGCGTGGCCCGTCATATCCGAAGCCGGCAAGCTTGGCGTGGCCCGGCGAAGCCGGCGACAGACGTCGGGTGAGGAAGCATCCCTAGCTAGGTTTGGGCTACGTTCCTAGCGTGGCCCGCCATACCCGAGGCCGGTAAGCCTGGCGTGGCCCGCACGTCCAGCGTACGGCGCCGGCGAAGCCGGCGACGGACGTCGGGTGAAGAAGCATCCCTAGCTAGGTTTGGGCTACGTTCCTAGCGTGGCCCGCCAACCGAAAGCCGGCGAAGCCGGCAAGCCTGGCGTGGCCAGCACGTCCAGCGTACGGCGCCGGCGAAGCCGGAGACGGACGTCGGGTGAGGAAGCATCCCTAGCTAGATTTGGGCTACGTTCCTAGCGTGGCCCGCCATACCCGAAGCCAGCGAAGCCGGCAAGCCTGGCGTGGCCCGCACGTCCAGCGTACGGCGCCGGCGAAGCCGGAGACGGACGTCGGGTGAAGAAGCATCCTAGCTAGGTTTGGGCTACGTTCCTAGCGTGGCCCGTCATATCCGAAGCCGGCAAGCTTGGCGTGGCCCGGCGAAGCCGGCGACAGACGTCGGGTGAGGAAGCATCCCTAGCTAGGTTTGGGCTACGTTCCTAGCGTGGCCCGCCATACCCGAGGCCGGTAAGCCTGGCGTGGCCCGCACGTCCAGCGTACGGCGCCGGCGAAGCCGGCGACGGACGTCGGGTGAAGAAGCATCCCTAGCTAGGTTTGGGCTACGTTCCTAGCGTGGCCCGCCAACCGAAAGCCGGCGAAGCCGGCAAGCCTGGCGTGGCCAGCACGTCCAGCGTACGGCGCCGGCGAAGCCGGAGACGGACGTCGGGTGAGGAAGCATCCCTAGCTAGATTTGGGCTACGTTCCTAGCGTGGCCCGCCATACCCGAAGCCAGCGAAGCCGGCAAGCCTGGCGTGGCCCGCACGTCCAGCGTACGGCGCCGGCGAAGCCGGAGACGGACGTCGGGTGAAGAAGCATCCTAGCTAGGTTTGGGCTACGTTCCTAGCGTGGCCCGCCATACCCGAAGCCGGCAAGCCTGACGTGACCAGCACGTCCAGCGTACGGCGCCGGCGAAGCCGGAGACGGACGCCGGGCGAGGAAGCATCCCTAGCTAGGTTTGGGCTACGATCCTAGCGTGGCCCGCCATACCCGAAGCCAGCGAAGCCGGCAAGCCTGGCGTGGCCCGCACGTCCAGCGTACGGCGCCGGCGAAGCCGGAGACGGACGCCGGGTGAAGAAGCATCCCTAGCTAGGTTTGGGCTACGTTCCTAGCGTGGCCCGCCATACCCGAAGCCGGCAAGCCTGACGTGACCAGCACGTCCAGCGTACGGCGCCGGCGAAGCCGGAGACGGAAGCCGGGCGAGGAAGCATCCCTAGCTAGGTTTGGGCTAAGTTCCTAGCGTGGCCCGCCATACCCGAAGCCAGCGAAGCCGGCAAGCCTGGCGTGGCCCGCACGTCCAGCGTACGGCGCCGGCGAAGCCGGAGACGGACGTCGGGTGAGGAAGCATCCCTAGCTAGGTTTGGGCTACGTTCCTAGCGTTGCCCGCCAACCGAAAGCCGGCGAAGCCGGCAAGCCTGGCGTGGCCAGCACGTCCAGCGTACGGCGCTGGCGAAGCCGGAGACGGACGCCGGGCGAGGAAGCATCCCTAGCTAGGTTTGGGCTACGTTCCTAGCGTGGCCCGCCAACCGAAAGCCGGCGAAGCCGGCAAGCCTGGCGTGGCCCGCACGTCCAGCGTACGGCGCTGGCGAAGCCGGAGACGGACGCCGGGCGAGGAAGCATCCCTAGCTAGGTTTGGGCTACGTTCCTAGCGTGGCCCGTCATATCCGAAGCCGGCAAGCTTGGCGTCGCCCGGCGAAGCCGGCGACAGACGTCGGGTGAGGAAGCATCCCTAGCTAGGTTTGGGCTACGTTCCTAGCGTGGCCCGCCATACCCGAGGCCGGTAAGCCTGGCGTGGCCCGCACGTCCAGCGTACGACGCCGGCGAAGCCGGCGACGGACGTCGGGTGAAGAAGCATCCCTAGCTAGGTTTGGGCTACGTTCCTAGCGTGGCCCGCCAACCGAAAGCCGGCGAAGCCGGCAAGCCTGGCGTGGCCAGCACGTCCAGCGTACGGCGCCGGCGAAGCCGGAGACGGACGTCGGGTGAGGAAGCATCCCTAGCTAGGTTTGGGCTACGTTCCTAGCGTGGCCCGCCATACCCGAAGCCAGCGAAGCCGGCAAGCCTGGCGTGGCCCGCACGTCCAGCGTACGGCGCCGGCGAAGCCGGAGACGGACGTCGGGTGAGGAAGCATCCCTAGCTAGGTTTGGGCTACGTTCCTAGCGTGGCCCGCCATACCCGAAGCCAGCAAAGCCGGCAAGCCTGGCGTGGCCCGCACGTCCAGCGTACGGCGCCGGCGAAGCCGGAGACGGACGCCGGGCGAGGAAGCATCCCTAGCTAGGTTTCGGCTATGTTCCTAGCGTGGCCCGCCATACCCGAAGCCAGCGAAGCCGGCAAGCCTGGCGTGGCCCGCACGTCCAGCGTACGGCGCCGGCGAAGCCGGAGACGGACGTCGGGTGAGGAAGCATCCCTAGCTAGGTTTGGGCTACGTTCCTAGCGTGGCCCGCCATACCCGAGGCCGGTAAGCCTGGCGTGGCCCGCACGTCCAGCGTACGGCGCCGGCGAAGCCGGCGACGGACGTCGGGTGAAGAAGCATCCCTAGCTAGGTTTGGGCTATGTTCCTAGCGTGGCCCGCCATACCCGAAGCCAGCGAAGCCGGCAAGCCTGGCGTGGCCCGCACGTCCAGCGTACGGCGCCGGCGAAGCCGGAGACGGACGTCGGGTGAGGAAGCATCCCTAGCTAGGTTTGGGCTACGTTCCTAGCGTGGCCCGCCAACTCAAAGCCGGCGAAGCCGGCAAGTCTGGCGTGGCCCGCACGTCCAGCGTACGGCGCCGGCGAAGCCGGAGACGGACGTCGGGTGAGGAAGCATCCCTAGCTAGGTTTCGGCTATGTTCCTAGCGTGGCCCGCCATACCCGAAGCCAGCGAAGCCGGCAAGCCTGGCGTGGCCCGCACGTCCAGCGTACGGCGCCGGCGAAGCCGGAGACGGACGTCGGGTGAGGAAGCATCCCTAGCTAGGTTTGGGCTACGTTCCTAGCGTGGCCCGCCATACCCGAGGCCGGTAAGCCTGGCGTGGCCCGCACGTCCAGCGTACGGCGCCGGCGAAGCCGGCGACGGACGTCGGGTGAAGAAGCATCCCTAGCTAGGTTTGGGCTACGTTCCTAGCGTGGCCCGCCATACCCGAAGCCAGCGAAGCCGGCAAGCCTGGCGTGGCCAGCACGTCCAGCGTACGGCGCCGGCGAAGCCGGAGACGGACGCCGGGCGAGGAAGCATCCCTAGCTAGGTTTGGGCTACGTTCCTAGCGTGGCCCGCCATACCCGAAGCCGGCAAGCTTGGCGTGGCCCGGTGAAGCCGGCGACAGACGTCGGGTGAGGAAGCATCCCTAGCTAGGTTTGGGCTACGTTCCTAGCGTGGCCCGCCATACCCGAGGCCGGTAAGCCTGGCGTGGCCCGCACGTCCAGCGTACGGCGCCGGCGAAGCCGGCGACGGACGTCGGGTGAAGAAGCATCCCTAGCTAGGTTTGGGCTACGTTCCTAGCGTGGCCCGCCATACCCGAAGCCGGCGAAGCCGGCAAGCCTGGCGTGGCCCGCACGTCCAGCGTACGGCGAAGCCGGCGACGGACGCTGGTATGTATATATATATGTGGGTGTGTGTATGTGCTTCCGTCCGTCAGTCACAACTGGAGTGGGGGCACTGCGTACTCAGCGGTTGGTGAGGGACGTTCTGCCTGGAAGCGGCGCGGGCAAAGACGCGGGACAGTGCCTGCGGAGCCATTTAGCGTTGACTCGCGCAGTGACATCCGTCGCTTTGCGCTCAGCCAGACAGCCCTTGCCGCAGAGGCGATGCTGACCCAGCCAACTACGGGAGCCAGTAGTCCGACCAGATTTGTGTAATTACAATCGATAGTGAGATAGGAGGCTCAGACGGCTTGCATTGGCAGTCCAGAAATTGGATTTGATCTGAACCCTACCATCTCCTATATTAGAATTTCGAGCTCTATCGAATGAGCCAGGAAAGAACCTTGCCTCAATAACCCTTTCAACATTTTTTTCAGGCGCTGTTTAAGGATAAGGGATAAAGTACGGCGTTAGTCTATCCCTTTCGGGATGCGCCAGCGCATTCTACTTCTACGGGAGGAGGCGACATGAATGCGTATTTGGCCATACAATGACTTGCGGTGGCCAGCCGATGAACAATTCAGCGCTTTGTCCTTCCCAGACAAGTCTGGTACCATTTCACCGACCCCGGAGGGATGGAAGGCTTGGTTGGCATGGGCGGGAAATCCGAACCAGGAACCTGGTATCGGGTGCACGCGACAGTCGCGCCTCCTCCGACTGCGCTACACGCGCCCTTGGGCGCTGTAGGCAGAGGCGCTGTTTAACTTTCGTTAAATATCTGTTTTTATTTATATCAGAATTAAATACGAAGCATGCTTCCAGGCTGCTGATGTGAACTCTACCATCTCCTGTATTATATCCTGTCTAAATAACCCTTGAGGCGACTTTCTAGGCGTTGTTTGTCTTCGTTAAATATCAGTTTTTATTTATACCAGGATTAATTACGAGGCATACTTCCATACTACTGATGTAAACCCTACCATCTCCTCTACTAGAATTTCGAGCTCTATCGAATGATCCAGAAAAGAACCCTGCCTTAATGACCCTTAAAGCAATTATTTAATGCGCTCTTATTTTCGTTAAATATCGATTTCTATTCACTTATATCAGGATTAAATTCGAGACATGCTTCCAGGCTAATAAAAGTGCACGAGGATTGCATTTAGAAAGACGAGAGATCTTTTTACAGAAGTTTAAAGCGTTAGTTTCAACATGACATCCCTTTAGCATTTCGTAACTGATTTTTCTATGGAACTTTATAATGCACACACAATATATATCGAGACTAAGACTGAATAGGTATTTCATCAAATCTGTTGTTCGCGGAGAATAAATTTCATCACCTAATACTTAACTTGCTCGTCCAATCGTCTGTGGCTTCTAGCGATGTTTTGACCTAGCGTCCAACAGGCAACGTACCTGCATAGCCAATGTCTCCTCCACCAATTAACGTGTTAGGAAACACTCATGAAATTTCTTGAAAAAGCTAGAGTACATTGGTGTTCTTAGGAGGTCTATCGACTGTCAAATCGAGCTCATCGCACTGAAGGATCATAATGTCGTTTTCAAAAAGGCTGAGATCTTGGGGTGCTCTTAGAAGGTCTCTCGTCTATCTAGTTATATTCCTTGCGCAAATTCAGCGTGGATGCCTCACAATTAATTTTGATATATATATATATATATATATATATATATATATATAACTGATATTTAAGGAAAGTAAACAAGCCTAAAAGCCGCCTTAATTGTTATTTAGACAAGATAATTTCTAGCTCATTCGATAGAGATCGAAATCTAGTACAGGAGATGGTAGAGTTCACATCAGCAGTTTGGAGACATGCCTTGTATTTAATTCCGATATAAATAAAAACTGATATTTAACGAAAGTTAAACAGCGCCTGAAAAAAAATGTTGAAAGGGTTATTGAGGCAAGATTCTTTTCTGGCTCATTCGATAGAGCTCGAAATTCTAGTATAGGAGATGGTAGGGTTCAGATCTATCCCAATTCCTGGACTGTCAATGCAAGCCGTCTGAGCCTCCTGAATCTGTATCGATTGTAATCACACCAAATCTGGTCGACCTACTGGCTCCCGTGGTTGGCTGGGTCAGCATCGCCTCTTCGGCGAGGGCTGTCTAGCTGAGCGCGAAGCGACGGGTGTTACTCAGGGATGAACGGATAATAAAATTTTGAAACCCGGATAACGGATAACGGATAATTCGTCCCAAAAATGACCGGACAATGGAAAAACGGATAACGAACAAACAACAAAAATTAAAACTAATTTTGAACCATTGTTTCTCTAATAGTAGGTGGGATTTGTAATATCGTCCTCGTCATATGTTAAATGAGCCACTTTTAACTTTCTTATCGGTTTTTTCTTCGAGGTGCGAAGTAGCGCACTCTGAGAAGGCGCCGACTTTCGCATGCACTCCGACTCAATGTTCTTGCTTCGGATTACCAGTCTAAGTATCGGGATTGCACGGGAATGTTAATTCACTGACTTGGCTAGTCACCGCAAGTCATTGCCCAAGTACGTATACCAGTATTGAACCTGTAGCTCGTCAACAGCTGCTTATACTGCTCAACAACTACGCGTAAACCTATCGGCCTCAAAACGTCTGGTTGGGACTTCGGCCCAGACTCCCAAAACAAAACGCCTTAGACACGACGGTTTATTGACCCTTCGGCCCCATTAGAGAAAAAAAACTAATCTTGCTTATTACACAGAATAGCGTAAGGGAAGGTCCCCAAAACGATTGACGTAAGCATTGTCCGCTGCCCACCGCATTAGTGCTATTCCCACTGCGAAGTGTCTAATCTGCAGAAAAATTGATAGTCGATCGGTTATTCGGTCAATCGATACTGTTATCTTGTTCTAGAACTGCCTGAATCTTTTTATACTGGAGTATTTCTTGAAAGCGGGAGTAATTCTTCTCTCGAAGAAACTGTCGTGTGACTTCCACTCCAAATGGTCATATTTGGGCTAAAGCCGATAACTGGGGTTGAAAAATCGATACCATCATCCGATATCATATTGGTTTTCTCATCCGACATAATCATAATCGCATCCCGATTGATCAAATCGGGATGTTGAACGACAACTCCGATCGAAAATGGATGCTATCGATCAATAGTGGTTGTCCGTTCGAATGCTTCCACTCACTTGTCCAACCTGGTCACTTCCCGCTGATTTTGGTTCGTTTCCATCCACTGCACATGAGGATAGCCTTGCAGGTTTTACGTGCACGTGCGGGTCACCTTTACACGTTTGACATGTTTTAGTGGTTCGCACGGGTTTGTGACACACATACACACACGGACAGACGGACAAACGCGTTTATATATAGTAGGACAGGAGAGGAAATTGAAGTACCGGCTTTCCACCCACCACTTGAAAGTTATGCACATACCAAACAGTTTCAATGAGCTAAAAGATCGTGTACATAGAAGATGAATATCTGGCACATCCCTAAAACGAAGTGATTCGTATGAAGGTTTATTCCTTTCTCCTCTAACCGACAGGTTTTTTCCAGACAGTACATTATGCTAAAGGTCATTTTGGTGAAAACCCCACATATAGAAATGAGCAAGGCAGTGTTCTGCATTTCAGAACGCGCTATGAGCAGGTTGATAGTTTGGTCTAATTATGCCACTAAGAACTAAGAGAAGGCACCGACCTAGCATTGCAAACGTATCTCGACTATCAGTGGAAAAAACACAGAACGATTTATAAAAATTGTCCTTATATTCAACTAAGTAATCATAAGGGTGCCAGATTTTGGCCTATCCGTTTTGTTGTTCCTTATCCGGCCCAAAACCACCGGATAACGAACAACAAAATGGATAGGCCAACACCCGCCGGAAGCCGGGTAACGGATAACGGATAACGGTTAATCCGCTCATCCCTGGTGTCACTGTGCGAGTCGACGCTAATTGGCTCCGCAGGCACTGTGCCACGTCTTTGCCCGCGCCGCTTTCAGGCAGAACGTCCCCCTCCCCTCAGCGGTTAATGGTGATCAACAGCGGGCCGAAACTACAGCCCTTATCCGCTGCAGCAGCGCGGGCAGACTGTCTGCGCTCTAGCCTTTTGATGAGTGATGCCGATCAGAGCGGGATGACTCATCGTTCTCGCCGTCCGCCGTCCGCCGCTCGCCGCAGAAGTGTGCGGGGCCTTTAAAGGAAGGGCTGTCGCAGATTAGCTGCCGGCTGGGGCGCGCAAGAGAAAGGCACCTCTGCGCTTTCACGACCTCTTTCGCCCAAACTTCGCCCAAGGGGGTCATTTGGGGTGCTGACCACGAATCCGGTGTCCGCTTTAGGATTTTCGATCGATTACAGTAGCTTTCGGCAGGTGCGGGTGAATCACCACGATCAGTGATCTCGCCCAAACTTAGTCTGCGGGGGTTATCTTACCAGGGAATGCCGTCAGCTTCCCATGGAACTTCGGATTGAGACCTATATCATGTGAAAGAGCTCGAGACGCTGATCACAGATATGTAGACTAAATTTGCTAAATGGATCTCCTAAGCCAGTTATGGCCGGCGGAAGCCGCGATGTCTTCCATGTGTTAGGCGCGCTCAAACAGCGCTGGGCACAGTATTGCGCAATAATCAGTGGTTCGGCTATCAGCGCCATCAGGAGCGGCGGCGGCGCAGTGGTAGAGTGCTCGAAGGATTGGGTTCATTGGTTCGGTTCCCGCCGCTGACGGCTTTTTTGCATTTTGTGACCTATCTTCGACGAGAACCTATACTCTCATTTTTAGCACATTTTTGAGCGAACGGCTAATGGCGACTTGCATTTATGTCTATTTGCAGACGGAAACGTGTTTCAGGTAAAATGTTTTATTCATGACGTGAAGTAAGTCAAAAATTCAAATAAAAACAAAATAAAAAGTGAAAACAAAATCAAGAATCAACAAAGCTTAATTGATATAAAAAATAAAAAGTAAATGCACTAGTTAAAAGTTCCGACTCTACCGACACGACTTCGGTCGAAATTTTTTCGCTGAAACTTCATCTAGGCGGGTTATTTGGGGTGCTGATCACGAATCTGACATCCGTTTTTCACGATTCGGTCGGAGACCACCCATACCGTTGCTACACCCGTTCGGCCGAAGTTGTGTCGGTGGAGTCGGAACTTTTAACTAGTGCCCAGCGAAATCGGCAACTCTGCCTTGACCACCCTTGTTAAAGCTATGGGTGGTCTCCGACCGAATCGCGAAAAAACAGATGTCAGATTCATGATCAGCACACCAAATAATCCCCCTAGACGAAGTTTCAGCGAAACTTTTTTTGACCGAGGTTGTGTCGGTGGAGTCGGAACTTTTAACTAGTGCCTTTACTTTTTATTTATTACGTTTATTAAGTTTTGTTGATTCTTGATTCTATTTTTACTTTTTATTTTGTTTTGATTTGAATTTCTGAGTTGCTTCACGTAATGAATAAAACATTTTACCTGAAACACGTTTCCGTCTTCAAATAGGCGTAAATGCAAGTCGCTTAGCCGTTCGCTCAAAAATGTGCTAAATGAGTTTATAGGTCCTCGTCGTAGATGGGTCACAAAATGCAAAAAAGCCGTCAGCGGCGGGAACCGATCCAACAAACCCAATCCTTTGGAACGAGCACTCCACCACTGCGCCGCCGCGGCTGCTGACGGCGCTCATAGCCGAGCCGCTGATTACCGCGCAATACTGCGCCCAACACTGATTGAGCGCGCCTAACACATGGAAGACATCGCGGCTTCCGCCGGCCATAACTCGCTTAGGAGATCCATCTAGCAAATATGGTCTACATGTCTGTGATCAGCGTCTCGAGCTCTTTCACATGATATAGGTCTCAATCCGAAGTTCCATGGGAAGCTGACGGCATTCCCTGGTTAGATGCTGATCACGTATCTGTCACCCTACAGAATAGACAGATGCGATAGTCGGTCAGCGTGCAAGTGGTATTTCTGAAGACTACCTTCTGAAGACGGAAGCATAACCCACAGAAAACGTTATCCTTTGGAAGCTGACTTGATTCCCGTCGGTCCTGACCTTCCTACTCACCAGCACCTACCGTAACCGTATCTACCGTGCACATCACTGTACTATTAAAAGCAGATGTGAGAATCGTAATCAGCAGTCCATGTAGCCCTTTAGGGCGAAGTTTGGGCGAATTTTTTTTTCGGCCTCTCCTCTTCGGGTTTTCCTCAACCCCTAGACTCGAGAAAGTGCAGCAGTGCCGAATTGTGCAATGTATGCACACGTATTATAGACAAGTGCTCCGATTATACTATCGGCGCGCCTCGCAGTTGCAGGCTTCGCGCGATGTTGCGATATTACATCGCCATGGTACCCCACCTCACTCAAGCTATCCAATAGAATGATACAGTGCAAACACGATCTATTGACAGTTAACTCAAATGAAAGCACAAAAGAGCTGCATTTACTTACTAAAAGCATTAATCGTGTACAAATTGGCTCCTGTGACCACGTAAGTACATAATAATAACGATCCGACGTGTGCAAAAACTTTGGCGACACTGGGGACTCGACAATAAAACCCACTCGGTGCGCCCGAGAGGCGACATCGCTATCCACTGAACCAACCGACCACATTCGGTGGCACCAGGGCGTGATGAACTTTGTGCTGACGTTTCCATACTCCTTTTTGACCACAGAAGAGAGCATTCCAAAACAATTCACTGTAGTTTTGAACTCCCCACACGGGGCCCTACTTCCTGTGAAAATTGCATCGCAAAAGCTCACCGTAATTTTAGAGGCTGCTCTCCTTGTTGCTTCAGAAAGCGCATTTCCGTCTACCAGGACCAATTAAAGCAATTTTTCAAAGGGCATAATAAAATGATTTCTTCTCCTCCCAAACTCATTCTCCTTGTAAGAGAGAGCGTAACAGGTTCTGTCAAATCTTGAAAACTGGTTGAAAATTTTGTTGCAGGGCTTTTTCTTTTCCGACAACCCGATAGGAAATCTTAGACCTTTCGGCGTGTTGTAGGATAGAGTTGCGCCGTGCATTAGCCCAGCACGCGGTTTGTTGAAGTGGATACGCAGCTGCTGGTATCCTCAAGTTAATGAGCGGTAGAGTGATTTAAATTTTTTTGATTTGATGGTGACTTTTCACTATTGCTTCTGCTAAATCCTAGATTTACACGCATCTAATGAAATGCCAAAAGGTTGGAGAATTAACGGTCATATAATGAAAGCTTTTTGTTGAAACACCATGCATAGGATAAGGAATAGTTGATACTGATAAGTTTGATTCAACAACTTTTTCGACTCTCTCAAAACGTGTAACATGTCATTTGGAAGGTGTCTGTCTGACCAGAAAGAAAGGGAAATTAAAATAGGAAAAAATTTGACAAGAAAACTGCCCAAATTGGGGTGAAAATAACACGGTAAATAAATCCTAGATCACCTTGTACTAACATTGGCAGAAAAAACTTATAAAAAGTCAGTTGTACTGCACTACATGTCAGGAAGCTCTTACGATTACGATTTACAACGGATTTTTCGCAATTACAGAACAGAACAGAAGATTTATTGAGCCAAAAGTGATCCACAAAGAGTTTGCACAAAAGTTTACAGCAAAAATTGGCTTTTTGAATATTCGTAAAAGTGATCTCTTCGAAAATTTGCAGATGTGGAGAGCGCTTATTTCATAAATCGATTTGATATTTCATTCACTGAAAAGGTTACTATATTTTCAAATAAAATATTGTCTGTTCTTACAAAAAATTGTTTTGTAGTTAACTTCACAGGTTCCTTTCTGTTTAAGAAAATCTTCTAATTTGAAGTTGAATGTTTTTGGTGGAGAATTGATGATTGGTGTAGGAAGCTCGTCCCAGATTTTCACAATACGATCCGAAAAGGTTACTATTTCGTTCACTGAAAAGGTTACTATATACTTTATAATTACGATTTACAATTTAGAAAGTTCGAATTTCGTTTTCGCAACCCCTGTTCAGCAACCCCCTTCTGAATCCGCAGGCACGTAGAAGACGTCTGGGTGTTTTCCTCTATTTTATGAGTAATTTCTCTCCCCCCCTCCCTCTCTCTCTCTCTCTATTCTATGTGACAAATTTCTGCGCGGCGTCGTTCGATAGCTCTTAGCGCTCTACTGTGTTGCATGGTAATGCGTGTATTATAAATATGTAGTACAACACAAATCTCTTCAAAGCTTTCATACCAATTCGGAATTCACACAGGGTCATACGCTACCAATCACCATAGCTAGTCGGTGTTCGAGTGCAAGACTAAAGGCCCCCACACACTTCTGCGGTAACGCCGCGACCCCATCCTTAACCATAGGGCAGGGACGCAGAGCTCGCTGTCAGCGGCGAGCGACGGACAGCGGGCGGCGTCAGCAGAGACTGTCTGCGCTCCAGCCCAGACCGCGGAGAGAAGGCGGGAAGGCGAATGGCAGCAGTAGGTCCCGTCCAGAAATACCGTACCTCGCCGGCCCCCGGCAAGACTGCAGGGGCCGTATGCTATTCTCTCCCCAACCGTCCCCGGCCGGGTATGAGGCGGTCTCCGCCCACCTCCCCGGTGTGCACATCTCTCCCCGACCACTCTCGGGGACGGGTGACGTCATCAAAACCCGGGGACGGCATCCCCCTGGACGGCATCCCATCTCTGCCTCGGGAAGAGGCAGAGATGCAGTGGAAATGCGACGCAGGAGCGGGAAACTAGCATCGGGGTGTGGTATTTACTACGACAATCGCTTTCCCACATTGAGTTGAACACTGGTCGATGAAGAGAGCACTTCAATGCACCCGTAACAGTGTGGAATATCTAACTGGACACAATACAGACTTTCACAGTTAGTTCGCGATTGGTATACAACTTCCGGAAATCAAAGGAAACGTGATAGGAAGCTGAACTTTTTAGGGCACTGCATCGGGTTAACTATTATTTTTTCAGTGAAGAGGAAGCGAGCCACTAAAATAAATATAAGTAAAACTCCCATTTCACGCGAACAGTTTCAATCTCTAAGAAATTAGAAAAAGATAATCTGGTGGGAAAATGGAGTTTTTCCCACAAATAGCCTTTTTTCACGAAAAACTTTGCCGAAATATTAAACAAATTGATGTTGTGTTTGTTTCACCTGAATGATTATCTGCATTTGTAAGAAAAAATTGTGGCCTCTGTCAAATGCCGAATTCGCACTCAAAAATGTTCAAGAATCTTTTTCAGCTCGTGCTCTTAAAGCTTGGAATGAACTTTTTTGTACCATTTCTCAATTCTTTGGGAAAAGCATTCAACTACAAATCAGAAAACCTTCCTAAACAGACAGGACATTTGAGAAATTAACTACAAATTTGATAAAAAAGGATACGATATTGATATTTGGATGAACTATGTAATGCCTTCTCAGTAGATGAAATACTAACTCGCATTGAAAAAAGAGCACTTTCCACTCCCGCAATTCATGGAAAAACTCGATTTAGCAAATCTTCGAAGAGCACACTTTTGCTGTAATCTTTTGTGTTCAACTGATTTTGTACCACTTTGGGTTCAATAAATTATATGTGTTCTGCACAATGTGGACCCCCCCCCCTGTGAAAATACTTCTCTCTAAACACTGCATGGTAAATGCTGTGGTGCAGAATACTCAATTCATCCACTAGCTATGAGGAGCTCACCCTACTCTGCCATCTCTGTCCCCACACCACCTTATGCACATCCCCGGGGGACGCCCCGGAGATGTGCATAAGGTGGTGTGGGGAGCGTCGAAACTCGGGGATGGTACCCGGGTTTTTCGCGCCGGGTACCATCCCCGAGTCGGGCCAAAATAGCATACGGCCCCAGGAGCGGCGTGACTCATCATTTCCGCCGCCCGCCGTTCGCCGCAAAAGCGTGAGGAGGCTTTAACATGTGGCCGTGAAGACGAAGTGGAGGACTAGCCAACACCAGTCTAAATATGGCGCGCCCGATGAGACCTCGTAAGTTCAGACCCCCTGCCGACGTCGGCAGCTGACTCGCGCCTCGCGCCTCATTCGATGATCGGTTGGCCGAGTGGATAGGGTAGTAGGCTTCCGAGGAGAGGGTGGGACTTGAGTACTCCCGTCGTTGTTCTCCATGCACATAAAAGCTTGTGCTTATGGTAACACTGCAGATAATCCCCTTATCCCATCTTTAGAAAAGCGCAAAGTGCTTTCAACAAGTGCTTTAACAATTCCTCATTTCAATCTCTATACGACCTCAACTGAGGCTAGCTACGCACTTCCTGGGCTATTCGTTCTGTGTTATCCAGAATACTATCGGTAGATAAATATTAAACGTATCAATGTCACAGTAGGCTTACAATATAATAATAATAAAAGTAATAGTAATAGTAATTGCAATTTCTTCAGCATCTGTCCGCTTTTCTGGTGTTATGACGCCATCCAACGCAGGATTAGGTTGGACACCTGCTGCTTTCGAGTCCATCTGTAACGTCTCGGCCCACTCCTGCTTCTGGCGCAAGCTCAAGCTCGACGTTTGAGTATCGAAGGGGGGGGGGTCGTACTGTGACGCCGCTTCTGGGGGGAGGGTCGTACTCTCTCGGTTTTGGCTGAAGATTCTGACTAATTTTAAGGTTTTTATGTGATGTTCGTGTCTCTTATTAAGTAGTTTTTTCAGGTGTGACTACCACAATGTGGGCGCTCAACTTCGCTTCCTGAAATTAAAAATATTAAATTGAATATCAAAAAAGTTTTAGATGATGATTGTTCTACAGTTAAAAATTTCTGCCGGCAGATTTAGAGTCAATGAGAGGTTTTCAATTTTTTCAAACTTTTCCACGATGTCATGGACAGGACAGTTTTCTACCTGCAGAAGTCACATCTACGTTTGAAATTGCACTCTATGAAATTTCAAGTGTTAACTACTAAGGGTGACTCAAGTCTTTCCCTACAAGATTTTTTGAAGCGCTATTCGAATCGATGAGGAAATGAAAAAGGATGGATTTGTCACGGAATTTTCTCTCTTCTACAGGAAGTAATATCAGAAAGTGTATCCTATAAAATTGCAAGCCCTTTTTCACACACAGTGATAAAACCACGCTCTCCTGAAACGATCTTCTGTATGATCAGGCGTCCCGATTTTGCATCATTTGCCGGAAAAAAAATATCGGGCCGCTAATCTAACGGGAGCTCTTATTTTTAGAACCTGATTTTTAAAGCATAGAATCCACATTTCTTGTAGTTTTGAAAGCTTCTTGAAATTTTTCGAAGTCCCGAAAATCTCCGAGTTGTGGCAGTTTATGTGCGGCTACTGCGTTCTCTTGTATTATCGATCGCCACTGAAGCGCGGACTTCTCGCGGAAAAACTTTACACCTTCTGAAGGAGAGAACATGAGAGGATGAAATTTTACCAAATGTATGTATTTACAATAATACAATTTCAGTTTCTCATTTTCAATTGTACCAATTGAAATTGAGAATTTGAAATTGTATATAGCATTTTGAGTCGTGATTATTATATCGCCAAAAACCGATCGCCATTATTCTTCCGTCTCAACGCCGCGTGCCGTCATTGCACGCACGCACTTAGTTGTTTTTACACGTTTAACGTGTCTCTTACAGAGCACGTTCCAGACTGCAGGAACCTTCCAAAAGGCGCTGGGACACGCTAAACGCGTGAAGGTGAGAAGGAGATCCTGCCCTTTAGCTCATGAGAGCGTTTGCGGTTTGCGGATGAAAAGAAAAAGTAGGAGAACAGCTATCCTATAAGGAGAGGAGTGCCCCATTCTGACTCTTTGACAACGGCGGCAAATCCGACAGCAAACTAGCCTCCAAAGACGGCACCGCGAACTGACCCACGAGTGGATCTGTGTTTGCAACTTCCAAGCTGAAATAGGCCACACTAATTATTATTCATTTGTTGCGCTTTTCTAGCGATGATGCCCTTCGACTAGGATAGATCCGAGGACGAATTTCCCCTGCACCGTGAGAATAGAGGATATGTAGGTGGTAGATGTGAAATTGGGGTGACACTGACTGCTTGCCGGACCTCGAAAAAGTGTTCCTTAGCTTTCTTGTTTATAAAGAGGTCTCCAAAATATTTTGAGCTGACGGTTACACTTAATGTTAGCTTAACACAAGTTTTTAAATTTCGGCTGATTCCATCTGCTCAATGATACGCTACGGTAAAGTGAAGGCCCTTGTAACGAGTTGTACATTGGTTGATGTGGAGAGGGAAGAGAAACTACCTTGTCTTCGATAGTGACCCACGTTCTTAAAAAGAAAAATGGTTATATGGTCACTGTAGAAATATTCTGGCACACCCTAACTCACACTGAAGTTGCATAAAATTTCCAATTTCGTGCATCAAAGGATGTCGCGTGAAGTACGCCTAGGAAAGGTGGGAATTTCAATCTGAGGACGTTCATAGCTTGTAGCATTACTGTTGCAGCAAGTTTAGGTGGCATTCCTTAGTCACAGAATCTTGACGTTTCCGCTCTAAAAGTTCTTGTGCAAATTCTGTGAATGTTATGAAGAGGACTGCCCCCTTCCCCCGCTCTAGTTTGGTACCAGCGTCTTACATGTTGGCTCCTTTCCCAAATTCTCCTAACGTGCGGCCTCCTTCAACCCGACGACAGACCGATCTACCAACCGACCCCCGTTTACCACGTATACACCAGGGATGAGCGAATAATGAAATTTTGAAAACCGGATACCGGATAACGGATAACTTTGCCCGGAAATGGCCGGATAACGGAAAAACGGATAACGAACAAACAACAAAAACGAAAACTCGTTTTGAATTTCACTAGTTTCAAAACCAGACCAGGACTTAAAGACTGTTAATTTATAAGCCATTTCTAGATATTTTAGTAGTGTTTTTCAAACGTTTTGCAGTCGCCACATTAACAACGCTCTATGGTGTTTTCTGCCCATCCGAAGGAAGACAAACGCACAGCAGCATACCCGCCCTTGACCTGGATTGTCTTATTTATCAGCCTTACTCTGCGCTTAACTCTTTTTTTTTTCAATTAGAGCAGTTGAAAAATAGAGTAGTCCTTGGAAGAGCAAATCTTCCGATGTATCTGGAAAGAAGAAGGCAGGAGACATCCAGCCAAACAAACTTCACATAACGTCTTGATCCTACACATGCTATGAGCCGTTACTCTTGTTGCTGCTCGATAGCATCACAAGATCCAAGGTAGTTGAACGCGGAATTATCTGGGATGGATAAAATACTAACTTTTGGGTAGTAACTGCATGCAGTTGCGTACGGCAAACACACACTCAAAGAGTTATGACATCCAAACCTTCTGGATCTGAGAAAGAATATCCCACCCATCCCTTCTGGAGCAGAGGAAGAATACCCGACCCACCCCCAAAACGAAGGTGTTCTCCATGTTGCAGATAAGTTTCACAAAAAAAACTCAGAAATTAAAACAAATCTGCATGTGTTCAGCACCCATGATGATAACTTTGTTTAGTAGTTTATTGCTCCCCTAAAATTTTCAAAGAAGAAGTTGCTTACTCTATGTATTTGGATTAGTCCTATTTCTTTTGCTAGTATTCATTGTTGTACTGCAGTATCTTTTGATAATTCACGACAGCATATGGCTAAAAAGGTGCCATTACCACCTGCAATCGAATCGAACATACGGCAATCGTGTAACCACAAATGGTACGATGGAAGGATCGGCGGTAAAAATTCTTCCCAGGATGCGGCTCTCCACTTTTGACGATTGCTAGTAGTAGTTTGTATGCCTTCTTGGTCAGCACAAGACTTGAGATGAATGAACAATGTTGTGCTAAGTAGGCCTCACATAAGTATGGTACAGGCTTAGCGCGGAGGCTGGAAGTTAGATATCTTTAAAACGATGTAGCCAGTTCCCAAGTGAGGAAACTTCAATTAACCCTTCTATATTTGAATACCTCTGTTGTTTCTGACGACCACTCTTACGATCGTGAAGGGTCCTGTACATAGTTCACCCATCACCACGTCCAAAGCTAAGATTCAGCTAATTTGAATTTGGAGTTTATTTATTTATTTATTTATTTATTTATTTATTTATTTATTTAAATGCACCAAAAGTGCGCTTGAACACAACAAACAAAAAAATAAAAACGCAGTAACCATAAAAAATATCATGTGCGGCGTTAGTAACAATAACATAAACAAAGCCAGATGGGGGACATCACTATGTATACTTTAAGATAGGAAGTCTATGTTTCCTAAGCATTTGGAGTTTCAGTTCAAAGTACTAGAGCAATTTTTTTTAAATTATGACGAAAATACAGTATAATTATGTCGAAATAGTTAAAGAAAATGTTTAGGCAGAAGTTTATCATAAGCGTCAGGAGTGAGAAGCCAGAAGTTCAGTATAGCTATGGCGTGATTCCCAGTGTGTGAAGAAATCACTTTCGAGCAACTTTACGAGAGCGAAGCACCTTGGAGTCCGGTCTAATTTCCGAGCATACCAAGGCGAGCAACCAGCCACATTATGCTTCCTCTCGGTATTGCTTCCATAGAAACTGAACTTGCCAAAAAATCACTCCGACGAATATTACCATGTAGGTGTCTATATAAACTAGAATGAAAAAAATAAAAACGAAGATGAGAAGGTTAGAAACAACATGTACGTAACGAAGTGCTTTGCACTGAAACCCAATTACCATTATTATTAAAACAATAACTGGAAACATAGTGATATCAACAAAACAGGATAAATAAACAAGAACAAAAGAGCTCAATCTATTAGCTGTCACAGAGTAAAAATGCATGTGAAAGTATTCTTGCGTTCTGCAGCAGTGTACAATAGCGGAGTTGAATATTGTATGATTCCATTCCATTTTTTAATGATGTTTCCTTAGGATGGGAGGAAAGTAGTTTCATGGAGAGTCCATCGGTTTGCGTCCTCTTAGGGAAAGCTCATAAGTCGTCGTTAGTAGTTGACACTTAAAATTTTATATAATACAATTTCAGAGCACAATTTCAAATGTAGATGTCGCTCCTTCAGTAGGGAGAATGTGACGTCATCATGACACCAGAAAAATCTTCATTTTGAGCTGTCGAACAATCAGTATTTGAAACCTTAAAGAATATTATTGTGTTCTAAAAACATATATTGTTCAGTGACCTCTATTAAGTGCTCTCTTTATTGTCGATGCCACACCTGGAAAGAAGAAGCTATTAAGGGGTCCAAAAATCATAAGAAGCGTTGGAGAAATCATGACGTATAGGAAATAAAACACTGGCAGAGACAGAGAGGGCCATACAATTCCGTTCCGGAAGGGGGGTCGTAAATTTTCAGCAAAAATCGAACTCAACGCTTGACCCTGTTCTGGCATCTTCTAGGCCGCCTTCTGGAATCCTCTAGGCCGCCTTCCACACACTTCGAACTTAAGGCCTATCCTGCGGACGCGTTCTTCCTTTCCACGCAGAACGTGGCCGTTTCATCGCAAGCAAGCGTCGCGCATCTTGTCAGCTATCGGGGTGGCACCGAATCTTAGCTGTATGGTATTGTTCCGTACTCGATCAAATCGCGTAACTTCTTTTCCACCGCAGCACCTTCGCCTCCATGACACTGAGGAACGTTTCATCTTCCTTGGCCACGGGCCAGCACTCAGCGCCGTACATTGCTATGTACTGGCAGGACGACAGCTTTGTAGAATTTCGACTTCAAGCGCCCTGGTATCATCCTATCTCTGAGCATCCCAGCTAGCGAGCGCCACTTGGACTGCACGCACGTGTGAGTTCACTTCAACCGCCAGACTGCCATCAGACGCAATTGCTGATCAACCACAAGTGGCATTGGATTCAGATGATCAAAGCTTGTACGGAACACCGTTATTGTGTGTACTTTCGCTAACAAGTTTGCTGTCTTAAACACAATTTATAACCCAATTCTTTCCTGATCCTTTTGATTCAGTCAGGCCCGATTCCCAGCAATCTATACTGCTACGAACCCCTATGACTCTATATTTTACCGGAACCGTAATATTAGGCATTTTACTCGAACTACTGGAGAACTTGTCTCTATTCATATTTTACCTCTTCAAGAGCAATTTCACTATCTCATGTGTTCGGAACTAATTGACGATCTCGTCATGGAAGAAGAAAGACAAAACGGTTTCTCGTATTTGATCTATTCTCATGAAGGGGAGTAGCTGGCAGAGAATTGAGCGTGCGTCGAAATTCAAGGATCTGAATACTTGTGAGAAAAGGAATAACGAGACACTCACCTCTGAGCGGGTTCGCGCTTGTAAATTTGGGTTAACTTCGGAGGTGGCATGTCCTAAAACAAGGCTGAATAGCTACAGTGGAAATAACAGCAGAGTGGCGAGTCTGACATCGATTACAATACTGAACTCATTTCCGTGAGCGGTAGCAGGCACCGCTGTTGCTATGTTCAACAGCTGGAGGAAGCGGAGGTTTAAACAGAGGAGGAGACACTTTCTCTTAATTAAAAAGAAGCAGAGCGCGGCCACACATATCAAACTTGAATCGATGGAGTCGCGTGCTGTTTCCAGACGCAGCACCATGCGGCTGTTGTTAGACGGACTAGAACCGCGTAGACGAGTGGGAAGTGCTGCCAGACACCTGGAGAATGCTGTAGTAACAGTGTCGAATTTCCAGTAACTACTGATGCGTCCCGAGTCAATCAAAGAGGAGAAACTTCTCAGCACTGCAAAAGATGTTTCTACAATCAAATTCAGCGCAACACAGCGAATTTCAGCGTACGACAAAGTCAAAATAGGCCACAACGTCGGCTTCGGCTGGACTGGTGGTTCTGCGTCGCGTGGGAACCAGAGGCATGACATGCGCTGTTATCGTAGGCTATCCAGCGCTCATCTCCAGTCACTAGATCTTCTGGAACTTCCTTTCGATACGGCTGCGCGAGGAGTGACTGGCATGTGTTCATTCGCACTTGCTTATGCGCCTCGGTCAGCCTATGAGGGATCCATCTTGTCAAAACGTTTCGATAGCCGAGGTCGTGGAGATGCAGCTCGGTTTTCTCCCAGATTAAACATCTTGGTGAGATGGAGGGGGGGGGGGGGGTGGGTTAGAGTTTCAATGGAGAGCCCAGCATTGATAGATGCTATCGATCGCCTGACCGCTGGTTTCGGTTTTCTCCCAGTCTTAACCGATCGGGTGGGAAGGGTTGGAGACACGCGGCTACTATGGCCGATGGAGTGCTTCACATCACGTGGAAAGCCTCAATGGGGAGGCCAGTATCGATCGATATTATGGATCGCCTGAGCGGTGCTTTTCTCCCAGATTTAACCGATCGGGGGGGGGGGGAGGGGAGACACGCGGGTACTACGTCCGAAGGAGTGCTCCACATCAGATGAAAAGCTTCAATGAGGAAGCCAGTATCGATCGATATTATCGATCTCCTGGCAGGTGATCTTGGCTTTCTCCCAGATTTAACCGATCGCGGTGAGGGAGGGGGGAGGGCGGTCTGATACACGTGGATATCATTGCCGAACCGACGGAATGCTCCACACCAAATGGAAGGTTTCAATGGGGTAGAGCCAACCTCAAGCCCAGTACTTTCGGTTTTTCCCAGATTTAACCGATCGGGGGTGGGGTGGGGGTTGGAGGGGGTATAATTGCCGACGGAGTACTTCATATCAAGTGTTAAGCTTCAATCAGGATTCCAGTATCGATAGCTGTAATCGATCTCTTGATCGATGGTTTCCGTTTTCAGTAAAGCAGCTGCTTGAAGTGAGTGAACTTGGCGTAGTGGCTCTCTAAGGTCGCGCTAAGAGACACACCGACAAGCGTGTCGGAGCACTTGTAATTTACATTTATAATGGCGTAAAGCTATGAGGTCTCTATGCTTCAAAAAATTGCATTCGCATCAAAATGATATAATTTCAGAGGAACAGATCTTTAGCTACCACACATTGAATGGTCAGTCACCAAGCCGCCTCAATGTGGTCCGCGTTTATTACGAAGGCATAAGCGCTGACAGAACTTCTCTCGCCTCGACCCACACTCAGACATCGTTCTAACTAACGTCGCTCATTAACAGCGATTGAAGCACGCACACTGTGCTTGGTGATAGCAAACAACTAGGCATTTCGGAGCTAATACAGTTTATTATGGGCTCAACTCAGCTAGTCCGTATGTCCACCTCACCCGTCGTCTGACGATTGTTTTTGTGTTTCGTGAACGTGAAACGTTAGAGGATTAGAACGATGTAACCATGTCCTGAACACCAAATGCACCGTGCCGCCGCAAAACATTTAACCAAATAGCGTACCAAACCAAACGCGCTTTTTGCGTCGCATCATGATAACTTGTTTTAAAACAAATCCTATCAAAAATTTACAGCGGTTCTGACCACGTGCTTTACTTGACATGGCAGGTGGTTTCTATTTTAGAATAGGTGGTGGCCTTAAAAGGAAAAGCGAAATTAGAGAGCTACTTGATTGGGTTGACTTGGCAGACATCTGTCGCTGCGTATCACTTAATTGGGTTCTCAGGCAACACTGGGCTTCAACTGTCTCTGCATCCACGCGCAGTGAGCGGCTTGGATTCTTTCTTGTATTCTGATACAGTTTTGTGGAATTGTAGCTTGGATTTCCGATCTCTCATTCAGTCGCTTTTATCAAACTTTTAACGTCGATTTTTGCAGGCTTTTCTTTCTTTGAAACTTTTCCACAACGCTCGAATCAATTTTTCGATTGCCATTTGGTCATAGATAGCTAAACCGCCAAAGGTGCAACGAACTCGCAAACTCGCGTAGAGTTCTTCTCAGCCCTGTCTAACGCTGACGGAGGGATGGCTGAGCTCTGTGGAACAGAATCAACTCGAAAATATGTCAGCAATGGATATTTTGAAAAAAGCTATTTCTATCAATAAAGATCCTGCTGTCGAGCCATTGCTTGTCGCTCTCAAGCAGAAAATAACTCGTGAGTTTTATGAAGTCATCGAGAGGGACAAGCGATCTAACAGCCTTGTAGCCTTGAGGAACCGGAGACTCTGTGTCGTCCGTCTGAACGGCAACGGTACCTTTAAGTGAAGATTTGCGAGGTCCTAGGCGTTCTCAACGTCGAATGTTGGCATTGTGAGGTATATTTGATGGGCAAACAAACTCCCCAGCGTCCCAGGCTCGTTAAAGTTGTGTTCCCTTCCACTACCCACTGGCGCATTCTCCTTGCCAACAGCCGCCTTCTTCGTGATGCTGATTTCTCTAATATTTTATTAGTAAAAGCATGACGGCAGAGGAGCGACAGCGGGACATCGAACTGCGTCAGGTAGCTCGAGAGCGTAACAAGACCAAGCGAGTCAAAGAGTGGGTCGTGCCAACTTGTTCGGGATGCTAAGCTTCCGCCACGTACATCGGAAATCCCGTAGGTTTGCATGATAATTCGTTTTTTGAACGTCGCTCTATTTAATGCTCGAAGTTTAGCGAACAAAATTGATTATCTGCACTCGTTCATCCATCTCAATAATCCCGACCTACTCTTCATTACTGGACCTTGGTTGAGTGAGAAAATTCGGGACTCTGAAATTGTGGGCTCGTTACATTTTTATTGTTTCGACTTCAAGAATACGGAATGGTGGTGGGGTGTTGCTTAACTAGATGTAATGTTAATGTTAAAATAGTTCAGCACTCTAGACCTACGTCCTATTCCTCGATTTCTTTTCTGAGTTCCAATTGTCTCAAGCTCTTGTAGTTATCGTTTAATCGTCCGCCCAATTCGTCCAAATCTGATGATGACACTCTTATTGAGCTACTACGAAATCTGTCTGCTGCACGCCCTGATACAGTAATTGTGGGATATTTCAATTTAAATGTTGATTGGGTGACAGGTCGTCCGCTCGATCCAGCTTCTGTAAATTTTTTTAGACTTATTTAATCAATGCTGTTTCAGCCAACTAGTCAAATACCCTACACGAGGCAAAAACACTTGATATTTCCTTTTTTTACTCTTCCCAATGTCTACAACGTCTCTGTGTTACCTCCTCTTGGTAACTCCGACCATGCGATTGTGAGGTTCAGCTTACAGGCGAATCTGTGCCGCTACCAAACCCTACTAACTCCGGATTTTATCAACGCAGGTTTTGTTGGGCTTGACAACTATCTATCGAACATTCATTGGTTCACGGTAATTTCAGACCTTTACGCGCAATTCTGCAGAATAATATATCATGGTATTTCTATGTATGCACTCTTTAAGCAGTACCCTCCTACCTACTTTCCCTACCCTAAACATATTCCAAACCTATTCAATAAAAAAATACGGCGCTTTGAGAATCTCCGCATTTCGATGTCAAGTATCCTATAAAAGAAAGTTTGAAGAACTCTTGGCCGTCATCTGAAGAAACTTGCCGTTAGTATACAAAAAAGACTCGGTTCTACAGCCTCTTGTAGCCTCTGTTTCAATATATTGGGCATAAAATGAAAATACATTATTATCCATTATTAACCAAAATGGAAACCAGTACTCCAACAATAGTGATAAAGCCAATATTCTCGGCAAGTACTTTCAGAGCGTTTTCACACAACCAAGTGTTGCTTTCTGAAGACGAAGTCTTTCATATGAATGGGACAACCTTTCCAAGTGAACTTTGCGATTTCTATTTTTATCCAGATGAAATTTCTCTGATTCTGAAGAAACTGAAACCGTCGATTACTGAACCCTATGGCGGGATCTCTCAATGCGTTTACAGTAAGTGCCATAATTCCTTATGTAAGCCTCTTGCACACCTATTCAAACCTTTAAGAGAGGTCCCCCACCTGTGGATGCATGCCATAATTACAGCTATTCCTAAAACACTGTGAAACCCTTTCGTGAGTAATTTTATACCTATTAGCCTTACACTGACCCCAGTTAAGGTAACGGAAAAAA
The DNA here is from genome assembly GCA_947396885.1 of Heligmosomoides polygyrus polygyrus. NCBI lineage: Eukaryota > Metazoa > Nematoda > Chromadorea > Rhabditida > Heligmosomidae > Heligmosomoides > Heligmosomoides polygyrus. Next base: position 40,239,219 of record OX377206.1, read on the forward strand.
AGCATTCACCGAAAACTGTTTGAAGGGCTCATGAAGTGTTGTCTGGTTCCAGCTGAGCAAAACATGGTTTTTTTCTAGGTGCTTCTACTGCCACTAATCTTCTTTACACCTTCCATGATTGATATTTGGCTCGTAGTCAAGGTTATTCAGTAGATGTAATTCATTTCGATCTCTCTAAAGTATTCGACAAAGTAAATCATTCTAAGCTGGTTACGAAGTTGAAGTCTTTTGAAATTTCTGGTAAATTACTAGGATAGATCGAGTCATACTTGTATGATATATATATATATATATATATATGAAAGTTAAGGTTAACCAGAGCTATTCAATGCAATTTGCTTGTCCTAGAGAGGTACCTCAGGGAGGAGTGCTATCACCCTTGTTGTTTTTGTTATACACCGCTGAGCTATCTCTCCTTCTCAAGACAACTACGGATGTTCATGTGAAGATGGGCCATTATCACGCAACACCCACCCCGACCGATTAAGTCAGAGAGTGATATCAATATATCGGTTGATAAAGATTGTCTGTTCAAGGTCTGAGCTAATGACGCAACACGCACCCCGATCGATTAGGTCCGAAAGAAAACCGATAACACAGTTGAAACGATGGAGAATATCGATCGACAAAAGGTCTGACGGGAAACCAATACCGCCGCTGAAAAAAATCAGTAATATCGCTTAATAGTGACGGCGTGATCGAAGCTTCACCATGGTGGCTGATTGCGTTATAGACCTTGCGTGGGCCATCATTATCATGCAACGCCCACCCCGGAAAGTGCCTGATCGAAACGCCTTAGCCCTAGTTTTTTTTTACTTGTGCTGCTGCGCGGCGCGGCACGATGGTCGGGATAAACATCGACCGGTCAGCGCGAAAAATCGATATCTATGGCCCCTGTTATACTCCCGCGGGAGCTTCCGCGGGACGTCCGCGGACGGACGGTGCACCGCGGACGGTCGTCGTCGTCCCGGGGCAGCTAGCGTCGTATCGGAGCGCGTTTCCCGCGCCGAACTCCGCGGGACGACAGCCTTCCGCGGTGCAGTGCACCACGGACGGCTGCCCTCCCGCGGGCGGGAAGTATAACACCCCTCTCGTCGTCTGTCGGCGGCGATCCGCGGACGGCGGGCGTGGCGTGCCGCAACGAGTGGCCCGGCGCAGGGTCCCGACGCGATTTCCGCCCATCCGCGGAAGCTCCCGCGGGAGTATAACAGGGGCCTATGGCGAACACAGTGCCGCGCCGCGTGGCGGCGCAAGTTTAAACTAGGGCTTAGGCCCTTATATGCTGTTGTTAATGTATAAGAAGCTGGATGATGAAGGACACACTAGCAAGAACGCGCAAAGCAGAAGCAAGCGGTCTTTCATCACATGTAATCGGGTGTGAGCCGTGCCACGGCGCAGACCTCTTCCGCAACGCTTTACGTGTTCCCTGAACCCGGCAGCGGCGGCTGGTCATAGCCGTGGTGACGTCTTGCGAAACCTCATCAAGTGGGTGTTCTTTGATGACCACCCGGCAGTGGAAGCGTCGTGGTCGTAAACACCTCGTGGTAATAATCATCACCGGCAGCAGGCTGCCACGCTGGCACCTTGTGGTGTTTACGGTTGGCGGCGGCGATACGACGAACGGCGGGATATAGCGTCTACTGTCACCAGTCAGTGGGAATGTCACCAGTCAGGGATTCATGCCTCTCTGCTTCAACAGTAGGAAAAGATACGATATAGAGCATCGAGGGCAGACATAACTCCAACGCCGCGCGAACCCCCCTGGCGTCGCGCACGGTGCGCGGCGAAATTGGACGAGTTGTCGCAGTCCGATGCTTCCGACGGCTAGAAACGTTTCCTACAGGGACATGCGGCACGCATTTGCCTTATTTCAATGTTTCTTGGAGATGATATATGAATGTGGTTTCAACAGGACGATCAGCGATAGTTTATACAGGAATCCTGGTCATGTGGATGGCTTCTAGCGTCAGTATTTTCCATCTACAACTTCTGCGGTCAATTTTTACCCATGATTATGGTTATACAGGGGAAAAAGGTCACTATCACCCATTCTCGGATCAATTGTCCTACTGCAGACTGTTGCCTACCACGTTCTGTGTGATTTTAAGTTCCTTGCTAGAAATGTGGTCTGGGAGCTCAAACACTAAGAACATTTCGTGCTCCGCGGCTAACCATGCGTCACCGGGCGCACGTCCGCGTTTCAGCTCTGCGACGTCGCACGCGGCTAGCGCGCGACGTCGCGTTGGAGTTAGGTCCTGGAGCCTATAGAGCATAGTATGATGAAGCATATATAGAAGCTAGCATCAATATATCCTTTGAAGACCCTTTTCTCATTTTTCTCAAAGCACATTGCAATAAAAAAAGCAAACTGAGATATCAGAGAACGGTTCATAACAGGGAAGCTTGAAAAGAAATTTAGAGCTCACTGGAAGAAGATACTTGTCTGCCGCATCTCGAGACAATTTTAATGCTTACGAAATCTGTGTGACTCAGGCGGTCCCCAATTCACAAAAACATTTTTTGTAGCGGAAAAGCATAATGACGGCAGAAGTAAAACCTTATCAAAGCTGATTGCAAAGAACGATATCGATAGGTTGAATACAGGTGGTGATGCACTTTTGTACTATATTGCTAAGTTGAAGCATAGATATCCGTGTCTGAATTTGCTAGCAGAGCGTGCTGCCCACGAAAGGTTTGTTTGCTTGCGCATTCACCAGTTGGCAATCGGCCGGAAAGTGGAAAAAATTGAAGTAAAAGAAAGGTATAATTAAAATGAACTGTGAAAGCGTATATCTTATGTGCTCTCTTCTGGGTGCGAAGAGAAGGAATGGCGGACTTGACTGAAGAAGCACAGTGTTGCCTGAGGAGTCAATTAAGCGAGACGCAGCGACTGATGTCGACCAAGTCAATCCCATTAAGTAGCTCTCTAATTTCGCGTTTGCTTTTAAGACCCCCACCCATTCTAAAATAGAAACCACATGCCATATGATGGGACGTAGATGGTCAGAACCGCTGTAAATTTTTGATAGGATTTTTTATTTTATTTTATTTTGAAACAAGTCATCATGATGCGACACAAAAAGCGCGTTTTTGCGTCGCCAACGTTATTTTATTGAATACTTAGCGGCAACACTATAGCTGTTTCGTTGAATAGTAGAATAGAAAGCTGCTTTAGAGTCGGCAAAATTTTCTGTTCATGTCTACAATAATCGCCAACTTAATCGAACGAAAAGAAGCGCAGAAAAATACAGACCATGTGGATAGACAACAGATCTAAGAGGTAAGAAAGCGAATATCAATACGACGTTGACCCTCAAAGTGGGCATGGCTTGTGCGATTGGGCCCATGGTGCTTCTTCGTCCAGACAAGTGTGAGACTAACTCATTGACCACCACAGGAAGGAACGCGGAAACCGAACCTGGACTCAAATCCTGGTATACATCAATGCCTCCTACCAACTGCGCCGGATATGGCATTATCAATGCTCGTTTACTAGCCATTTCCAAGACCACGTATGTACACGACGAGGAGAGAGAGGAAGAAGGAAAGAAGGAACATGCAAGACAACGAGACTTATAGCACGATGAGCAACCTGTGTGACTGCAACAAGACAACATTTCAGAAGCGTTTATATAGCGATTTTCCTTGCTTCGCTTACACTTTTTTTCCAATATTTAACAAAATAGTAGTCATATATAAGATCACGATTTCCGATTCGGAATTTTTTAGATTGGTCAACATTTTATCAAATTTTCGCAGTTGTCCTAATTAAATGCCTGGTTCACTCTGAATGAACTTATATGTCCGAGTACATCGTTCAGTGACCAGCGGTGTATCGAGGCGTCGCAGGTATGCGTAGCTTCATAAATATTTCTGGTGGAAGAACATTGAGTGGGAAGAAGAATTGGGAAGAAACGACTGCAGTAGCACGTCCACGTTGGACTTCAGTTCAAACAGCGCATCCAAACCAAGCAGATTCGGGTTTAAAAAATAACGCACACATCTGAATTTGACGACCACATCCAACACCCAGAATAACACGCGGATCAATAGAATCGACAAGGAGACGCTTTTCGCTATTGTGGTCCGACGGCAACGTGTGAATAAGCTGGCGTATTGATTTCCGCTCAACGGCGATACGAACGTCGAGGAGAGGGAGGGCGAGGGGGAGGGGGAGAGGAGGAAGATGGCATGATACCGCCAGAAAGAGGTCCGCGCTACAGCGTGCGCAGCGCTGGTGTGCTTTCCCAACTGCAGGCCACCTGCCCACACACCCGATCAACGTCCAACGGCAAAACAAAAAGCAGCTCGCCTCTCTAACCTTGCCGGCCTAAAATTCGTGATTTAACAACGACAACGACGGTTTTGGGTAGCGATCCAGAGCCACGCTACGGTGAGGTACCCCAGTTACACATTCACACCTTCGTCCGAACTGAATGGATTCGAATGAGTGCTCGACTTAGTTTAATTAATCGAGTATTTGTTACTCTACTATTCGAACAAGTCCAGCATCCGAAATACTCGTCTATTCCACTATTTGAAAAAGCTCAGCATTTGAGTTATTCGTGCATCCGACTATCCGAAAGCAGTGAACGACAATTCGAATTTTTCACGATCACCGTTTTGCTTGCAATCCCTAGTCAGGCTGTTAGTTAGTTTGGTTTGCTATTGAAGTGCTGCATAGTGAGATCTGCATCTGTGAACACTAGATCTTGTCACTGTCAGATACACAGCTATGCGTATGTTTAGGGCCAACATAAATAATTGAGTAGTCGTTTTGCATTCGATGCCGTCGCCTTCGTTTCAAAGGGTAGGAGCCCTGGGCCCTAAGCAGCAGTGGCACTTCCTGTAGGTTAAAAACCGTTCTCTGATGGCGCTGACTGGCAGGCAGTTAAACGTATCTACAGTACCGTGCGCGTCTTTTGAATAGACGCCGCAAAAACCGCGATTTTGCGTCTTTTTGATAAAACTCACCTAAAAGTCACCATTTGAAAAACCAGGCGCATATTTGAGCTCCACATTTCATGTGGAGCCATGAAAATCTCCGAAATTAAAAATTAAATAAATTGAAAACTTGCGTTCCATTGCGAGGGGCGGTCGTGGACGAGTTGTCGGTCGCAAGCCGTCGAAAACCGTTGCGTGCTCACAATTTCTCTAATTTGAGGTTTTTGAGAAAAGGTGGGCACCATTGGAATTGCCTCTTCGAGATCTACACAAACATATATACAACTTTACCGTATCACCACATTTTCGCAGTGGGTGGCCAAAACAAATGAGTGGAGCAGGCTCTTTGCGATTGGAGCAGCTTATTTCCAGGACTTGCATGTTTTCGGAGTATTTGAAGCATGGCGTGCGTCGCCAGTACTCTGTCATGCCCGGAATCCTCCGAGAGTGTGCCATGCACAGTGCGTATAGGATCAAACCTATCAATCGAGCGGGCACGACAGCGTAAAGAGTGAACTTTTGAGAAGTTTTACAGAAATTCTTAGCTTCCCTACTCAGGAATCTCTGTACTCTGTCCCGGCGAGGCTTTGGAGTGCGCCGCGCACAATGTATATAGGATCGAACCTAGCAATCGAGTGGGCGCGACAGCTTGCAAACTGCACCCACGGGCGTGTTCTGAGCGCAATATCTCTGTCAAGTTTGAATCTTTCCGGCCGACTCTTGTGGATTTTGTGAATAGTGGAAAGTACTATAGGTGTGCTAAAACACAGTAACGTAGCTTATGATTGTACAAAGTTACAGCGGTGCGAAAATGCAGGTTAGCCTTGTATGACACGATTTTTTCCGATTTCAGTCGACCGCCGTGAGAGGACGGGATGAGTTAACGGCCTGCGAATGCGTAGGCAAGAAAACCAGTTAAGGTAATTTACGACGATATGTCCAGAACTCCCCCCAGCCGCCTAATCTGCCTTACTTCCAGATGCCATTTTAGAGCGGCGGAAGGCAGCGGTGAAGTTTCTTCCGCCCTTACTCGCCCACATTTGAGTTTTTGGCACACGAGATGGTACCGTTCTGTTCAGCTGGAAAGCTCTATTGAACGGTGTCAATCTCTGGAAATTCCGGAAAAATTGATTTCTTGACAGCTTCCCATTCTCGCCAAATGAACTTCGGCATCTATTCGACAACCTGAATAACCCCTGCCCTTAGATGAAGTTTGAGCAAAATTGGTGTTTCTAACCCGACCACCCACAGTTATCCAGGGGAAAATCCAAAACCTACCAAGTTCGGAGGAATTTTCAAAAACTGACGTCGGATTCGTAATCAGCGCACCAATAACCCCTAGATGATTTTGGACGAGGACATTTGGCCAATTTCGAAAATATCGATTTTCGGTGACGTCATCGTCCGGACAGACTCGGCGAAGAGCGCCCTCGTTCTCGATGGGAAATTGACAAAAAATTAATTTCTCCAGAATTGGCCGAGATTGGTACCGTTCGATAGAGATTCCCGAGCTGAACATAACGGTGCCATCTGGAGTGTTGAAAACTCAAATCTGGGAGAGTAAGGGCGGAAGAAACTTCACCGCTGCCTTCCGCCGCTATAAAATGGCATCTGGAAGTAAGGCAGATTAGGCGGCTGGGGGGAGTTCTGGACATATCGTCGTAAATTACCTTAACTGGTTTTCTTGCCTACGCATTCGCAGGCCGTTAA
>OX377206.1:40246072-40403771 GCA_947396885.1 Heligmosomoides polygyrus polygyrus
CTTTGAACGAATGCAAGTTGCTAAGCATTATTAGGTTAGGTGTAAAACCTTGATTTTGTCTGTTGGTCGTCGTTCACTTGCTAAGCTAGGAATTTGCCTAACACGTTAGGCGTCCCAAATATTTAACAGTCTCAAATGCTCAAAAAATTCAGTTGGTGAATACTATAACACAAAGGTTGCATGTTGGCCTATTACTTTAACACATTGAGACCGCGCGCACCGATCTCGGCCCGCAGTTTTTCGCTCGCGTGGGACCGCGCGGGCCGATTTTTAAAACTGTTCGCTGGGGCCCATTTCTAGCTTTTACGAGTTCTTATTAAATATGTTGGATCCTAGCAATGCTACTACACAGTGGTCCAAGAGTCGTTTACTCATATTCTGTGGTATATATTGCGCAAAACAAAAATAGCCTCTTCTAGATCATGTGAATAATCTTTTGCTAATGCCTCTCTCGTGCGCTATGTCATTAGCCTTAAAATGGTTAGTTGCGTTTTGATGATTTCCGTTAACTTATTGGATGGTGAATCGCTCCTTTGTACAGATTTCCTGTTCCATCGAATGTTTCAGACTTCCATCCTTTTTAATGATTTGCACGCGAATACTTAAATTGAGGATGAGCCATTCATTTTGCTTACACTGCTCTTTTAAGTTGATATGTGCCATTTCACGTCAAACTGAACAATGGTCTAAGTAGTTTTTTGGTTACGCTTTTGAAAACCACCCTTCATCTTTTCTATTTCTCATAGCTTTACTCTAGCAGTATCAAAGCTAGGTGTCATATGGCTAAAGTAAATATGTAAGCGTGTTTAGTATTTTATTTCATAAGCTAAGTAGGGTGGACCATTTTTCTAGAATTCCACCTGATTTGAAAAATTCCAATTGACCTGCCCAAAAAATGAAGTTTTATGAAAATTTTATTTCATAAGAAAATATTGTTCAATACTTATTTAAAGTGCAGGAGGGCGACAGTTTTTAACGCATTAAAGAAAGAGATAGCGCTATGCTCTCGTTCAGGACATCGCGATTTTTCGTACAATGATAGTGTAAATTCTGTTTTCATGAAGTGACAAACCTTTGTCTGGGGTACCAGAAAAACAATTATAAAAAAGAGGGATATCCTCATTTAGCAGTTTCAAGTAGGCGGCATTTACACCATCAATAAAAAGAATATTACGACGTGCTGGGAGAATGTATGGTCTAATTTTTCCTTGTAACTCACTCAAAAAGCACTTTGGAGCAAGATTTGATCCATCATTTTTCTCAAGAAATAAAAATTTGCAATTTTTGCAGTGTTCATTAGTTGGGGCAGGTGAACTGAGAATTCTCAAAGCGATTCGTATTAAGCTTTCGTGGAACAAAGAAATCATTTTAACCTTCTTGGAAGGCGTTTGGTTCGATTTAGAAGACGCTTGTTTCTACTTGGAAGGTGTCCAGCTTGATTTCAGAGGCGTCTAGCCAGCTTCGCACAGTCCATCCTAGGTGGCCAAGGGAAAACAATAGAGCGGGTTAAGAGTCCTGCTACGCAGAAGCGGACCATTAGACGAATTAGCTGTGCACAAGGTCCCCGAAACGGATCATGACAGCCTCCCTCAAGTGGAGAGAGTTGTCCTGAGTCTATTTCAGAACCTAGATGCTCCAGGACTTTGAATGAAGGACATTAGATAAAACTACCCTCTACGGAAGAAATGAAGCGAAGGGGCTCTTTATGGGGCTCATCAATGTCCAGTTTGCCGACCATGATGAGAAAAATTCGACCACGATACTATTATATAAAGCGGAAAAGCATGAATCACTGACGGTCGACGGGTATAAACTCCGTCAACGGGTGCAAATGGGTAAACAAGGCTGCGTGGCAGGCAGCCATGACCACCAGTTTTGACTGCCATGATGCTTCCACTGCAGGTTGTCATCAGAGAACACCCACTTGATGAGGTTTCGCGAGATGTCACCACGGCAATGACGAGGCGCCGTTGCCGGGTTAACACAGCTCACACCTCGTGATCATTGCTAGAAGAGGCCTACGCGCCGCACATTCGCTTCTGTTTCCCTGCTAAGTAGCTACTGTTTCGCTACGCGTTATTGCTAGCATGTTCTTCTTCCTTCTGTTCAACAGGTGGGTGATTCGTGATTATGGTGGCCGGCGCAAGGTCGATCAGGTAATCAGCCATCATGGTGAAGCTCCGATTATAGGTGTTCCGTGATTATCATTCCTCTCAAACCAGACCGATTGGGATGGGATTCGTGATTGCGTTGGACGACGAACGCACTTCGCAGCAGGGGTGTGTTTCGATCGGGCGGTCGATATATCGATCAATATTACCGATCGTTTAAGTGCTGCCATCGGTTCTCTCTCAGACCTAACCGATCAGTGCGGGTGTTGCGTGATTATGATTGGTGACGAAAGAGCTTAACAGATTGAAGAGACGTCGATTAAGCAATCAGTATCAACCAATATTATCGCCCTTTTCGACTGCAATATTGAATATTGAATTTATTTCATATGCATAAGACGAACGAGATTCAACCAGAGACAACAAACAAAAAAGTTGTCATCAGTAGCAGTTTTGAGGGTCCAGCCTCGTTTCCCTCCGTAAGATCCCACAAGTCGCTACTGTTCTTCTGTTTTTCTGCTAGGTCGCTGCTGTTTCTACGCGCGTTGCTGCCAGGTCATTCAAATCGAGAAAGGTGAGGTGAGGCATTTCCTCAACTGTGCACAAGATACAAACATAGTTGTACTTAGACTTTAACTTCCATTCCTCCAGGGTCACAAAACCTGTAACATACATTTATGAGACTTACTATACATTTAGCTGATTACCGGTTTTCCTACTACTATACCTAGGAGAATGGTATCTTTGTCCTGAGTCACCTCTTCCGGAAAATTCGTCACACCTCGTGGCTTAAAGCACGACGAGAGGACAGCAATATCAGACATTCGATTAGGCATACAAGTTGCAGTCGGTTTGAAACCGCCCTAGACGAAGCAGGTCTACTAACGGACATTCTCCTGAGTGTTATACAGGGACGTGAGTGGTTCTCAGTGAGACTCAATCTATAGTACGCACACTTTTCAACGCATTCGATTTCGGCGCTAGGGCTGCTTCCTTACCCAGCGTTCGTAGCCGGCGAAAACGGCGACGGACGCTGGGTGACGAAACATCCTTTCCTAGGTTTGAGCTAGGTTCCTAGCGTGGCCGGCCGTACCCGAAGCCGGCAAGCCTGGCGTGGCCCGCACCTCCAGCGTCAGTCGCCGGGAAAGCCTGCGACGGACGCCGACTGAGGAAGCATCCCAAGCTAGTTTGGGCTACATTCCTAGCGTGCCCCGCCATCCTATAATTGTGCTCTCCCAAAAATTTCGAATAACCGAATACATTCGAATAGCGACGATTTTCGAATATTCGAAAATCGCGTTTTCGAGTATTCTAAATCGAATTCTAAAGAGTATTCTAAAGAGAAGACCATTTAATCAAAGCAAATACAGGGTGTCTAAAAAAATGCATACACTGATTGAAAGGTGATAACGTTGCTGAAGGTTAGGGTACTGAAGAAGTTAAGGGCATGCATGAAAGCTTAATAAAATAGAAATTTTCTGTCATATGAGCGGTGTGGATTGCGCCATGCACTCATCCGAATTCTTGCATTTTACACTCCATTGATTGTGTTTCACTTGAATACTTGTAATTTTTCCTTAAGGAAAACGTGTCGCTTGATTTGGGTTAGTTTTAGTGTTTAAAACTTAAAAACACACTGTGGCTTGCTACCCTTCTGAACCATCGTTTGTGTCTCAGACTGCCATCTTGTCCTGTTTTATTATTATTTATCTTTATGTGAGCAGTCAAATAATAGATGAGCCATTCACTTTGTCTAAACCAGTTCTAGGAGCGGAGCATTTTGTTCAGCCTGTTTGATCTGATTTAGACTTATTTTAAGGAGACCTAATAAAATTACCCGTTTAAATACTCGGTAACGAGGAATGTCCTTAGGGAAGGAAAAATTATAACACCAGCTCAGCTTCCACCGCTATTTTAGTGATGAAAAATCTATTCCAAAAAAGGTATGACACATGCTATTGGAAAGCTAAGCACCTAACGAAATAAGAGCAAGATACGAATACAGGAATCTTTCGTGAACACAAAAGCTGTTAAATAAATAAGTCAAACGAGCCGATGTCAAGAACTAGTCACGACTAAAACGAAGAAAGGGAAACCAGAATAGCTCTACTCACCTTTAGTGCAACCAGCACCTCAGCATGCTTCAGCTTCACGCTGTCCTTGTCCTGCCTATGTCGCCGTGTCCCGCACCCCGATATGTACGTTTCTGTAAAAATGAATAGAAGGACTAGAAGGATAGGAAATCAGATGTCCTAAAAATTTCAACGTTGGTTAGCAGCGTATACCCTACCTTTTCAGTCGCGATTCAACTCCGAGCACATGGCGAGCAAACTCTGAAAAAAAACTGCGGTTTAACCTCCGAAATGAAGACGATTCAACTTCCTGAACTCCGACACAAAAGCGATTCGTCACCCAGAATTGTGAGCAATTCTGAAATAAACTCAATTCAGCTTCCTGAACCGGGCTAGCGACTCCAAAATAGAAGCGATTCAACTCCCAGAAAAACGCGAGCTACTCCGAAATGAAAGCGATTCGTCTATCAGAAACCAGGCAATCAATCTGCGGAACAAACTCACTTCACCTCTTCGAACCTGGCCAGCATCTCCCAAATGAAAGGGATTGATCTCCCAGATACCGGGCAATTAAGCACCGAAACAAACTCAGTTCATCTCCCAGAAACCGGGCGAACAACTTCGAAATTCGTCTCCCACAACATGACGAGCAACTCCGAAATAAATGCAATTCACTTCCAGAAACCGGGCGAGCCACTCCGGAATCAAGGAAATCGAACTCCCAAGTGACGATGATTCATCTCCCAAGTACATGGCAAGAAGCTCCGGATAAGCTCAATCTAACTTCACGAACATGGCCAGCAACTCCAAAATCAAAGCCATTCAACTCCGAGAATCCAGTAATCAAACTCCGAAACAAACTCAGCTCTACTCCCAAACCGGACGTTCAAGTCCCAAATGAACGCGGTTCATCTCCCAAAGCATGTCGCCGAACATGGTGAACAACTTTCAAATGAACAGGATTCATCTCCCAGAACCGAGCAATCAAACTTCGAAGCAAACTCACCTTGCCTCCTTGAACCGGCCCGACAATTCCGCAACGAAGGCGACTCCACCTCCGACACCACGTTAAAACAAACGGTGAATAGCAGCGACTTCAGCAAACCGAATACAGAACAGTCCTGCAAGCAGCGTCCTCGATATGACAGCTGAGTCATATCAATCGCGTGATTTGTAGCTATAAATGTGGAAATTTGGTAGGCTTGTTGCGATGCACATAACCGCGCGTCCGTGCGCGGTGCTTTCCGCGAAGCCTGTTCTGCGCTGACTGAACACTCGACCTAATCACCTTGAATATTCGTGTTCCGTGCAGTATAACTAACCAAATAGACTAATTCCTTTACATTTATATAGTCATCATAATAATTTTTTGCCTAGCATTGTTAAAACCTGAGCTGCGCGAGTGTTATCGTTAACGGACCTGATATGTGGCGCATCTTGCAGAAGTAGGAATAGCTAATTTTGGATTAAACTTTTCTCCCTATTTGCTCAGTCCACTCATCCTCTCGCGGTCCACGAATTGATATTGGCAAGGAAAGCGTCACAATACATTTATTTTATTGAGACAGCGTAGATCACCTCTTTTCAGAGAGACAAAACGGAGTCACACTAGGCAGAAAGATCACTCTCAAGGCATAGATCGGTAAAACTCAGCTTTGATAAATCAATTTTCGCGACGGATTTCTTTTGCTGCTTCCACAAACACATAGAGAGAGACCGAATGCTGTAGTACTACGAACAGGATTCATCTCCCAGAACCGAGCAATCAAACTTCGAAGCAAACTCACCTTGCCTCCTTGAACCGGCCCGACAATTCCGCAACGAAGGCGACTCCACCTCCGACACCACGTTAAAACAAACGGTTAATAGTAGCGACTTTAGCAAACCGAATACAGAACAGTGTGATAAGGTCCTTACTATTAGTAGGAAGTTGGTGATATTAGTATATCTGATAGTCTAAAAGCAATAGTAAAAACATTATTTATGCGAGTTTCACGTCAAGTTTGACACTTCTCACGTCGATTCGAGAATTATTCTAAACAAGCGTGGTGCTTTTGAAATTAAAACGACCGTTTTTCGGTCAAATTAGAGGATCTCTAAGGAGAGCAGAATAATCGTCTGTTTAAGGAAATCTTGGTATAATTTTCTTTGAAATTTTCCTAGCTGACTGCCCGAATGAGTGTAATAATGTTCTTAGACATTTTTATATTTTGAGAAAAGTAATAGATTTAATTTCCTTTTATAGCACAATAAGGCAGTGATCATTTAGTGCATTAAAAAGAGATCGCGCCATGCATCCGATTAGCTTCTCGCATTTTTCATTTGACTGATAGTGTGAGTGACTACATAAAGTTTCAAGATGAAGATCAGCATCCCAAATAACCCCCTAGTCGAAATTTTAGCGAAATCGGTGACCCTTCCTGGACCACCCTTGTTAACGGTATTGATGGTCTCCGACCGAATCGTGAAAAACGGATCTCCGATTCGTAATCAGTACCCCTAATAACCCCTTAGACGAAGTTTCAGCGAAAAAAAAAATTCGACCGAAGTTGTGTCGGTGGAGTTGGGACTTCGAACTAGTGCCCAATTGTTTTTCTTGTGCATTACAGGTGTAAAATTGCATGCAAGCAAAAATTTCGCTATGAGTCAACCAAACATCGCGACATCCTAGACGAGGGCTTGGCGTAACCCCTTTTTATGGAAAAAATGGCCGCCTTTCTATTCTCTAGAACAAGTTTTAAATCATTATTTTTTCAAAAAAAATAGAATTTTATAAAATTTCAAACACTGTCTTTATCTGTTAAAACTAAATATTAAACGAATCGTTTTGAAAGATTTCTTTGATAAACATTATTCAAACCTTTTTGTAGAGTCTCCAGTTTAATGTGGAAGTGGGTCGTTTTGAATTGGAAGACGTTCAATTTTTTCTTTTTTCTTTTAAAAGCGTTAGTCCCATTTAGAATAGTAGTGCCCAATCTGGCGTGATAATTGTATGTACAGACTGCAATATTGTTCAACAATAAACAATCAGCAAGGCCGGGAGGACGATTGGCAATTTGCCAGCCGTCGATAATCGGTGCAGGACCCACGCGCACGGAGCTAACAAGCAATACGCGTTTTCACCGCGTCATCGCGGTGTTGCCGCGCAAGGCGACGTCGCGCCCGAAGCGCGCGACCGAAAGTGAGTAAAAGTTCCCGCACCCCGTCGCGAGCCGTCGCCATCGGTGAGGCTGACATAGTTCACGCAGTTCTGCAGACGGAGGGTTTTGCAGAATTTTAGCGAATCAGCTGATTCTGTGCACTTTTTTCCTGGACTCCTTGTTTTCTCGACTGTTTCGTTCATGATTTCGCGTTTTATTCCCGTTTTATCGCCTTCTGATCCGCGTACCATTGTAGCACTATTGTTTTCAAGGTATTTCGTCGATATTATGTTTTGCTAGGGGGGGGGGGGGTTTCCGTCATGCCTGTGCCAATTCATTTATGAATTTCTTTCGTTTCTCTTTCCACCCACAGGCACGGAAACCGACGTTTCTGTGCTTGACACGACGATACAAGAGTATTCTCGTGACGTGTCCAGCATGGAATCGTCCCAGGTGAGGCTCAATTTTTGCAAAGTGATGTTTTGCTTTCGCCATGCCTGTGCCAACTGGTGCATTTCTTTCGTTTCTCTTTCCACGCACAGGCACGGAAACCGGCGTTTCTGTGCTCTACACGACACGAGAGTGTTCTCGTGACGTATCCAGCACGGAATCGTCCCAGGTGAGGCCAAATTTCTGCAAAGTGATGTTTTGCTAGGGACGTTTTCGCCATGCCTGTGCCAACTCATGCATTTCTTTCGTTTCTGTTTCCACCCACAGGCACGGAATCATCCCAGTCGAGGTCCAATTTTTGCAAAGTGATGTTTTTCCTGGGGGGTGGGTCGTGTATGCGCTGATTCGCTTTGGCCTAGGTACCTATAGCTTATATATATATATATATATATATATATGTATATATATATATGTATATATATATATATATATATATACGGGCGCGTGAGCCGAGTTAGCCTAGTGGTTAGTAGTGTAGTTTCATGCACAAACGGTCACAGGTTCGACTCCCGGCTCGGGCACGCCATGCCCTGCAAAAATTGCAAAAATGGCAACGGTTCCAGCGTCAGGCCCAGGTTGACAGGCCGGCTGATGGAGAAACCTCGTCACAAAACCATGATCACAAGTCGCAATAGAATCAGTGTAAAGGCTAGGACGTCACCCGGAAGTGGCGCACAGAACCCCCGCCCGAGTTCTGTGGTCAGTATGCGAGGGCTACCGAGGGCCGAACGACCTCGGCTAAAGAAGCTAGTTCGACTGGGGACTCTGAATGTGGGAACGCTGACCGGGAGATCTAGGGAAGTGGCTGACCTGATGAAGCGCAGAAGGATACAAGTCCTGTGTCTGCAGGAAACGCGATGGAAAGGGGCGAAAGCCAAGGAGATCGGAGAAGGGGTCAAGCTCTACTACAACGGAGAGGACACCAAGAGGAACGGGGTAGGGATAGCTGTCGCGGAGTCCCTCAAGGATTCAGTAGCGGCTGTCCAAAGAATAAACGACCGCATCATGTCACTGCGGCTGGACACGAAGGAGGGTTACTGGACCATCATGTCTGTCTACGCTCCGCAGACCGGATGCTCCGAGCACGACAAGGATTACTTCTACCTCTCGCTCGAGGAAGCCATAAGGTCCGTACCAGAAGGCGACTACCTCTCCATAGCAGGGGACATGAACGGGCATGTGGGGAGTGGCAGAAGAGGAGTGGAAAGGGTTCATGGAGGAAAAGGGATCGGCCTGGTAAACCCGGATGGAGAACGAATTCTGGATCTGGCTATCGCCCACGACCTGGCTGTCTGTAGCACCTTCTTCGCGAAGAGGGAGAGCCAGAAGGTGACCTATGCTAGCGGAGGAAGAAGAACTGAGGTCGACCACATCCTGGTTCGAAGGGCTGCCCTGAAAACAGTCCGGAATGTGAAGGTCATTCCGGGAGAAGACGTGGCATCACAGCACAGACCCTTGGTAGCCGATCTTAGCATACCTCTACCCACCAGGCCCAAAGTGAGGACGGAACCCAGGATCCGATGGTGGAGACTGCGGGGTTCAGAGCGGAACGAGCTACGAAGGGCAGTGCTCGAAGCAGGCCTTCCAGATCCAGCTGGTCCCGTGAATGAGACCTGGAGGAGGGTAGCCGAAACAATCCTGAGATGTGCCAAGGAAACCCTGGGAGAAACAAAGGGAGGAACCAGAGGGAATAAATCGGCATGGTTCTGGAACGAAGAGGTGCAGGCTGCGGTGAAGAGGAAGAAGGAGGCCTACAAGCTGTGGCAAAAGACGAGGGCACCCGAGCATCTCACAGCCTACAGGAAGCTGAAGAGGCTGGCAAAAACAGCTGTAGCGAAGGCAAAGAACGCGGAAATGGATGCCCTGTACGAGAAACTAGACGGGCCAGAGGGAGAGAAGTTCGCCATCCGCCTGGCCAAGGCGCGTCATAGAGCTAGCCTCGACATTCGAGTAGTGAAGACTGTGAAGAGTGCTTACGGTAGAGTGTTACGGAAGCCGGTCGAGGTCAGAGAGAGATGGGAGGAGTACTTCAAGGAACTCCTGAACGAGGAGTTCCCTCGTCGGGAGGCCGAGGAAGAACAGCCAACGGAAGGACCCATCCCACCCTGGACCCAAGAAGAGGTTCGCAAGGCCATACGGAAGATGAAACTCGGAAAGGCAGCAGGGCCTGACGGTGTGCCAGTAGAGGCTTGGAAGGTGCTCGGGGACCTCGGAATCAACTGGCTGACGCAGTTCCTCAACAGAATCACGAAAGAAGGTAAGATGCCGGATGACTGGAGGAACAGCACCATAGTCCCCATCTTCAAGCAGAAGGGAGACGCTTCCGAATGCTCCAACTACCGAGGGATCAAACTGATCTCACACACGATGAAGATCTACGAACGACTGGTAGACTCAAGGCTGAGGGAGATGGTACCCATCTCCCAGGTGCAGTGGGGCTTCATGCCTGAGAGATCCACCACAGACGCCATCTTCATCGTTCGTCAGGTGATGGAGAAATATCGGGAGAAACGAAAACCCTGCTACCTGGCATTCCTGGATCTGGAGAAGGCCTACGACAGGCTAGCTCGGGCCGTAATCTGGAATGCCCTTCGAGGAAGGGGTGTCCCGGAACGTCTGATCACGGTCATAAGGGACATGTACGAGGGCTCGAAAGCGGCGATACGAACTCCACACGGGGTGACAAGGAAAGTGGACATCACAGTGGGGGTACACCAAGGGTCGGCTCTGAGCCCGTTCCTCTTCCTGCTGACGCTTGACTCTATAGTGAACCACCTTGAGAAAGACCCTCTCAGAACGATTCTCTACGCGGACGACATCGCCCTAGTAGCCGACAACCAGGAGGAGCTGGAGGAGAAGGTGCAGCTGTGGCAGAGAGCCCTTGCGGACAACGGCCTACGGCTGAACGTGAAGAAGACGAAGTTCATCAGCTCTGAGCAGTGCGCTGGATCGATCCTAGACTGCCAAGGGGAAACGATCGAGAAGGTGGAAGAATTCCGCTACCTCGGAAGTGACCTATCCGAGGAAGGAAGTGTGGACCAGGCGGTCAGGGGACGGATAAACGCAGCCTGGCTCAATGGAGGGAGTCCACAGGGATCCTCTGCGACTCCTCTACGGCAGTGAGTGCTGGGCCCTGGGTAAGGCGCAGGAGCGGCAACTGCACGCGGCGGAGATGAGGATGCTGAGGTGGGCATGTGGATGGACCCGTCGGGACAGGGTGCGAAACGAGGATGTTAGGGCAGTGATGAAGACTGCCCCGATCCAGCTGAAGATGAGAGAGCAGCGCCTGAGGTGGTATGGACACGTCCTCAGAAGACCAGAGGATCACCCCACAAGGTTGGCCCTAGATTACGAGGCACCCGGAAAGCGTCCGAGAGGAGCCCCAAGGAAAAGATGGAAGGACGTCATCAAGAGAGATCTCGCCGAAGTCGGCGCCACGGCAGATGACGCCCTTGATAGGATGAGGTGGCGACAGATCACAAGAACAGCGGACCCTGCGACTGCGCGGGACTAAACGCTCAGGAGAAGAAGAAGAAGAAGACGGGCGCGTGTAGCGCAGTCGGAGGAGGCGCGACTGTCGCGTGCACCCGATACCAGGTTCCTGGTTCGGATTTCCCGCCCAGGCCAACCAAGCCTTCCATCCCTCCGGGGTCGGTGAATTGGTACCAGACTTGTCTGGGAAGGATAAAGCGCTGACTTGTTCATCGGCTGGCCACCGCAAGTCATTGTATGGCCAAATACGCATTCATGTCGCCTCCACGACATCCCGTAGAAGTAGAATGCGCTGGCGCATCCCAGAAGGGATTGAGTAACGCCATCCTTTATCCTTATCCTTATATATATATATATATATATATATATATATATATCAGAATTCCTCGTGTGGCAGTCTCCCGTGCGGTCTGCACCGCGTTCACTGGTTAATTTCTCTGTTTCGCCGGTCAGCAAGGAACCTAGTGGCGGGTTCTATTCAGCTACTTTAGAACGAAGCCACCAGGAAAGGTAAATCCGGTGGACGTGTTTGGTCAAGTCTTGTGTGTTTGCTCCTAATCGATCATCGTTTCCTCTGCGTCACTACCTCCCACAATGGCACCCGCAAGGACCACCGCACAGAAAGCGAACAAAGGCGTGGCCACTGATGGTGACGGAGGCGTGGTGGGATTCGTCTCGAATGAAGTGTCGGCAGCAATGGAGCAGATGCAGGCAGATTAGAAGACTCCAACGTTTTTAAAAACTCTTATTGGCCACATGTTTAGCGTACAGAAGCAACTCTGTACGGTCCTGGCGAAGAACCAAGAGTTGCAAGAACAGATTTCTTGTCTGCGAGAGGAGAACATCGCCTTGAAGGCCGCATTGGCTGATGCAGGGAAAAGAGAAGTGTCACAATCTCTTCCTGAAGATCCAGCCAGTGTCATGTCCTTCATCGAGAAGAAAGAAAGGCAACGGTCAATTGTTATCTCAGGCATTCCCGAGCTCAAGGATCCAAAGTCCACTGATAGGGCCGCTCATGATCTCGACTTTGTTAAAAACATTCTCAATCACCTCGAGATTGAATGTATTCCTCAGGTCGCGTACAGACTTGGCAAGCCTCAAGTTGACCGCCCTCGTCTCTTGAAGGTTCTGTTACCTAACACTTTTTATCAATCTCTAATTCTTAGGAGGGCTTCTAGACTGCGTTCCTTTCCTCTAAAGGCGTATATATACGGCACTCACTTACAAAGGAGGAGAGAGAACGCAATCGAGAAGCCAGGTTGGCCCGCCGTGCGTCTCATAACATGTCAGCCGTAAACTCCCAAATCTCTCATCTCAACACGTCGGTAAACTATTAGTCTCTCCTCGGACGCCTGTCAATGATCTTAAATATTTTTACTGTAATGTGCGATCAATTCAAAAGAACATTTTGCCAGTTCGATTTCTATAAAGACCTTAAATTGCGATGTAGTTGTTCTTATATAATTGTGGCTAAATGAATCCCTTGATGCTGGTCCAATTTTAGGTGACTTGTGCTGCCAATATTCATATGTAAGATGCGACAGGACTAGTAAAAGAGGTGGTGGTATACTCATGCTTATTAGGCTTCCAATTGTACTTGAAACCATATGGAGTGAATCACTGGCGGATGGCTTCGAACTACTTTGTTGTGATTTGAAGCTTCTTCAAAGTACTTTGAGACTAATTGCTGTCTACAGGACCCCTAGTGCTTCCATTAGCAACACTATTCAACTGATAAAGGCAATAAGCGACCTATGCTCTTGCAAAGCACAGTGTGTTATTATGGGAGACTTCAATTTACCTGATATTGATTGGTCTAAAACTTCTCCCTCCAGTGTAAGCATGGCATCGAAACTATTTGTGGAGATGTGCACATCATGCAAACTCCATCAAAACGCTTCGAAGCCAACTCGATATGGTAGCTTGTTGGACCTCATCCTTACCAGTCACTTGCATCTTGTTGAAGATATTGAAATCTTACCGCCTATTGGATCTAGTGATCACTCATGTATTTATTTTCGTATTCAATGCTTCATAAATAAGCCCACTTTCCATCTCCGAAGATCATTTCATAAGGCTGACTATGACGCCATTTGTCAGTTTTTGTTGTCGCTGGATTGGAGAACGCTCCTTGAGGGATATCCTTCTGTAGATGACAAATATGAGCTTCTCATATCTATTTTACATAAATGTATCGAAGAGTTCGTACCTATAGAAAGGCATCCAACGAATTACGGTAAGCTACCACCTAATTTGGTCAGGCTTTTTGAACAAAGACAAATGAGGTGGATGAATTATCAAATTTACCTAACCGTGCACAACTTGAATAGTTTTAAAGCTTTAAGTGACAAGTTTGATCGACTTCTGAATAGATACCATAAGTATGTCGAAAGGAAAATTCTTGAAAAACCTGGAAAATCTTCCCTTTACACCTTGTTAAATTCGGCGCTGAAACCTGAGCGAACTGCAACCCTAACAGATTTAAATGGACAATCTGCAGTAACTGATGAGTCTAAAGCGTCTATGCTAGCGAAATACTTTCAAAAGTCTTTTTCGGAGTCATCTTCCTACAGTGATACTTCCGATACTGTGAGCTCTACTTAGAGTATGGAAAGCACAATTTGGTTTCACAAAGAAGAAATCTACAATGCATTATGTGCACTACCTGCAACCTTTACCGTTACCCCGGATAAAGTTCCACCATACTTTATTCGGAAAATCGCCATAGCTATCTCTTACCCGTTGAAGCACATATTTAATGCTAGCTTCATGCTAGGCGAGGTTCCTGGTCGTTGGAAGCATGCGTTCATTACTCCGATTCCCAAGAAAGCGCCCTACAGTCTGGTTACCAATTATCGCCCCAGCAGTATCACATCCGTTTTTGCAAGAGTTTTTGAAAGGAAGCTGAAGGTTGCTCTCGTCAATTATCTGGAGTCTAATTCTCTAATTCCCGAAAATCAGCACGGTTCTCGTAGCGGTAGGTTAACGGAAACATTAATGCTGTCAGCGTTAAATGATTGAACAATAGCGCTTGATCAAAAAATAAACGTGGACGTCGTTTATTTCGACTTTATGAAAGCTTTCGATAAGGTTCCATTAAAAAACTGATCTACCAGCTGGAGAAAATCGGTGTTCATCCAAGGATAATTAAGTGGATAAAAACTTCATAAGCGACAGATCCTTTCAGGTTAGAGTCAACGATTCGTACTCCGGATCCATTCCAGCTACCAGTGGGGTCCCCCAAGGAGGTGTTCTCTCACCAGTACTTTTTATCATCTACACTTCCATGATTCCCTCTCTGGTTGAAGAGTTTGGAGTCACCTGTAAAATGTTTGCTGATGACATAAAAATATACAGAAACATCGTTAAGGAGGATGACCACGCTGCCCTCCAGTCTGCAATAGATGCTGTTGCGGATTGGTCAAGGAAGTGGGAGCTTCCCTTATCAGGTGAAAAAACCAAAGTGCTTCATCTTGGACAGCAATACAACAGAAGCTCTTATTGTCTTGGTGAACAGGAACTCAATAGTACGCTTTCTTTACGTGACCTAGTATTTATTCTAGACACTAAATTTTCCTTCAGTCAGCACTGTAATTATACAGCTAAGAGAGCTGAAAGAGTTGTGCATAATATATTTAAACCTTTGAAAACTAGTTCAATAGCGCATTTATTATCCGCATACAAGGCCTACGTAAGGCCTATGCTAGAGCATGGTACTACGGTGTATAGTCCTACTACTAAGAGAGATGTCGCCAGATTGGAAGCTGTGCAAAACAGTTTTACAAGAAAGCTCTGGATCAGAGTATATGGGTGTGACTATAACAGCATTCCCCCGACGTCTAGAAGAAACAAATTCTTCAATTTACGCACTCTTGCTTGTCGCCAAAGAAAGTTCGACATGGTAACGGTTTATAAGAGGATAAAAGGCATGGTGGGTCTTCCCCTTAACGAATTCTGTTCAATGTCTCATTCTAACACAAGAGGCGCTCAGTGGAAGATCCTAGTTTCTAGGGTTAGTAGCAACATAAGATCTTCTTTTTTCAAAAATCGAGCTGGCAATGAGTTCCTAAAATTCTCCAAGAAAAATGGATTACCAAATTCTATAGGGCAATGCAAAATCCTCATTGACAGGTATTTGCAGAAAGTTCCTTAGCAGTTTAGTTTTGTCTATTATGGTGTTATACTAATTGCATCCTCCTATTTTCTACATGTATCCTCTGTGTTTTGGGTTGATTTCTGTTGTTGTGTTTTTTTGCGTGGATTACTACGTACAATAAATAAATAAATCTGCTTTTAAGAAACAGTGCGATGAGAGTGGCGGTCATCATTATGCTCGAGGACATACAGCTCCGCGGTGAACGCGCATAAGTCGGAGAAGTCAATGATCTCAATCCATCCCAACGGCCCTCTTTAGGGCCACAATTATGACATATACGAATCTCAAAAGAACTCATGCCGAGAGCAAGAGTGAACTGACAGTAGTGGTCTGAATAAATCTGTGCCTCAATTGAATTGTTCCGCGTTATGATAGTGGTGATAAGGCAGGAAGAAGAAGAAAGGGAAGAGGCACTGAGGAAAACTCCTTGGCCGCAGATAACGTGATAGAGAAGTGTGGATGTTGTGGTGTGGATTTGTTACGAGGGAACAAAATTGCTAGACATTTAAAGTAATTGCAAACGCTCGAACATAGATGATGGATGCGCCATGCCTACGACTTGTGGCCCTTAGTCATAAGAGTAGTGTAGAGGCGCACTGCTCATAAATCTTAATTGTTGGACCCAAATTAAGGCAGTACTCTTGGTTCACGTTGGAAGACATGTAACACATACGGATATTTTAATTTTTGGTTAATTTACGTTGAGTGAGTCAAACCCGGCTTGTGAAGTTATTTTTAGAAGCACTCGTCAGAATTTTAAGTGCACATGCACGTCGTAGAGGTTTCAAGCAAAGCATTCTTTGCGTTTTGGCTTCACAAAAATATGGGTGATTGTACTGAAAGACAAAGCTATTCGACTAAGCCTGAACCCAGAAATTTGGCTGGTTGGTGAAGCCACGCATATCCGTTTCAGCCGCTAAATTCCCATGCCACACGACAGACGCCATCACACCAATTTCCTCGACTTTGCAATTCGCATATGCCGCAAGAATAGCTTGAAATTATTCATTTATTATTCAAGCAATCAATTGAGTCTCATATTCGATTCGTGTAGTACACATATGTGGCCCTAAAAAGGGCGCTGGGTTAGATGAGAAAGCACGAGAGTGCACTTTTTCCTTGTCACCGGCAATCTTCTTGACATCGAACCGTTATGGAACAGCTTCTCCATCACCTCCACTTTAGTACGCTTAGGGAGCATAGCTCTACAATGGTAAACGTTCCCTCTTGTTTGAAAAGAAATGCCGAAGAGAGCGCGGACAAGAAAAAACCCCTCAAAAACATCAATTTAAAGAACTTGAAGCTTATATGGCAGATTTCTGCATTCAAGCGTCACGATAACCCTCTAATGACCTGTCAAGCATCAAACTTTGCGTCTCCGTGCCTATGTGGAACATGAGAATCAAAAGAAATACTGTAGTCAGGGAAGAAAACCCCGCTAGAAAAACATGACTTGGGCAAAACCGACCTTCAACTGGCGCATTTCTGTGCTGAACATGTCAATAGAACCTCCATGTGACTTGTCCGGCACTGAAATGTAGATTTCGGTGCCGACGAGGAAGTTCAGAGGCGAAAAAAATGCAAGGATCGGCACAAAAGTGGGAAAAACGGCCTAAAAAATATCTGCTCAAAAAACTAGCCGTTCAAACCGTCGAAAAAACCCAAAAGGAGTCTAGCCACGATGAAAACCTTACGAGGAGAACAACAGAGTCATCACATGACCACCCAACATCACCAGACGTTTTGAAATTGCTGTGGTATGGTCACGAACCAAGGAAGTGTCGAAATAAGTGAGCGGAAATGCATAGAGTAGGGCCCGACAAGCGCTACCACCCCCCGCGACCATCGCAGCCTGTCGCTCGTCACAGTGCAGTGCACACACTCGTCGCAGTGCAGTGATAAAACGAAAAAACGCGAAATCACGAACGAAACGGTTGAGAAAACAAGAAATCCAGGAAAAAATGCACTGGATCAGCTGATTAGCTAAAATTCTGCAAAGGTCTCCGTCTGCAGAACTGCGTGAACTATGTCAGCCTCCGCGATGGCGACAGCTCGCGACGCGCATCGCGAGCCGTCGCGTCGCTATGCACTCCCGCGTCGCCGCTGCGGACGGGAGTATACCATAGGCCTTATGGTGGGCTCCCGATCGCGTCGCGCGATCGATGTGGGTCGCGTGCACTCCAAGCGACCCCTTACGATATTCGGCGATCGCGCCGCTGGAGGGAAGGGTGCGGCGAGGCGCGATTAGGTGCGGAAGACTGGGTGTGGAGTGGGAGATTTTACACCGGGATGAATCAATTGGCTACGCCGTTTTAGTTTTGGTTCCCTAACCAACAGAACAAAAAGGGTGTAACAAAATGATGACATTATTGTACATTCAGGACTCCAGAGGTCGAGAAGAGGTCGGAGAAAGTTTCGAAGAAACTTCGCCCAGGGAGGAGGATATTCAGGGTGCTGATCAGGAATCTGACATTCAGTTTAAAATTTCGGACGATTACGGTAGGTTACGGTAAATTCGGGTGATTAAGGCTATTGAGGTCATAATCACCGACTTCTCCCAAAGCCCATCTAGAAGGGGAGGTATTTGGAGTGCTGATCACGAACCTAACAACCATTTTTCGTACTACGCTGGAATTTGGGCGAAATCGGTGACCTCGACCTTAGACACCCGCACCTACCGTAATGCAGGAAGGGAATGAGGTCTGACGACGTTTTCGAAGTTTCATATGTTACACTAAAGATATATTTAGTCAATGACCCTGAATTGGCCATATCAGAGAGAATTCTGACTGCTTCTCGACGATGAGTACCATCCAGCAATTTTACTTTTGGACCCGCACATGTTGCAAAATTGAGGGTCACTTAATGCCATTTGTATTGCAGGTGGGTTCGACTCAATGCCACACTCACCAGTTACAACCGTAGGTTGAGCAGACGACTTTCACTTCAGTCTTAAGAGACGATGCGTGGCTTTCCACCGGAAATCCAACAGAAACTTAGCAAGATGCATTCCGCTGATTAGCCGGACGAATCCTTTCTGGTTTGGTTCTCCAATGACTCATGACCGTCTCCTTCGTATTCCTTGGCGAACGGACTGTAGTGAACAGAACCTCGTGGCCACGCGTCGCTCACGCTCCCCTTTCTAAAGGACTTCGCACAGTTCTGCGCCAACGCCGCGGCACTATCCTTAACCACGACGGCGAGCGACGTTGCCGCAGAAGTTGGTGGGGCCATAACTGCGCTCGCAGCGCGGCGGGAGTATAAAAGATGCCAGAGGCGCAAGTGGGATGCAGGGAATGGACTCCTTGCTCCTGCTGTGTCGAGTCGACCCGTTCCTTATGCGTGGGAGCGGCATATTCGTGCGCAGTGTGCGTAGATGTGTTTGCGCCTGCGAGGATTGTAACTGTGTCGGTCCGGCTAAAAGCTTGCACTCAGTCGTCTGCAAGTAATGTAAGGCGATTCGAGGCCGCCTTGAAAGTCTCGCCCCGTCCCTTCGGCCAGTCTGGCCGGCTGCCCAGAGTTCTTCGCCCTCACGACAAGCCCGACTAGCTACTCGTGTTTACTCCAGTCAAACACAGCAGCAATAAAGGGCCTCATTTACCTGTCCCCGAAAGAGCCCCCATTTCTGCAGCAATGGGAAGGAGGCTGCTAAAATCTCGGGGCCTAGCCAGGCTGAGTAAATTGAGAAGGACTAAGATGACGATCTGTGCTTACGACGCCCGCACGCTCGCATCGCAAGTATCCGTCGAGGACCTGATGATGCAAGCCAGGAAGATCAAGTACAACGTCATCTAAGTGACCGAGACGAGAAGACACCACCGGCCACCGGACACGCGGCCTACGACTTCGGAAAGAAACTGTTCCTCGGAACATGCGGCAGCATTGGTATCCTCGTCAACATGCACTTGGCCACGAACATCGATTCGTACGAGTCTTTAACAAGCTGAATCGGACGTTTGCGAATGAAGCGATGTGGCTGCGTGCCCGCTTTGACTGTGTTCGTCGCGTATGCCCCAACATCCGACTACGAGGACGAAGACGTCGAAGCCATTTACGTGGAGCTGGAGAAGTTCTATAGGAAGATCATATCTTACGCCAACTTCAACGCCGACTTCAACTTCAACGTCGGCGACTTCAACGCCCAGATCGGGCCACGAAGGTCGCCGGAAGAACTTCACATGGGAACCACGGTTTGGATCGAGCAAGGTGAAAGGCTCTCCTTCATCATGTCGACCAAGACCATCCATGGAAACTCACAGTTCCAAAACCTCCCTGCGATGGACCAGAAAATCTCCCTAGCCAGTTCCACAACGAGATCGACCACATCATCTTCATCCGCAAGTATTGCCAGTCCCACGTCTCCGTTGCCCCCAATTTCTATACGGAATCGGACCACCGCCTTTTCGCGCCAAGGAGAGAAGGCCGCGAATTTAAAGAAGAGGAGTCCCAGAACGACCATCAACTGGGGCCCTTATACCTCTCTTGCCAGCGTAGTGGACAACATTGACGAAGAATACGACCGCTTTGTGCGCCATCTTCGCGATAGCACTAAGGGAGCCGAGAGCTTGAAGACCACCAAGAGACGTCTCCCTCCGTAAACTCTCGAGCTGACACGCCGGCGCGGAGCAGCACGAGCGTCAAGCAACTACCGACAGACGTTCGAGCTTGAGGCTGTGCAGAGCGGCGATAAAGGAGGACCTTAAGGAGAGGGCGGAAGTGTTGGATGAAGCTGCAGAGGCAGGGCTGTCAATGGAACTGTCTGAACGACACGCCGGAACGGCAAGAACGAGTACTATAGGGAGAATCCCCGCCCTCCAAGTAGTAACAGAACATGTTTTGTTTTTGCCGAATCCCTTAGGCAAAGGAGTAAAAAACAAAACAAAAAAAACATCTTACTGAAGCAAACTCCAAAAACAAGTTCAGATATGGAAATGCGATACTATGGTAAAAGTGCAAAAACGCGACGTAGCATGAGAACCGAACCCTAGCCCTCACGAACATGAGGCGTGCCCTCTACCACTGCGCATCCAGTCCACGACACCAGGATCTTGCGCTGCCGTGAAGAGCTCGCTCTGCGGATCCTTAACCATTACACCCTCGAGTGGCGCAGTAGTAGATGGCACGCCTCATGTTCGTGAGGGCTAGGGTTCGGTTCCTATGCTACGTCGCGTTTTTGCACGTTTACCATAGTATCGCATTTCCATATCTGAACTTGTTTTTGGAGTTTGCTACAGTAAGATATTTTTTTATTATTGTCGGTGGCGATGTCCGTTCCTCCATGTGGTGCCACTGGAAACTGCTCGCTCTGCGAGCTAAGCTAATCACGGACAATCCAATGCAGGCGACAGACCCTTGTGACAGGCCGGCCTACGGAGACCCATGCCACATCGCATGGTGTATGACAGTTCAAGTTTCTCGAGACAGTGCTACGGCGTCCGCGGGAGAAGTATGCGAGGGTCCCTGATGCGAGGACGGCATCGTGGGGCAACCGAACTAGTCCGAAAGTCCCGCAACGTAAGCAGGACTCGCGTGGCTACGCTAAATGTGGGTACGTTGACGGGCCGCTCGTGCGAGTTGGTTGAAACACTGGAGCGAAGGAGAGTCGATTTCTGTGCGGAGCAGGAGACGAGGTGGGCCTGCCGCAAGTCAAGAAACATAGGACGTGGCTTCAAGGCCGTTCTATGTAGAAGTCCCAGGACCACAGTGGTGTCGGAATAATCGTCTCCGAACGATTTCGTGATTCGATTATAAGCGTCGAGCGCTTTGACGATTGAAGATCGTTGTCGCCGCTAAGGAGCGACTCTATCACTTCTTCTCTGCGTATGCTCCGCAGAGTGGCTGCTCCGATCAAGCCAAGGATGAGTTTTGGGACCTGCTTGATGAGAAGACAGCGGAGGTACCGTCGAAAGATTTCATCATAGTCGCTAGTGACCTTAATGGGCACGTAGGTGCTGCGAAGGACGGGTACAGCTGTCATGGTGTTTTCGAATACGGGTCTCGTAACCCCGATGGTGAGCGTATTCTTGAGTATGCGGAATCACATAGCCTCACCATTGTGAACACCGTCCTCCGAAAACGCGACTCCCACCTCATCTCATATTATAGTGGGAGCTCCAAGTCTCAGATAGACTTTGTGCTTGTGAAAGGTCGGGACCGGAGTCTTGTCACAGACGCGAAGGTCGTGCCGTATGAGACGGTCGCCCCACAGCATCGACCGCTGATCTGCACCCTAAAGATCGCCCCTCCGAGGCTGAAGCAGGTCGAGCGATGCGGTGTAGCTAGAATCAAGTGGTGGCGAATGAAAGAGAAAGAAACAGCTGTGATTTCTCGCGTACTACGAAGCCTGGACGACGCAAAGTCGACAAGCAGACATGGCTGTGGACGGATGATGTGAAAGAAAAGGTTCGAGAGAAGAAGTCGCTGTATCATGCGTTTCTCGGCGACAGAACAGCCGACAACTGGCAGGAGTATCAGAAGGCGAAGAAGGCTGCAAAGAATGCCGTGGCTGTTGCGAAAGCCACTCATTATGGTGATGTCTACCGAAAGCTCGAGTCGTGCGATGGTGAGCGGTATCTGTACCGACTTGCTAAGACCTTCCATCGCCAAACCGATAAAATTGAAAAGTTCGTTGGCATCAATGATGAGAGCGGCCATCTTCTGACAGACCGCAAAAGGCGCTGAAGCGATGGCGTGATTACTTTGAAGACATTTCCACTATGGAATTTCCTCATCCGGCCATCCCTTCTGTGACTTCTATTCACGGTCCCGTTCACAAGATCACCGTGGAGGAAACAGAAGCGGCTCTGAAGAAGATGAAGCCCGGTAAGGCGACAAAGCCGGATGATCTGGCAGTCGATGTCTGGAAGTTGAAGCTCTGGTATCCTGCTGAGTGGTTGGCTGAGTTCTTCAACCAGGTAGTAAAGGAGAAGAAAGTACCAGAGTGTTGGCTCAACAGTACGACGATTCCGATTTGGAGGAAGAAGGGCAGTCCTGCGGACTGCTTCAATTACCGTCCGATTTGCTTGCTCTCGCACATCATGAAGATCTTCGAGCGAATCCTCGACAGACGAATTCGGGACATCGTCCAGCTTTCCAGCAATCAGTGCGGCCTCGTGGCTGGCTGTGGCACCGATGATGCCATTCACGCCGCCCGCCTCCTGATAGAGAACCATCGCGAGAAACAGAGGCCAATGCTGCAATAGTCGAGTTGTTTGTTTAGCGTAGCCAAGATTGGTACAAGGCTTTATTTCGGCTGACGTTTCGGCGTTGTCGCCTTCTTCAGAGCCTGGAAAAGTCGAAGTCATTTGAGAAACTACCCTCCCAAATGCCATTTCATTCTACTGGAGCCCATCCAAAAGGCTAAGAGACCAAGAGAACGACAACGTAGAAAGTCAGTAAAAGGCTAACCTTTATGAGTGGACAAATGAGCCCACTGACACCCTGGCTGAACGGAAGATGAGTGAATGACATAGAGCCCTTGGGACCACATGCCTTAGGGACCTAACGGGTCATGACCCAGAGGTCAAAACCCACACAGGGCGACGTACGGCGCCAGCTCCTGGGTCACAGCCAAGCACTCGTCCTTCCTATTGATTTGGGGGGGGGTGGGACCTCGCCGCAATGTACAGCGCCTCGAGAGTTCGGCGCGCCGAAATCTCATCTTCACGCCAAAGGATCTTGACCTCCACCCGAAGACAGCTGTTCGCATGCCGCCGCACCCGGTGCTCACCCCGGGGGAGTTGAGACGTGGGACCTGCGCAACCCATCCAAGTGTTCCTTGACCCTTACACACAAGGGTCTACCTGTTTCCCCACATACTCTTCCCTGCATTCCAAGCATGTAAAGAGTTATACTACCCCAGGCATAAGGCAGTCTCCCTCCCTTCCGAAAGGGCAAATAACGCACGATGGTGTTGTGCACAGTCGGTCCAACAGACGATTTCGGGCCAGCTGCCCTTTCAGATTTGTAGGAGGTACTGCTATAATTCTTACTTTGTCTTGCAGGTCTGCTTTTTGAATGCAGCCAAGTATTGCTGCAGTCAATTGGTCCGAAATGAAAGGGACGCAGAATGTTACTTTCGACCGGTCGTCCTGTTGGCCTCTTACGATGGCTGATAGCCGGTACCTCCCACTAGCCCCTCCCCCCCCCCCCAGTGTATGCGTTTTGTATCGCAATGTTGCTAGTCAAATCCATCGAGCAGGACCTTTCAGCGCCTTCAGACGAGACCGCGCGAGCAGTATGGAGCATGTTTTGGACGACTGCCTTTTTCATGCTGGTTGGGTGAGCCGAAGTGCAATGAACAATGATGTTCCTATTTGTCGGCTTTCGGTACCACCTGGTCCTGTATATCCCATCGGATAGATGAACCTGCACATTGAGGAATGCGATCTCGGGTGACGATCCTTCACTATTCAAGGTCAGACCTATCATTAGCAATGTTGGTGGCCCCACTGACCGTACTGCCTGGTTCCTCAACCTTGTGCTTGTACAATTGCTCCAATTTATACCAGCCCATCTGCTTAATACTAGCAAATTCCTTGAAACGCTGAGGAGAGCTAGACTGGAAAAGGGGTACGTGATGGAGTCGTTCGACGTCACATCACTGTACACTAATGTATCCAACGAGTGCGCATTGGAGGCAGTTCTGGAAATCCTCAATGAGCACCACACCAGTGTCAACATGCACGGCTTAACCGTCTTGCAGGTGATGGAGCTTCTCAAGGAGTGTTTGCAGTGCAACATATTCCGGTGGGCGGGTGAGTACCACAAGCAGATTAGAGGTCTCGCCATGGGCCAAAGACTTGCTCCAGTTCTCGCAGTAGCATTCATGTCCAAGGTGGAAGGCCCCGTTCTAGAACGGATGCCTACCATTTACTGCCGCTACATTGACGACTGTTTCGTCATCTGTCCAACTCAGCTTGAGATGGACACGTGCTTTGACTTACTGAACCGGCAGTCACAACACATCAAGTTCACACTTGAAAGGCCTACTGAGAACTGGCTCGCATTCCTCAATGTGCAGGTTCATCTATCCGATGGGATATACAGGACCAGGTGGTACCGAAAGCCGACAAATAGGAACATCATTGTTCATTGCACTTCGGCTCACCCAACCAGCATGAAAAAGGCTGTCGTCCAAAACATGTTCCATACTGCTCGCGCGGTCTCGTCTGAAGGCGCTGAAAGGTCCTGCTCGATGGATTTGGCACTCATAAATGTTAGCATTTTACTGACTTTCTACGTTGTCGTTCTCTTGGTCTCTTAGCCTTTTGGATGGACTCCTGTAGAATGAAACGGCATTTGGGAGGGTAGTTTCTCAAATGACTTCGACTTTTCCAGGCTCTGAAGAAGGCGACAACGCCGAAACGTCAGCCGAAATGAAGCCTTGTACCAATCTTGACTACGCTAAACAAACTACTCGACTATTGCAACATTAAAGATGCCAAGGTTCATCGAGAGTCGAACATGGATTGTACTGAGAGGCCAATGCATATCGCTTTTCTCGACTTGGAGAAGGCCTTTGACCGCGTACCACGTGGGCTTATATGGTACGCCTTGCGACAACACAACGTACCTGAGGAACTCATAGAGTGGGTGCGGATGCTCTATTCTTGCCCAAAGAGTAGAGTGCAAGGTACAGCTGGAACCTCAATGGAGTTTCCCATCTCTGTTGTTGTGCACCAGGGTTCTGCGCTTTCTCCACTCCTCTTTGTTATCGTCATGGATGCCATTATGAGAGATCTTCAGCAGCCTGTTCCATGGACGCTGCTTTATGCTGATGACGTGATGCTCGCTTGCGAAGACAAAGACGACCTCGAGCGGCAGGTGCAAGCTTGGTGCGACCGTCTGGCGAGGTTCGGACTCAAATTAAGCATCAGGAAGACCGAGTACCTAACGACTGACGTAAACGAGTCCGGCTCCATTAAGATTAACGGTACTGAACTTGCACGCACTTCGGTGTTTAAATACCTGGGATCAGCAACAGCGTCTGACGGCGGTCTGATGGTTGAAGTGAACTCACGCTTGAGTGCAGCTTGATCCAAGTGGCCTTCGCTGGCGTGCTCTGCGATAGGAAGATACCAGAGCACCTGAAGTCGAAGATTTACAGAGCCGTCGTGTGGCCGGTAGCGATGTACAGCGCTGAGTGTTGGCCTGTGACCAAGGAAGTTGAAACACGCGTCAGCGTCATGGAGACGAAGATGCTGCGCTGGACGGCTGGAGTCACACGCATGGACCGCATTCGAAATGATGCTATTCGGCAGAAGTTCGGTGTCGCGCCGATAGCGGACAAGATGCGCGAAGCTCGCTTGCGATGGTACGGCCCCGTTTTTTTGGGAAAGAAGGCAGCGTCCGCAAGACAGGCCTTGAGTTGGAAGTATCTGGAAAGCGGCCTAGAGGACGCCCGAAGCAGCGTTGGTCCGATACGTTACACATGGACATGAAAATAGCTGTTGTCCACTCTGATCAAGCGCAGGATCGGGAAAGGTGGCGTCATAACACCAGAAAAGCGGACCCCGCGACAAAGCGGGACAAACGCTGAAGAAGAAGAAGAAGATTACTTATTATTTACCAAAATATGCCAAATGCGATTTTGTATGAAACTTTTACTCCAATAAATTGTTCTAGTTGTCAATGTAAGAAATTTTGACACAGGAACAACATGAAACAGTGGCAGTATGCCAGAAAAATGCTTCAAATGCAATTTGTTAGTGTCGGTGAGGTGAGCGCCACCAGTGTACTCACAGTGTAGGAGGGGACCACATGATCTTCAACTTGACCTACCACCTCGATCAATATTCTCGCCTCTGTTATGCTTACAAAGTCGCGCGGTTATAACAAGCTGCTGCCGCCAACACTGACTCTACAATGTCTGCCAACCCTCGAGTGGTCATTCACCTATTGACAATGAAGTGCGGATCTCCACTGGATGCTGTCCCTTCGAAAGAAGAAATGAAGCTGGCGGAAAGGATAGCAAATATCCTGCAGGATTTTGAACTGCGTCATCTGGAAATCGACGATGTGGAGAAGTTGGAGGTAGTGGAAGAAGGGGACCAAGAGTTTCATCCAGAAGAGGATTGTGCCAGAGTCACGACACCACTAACCAGTGAAGGCACTATCACGTTTTCGGGAGGACAGATCGTTTCGGAGGAAAAGGTTTGGCTATACTAGAATTGTTATACTATACAAGTTTGAGAACTGGGGAAAGTGCACTGTATCGCGATTCCAGGCTTGGGCTCCAGCGGAGTACTACTGGGCAGGAACTGTGAAGCCAAACATAAGTTGAGATATGGAAAACTCTATGGAAACGGATACTATGCTAAAAGTGCAAAAACGCGACATAGCATGGGAACCGAACCCTAGACCTCACGAACACGAGGCGTTCCCTCTACCACTGCGCCACCCAGTCCACGACGCCAGCATCTTACGCTGCCGTGAGGAGCTCGCTCTGCGGACCCTTAACCATTACACCCTCCTTACTTGTTTGCCTCAAGGATTCGGCAAAAACAAAACATGTTCTGTTACTATTTGAAGGACAGGGATTCTCCCTATAGTACTCGTTCTTGCCGTTCCGGCGTACCGTTCAGACAGTTCACTTGTGATCATCCGCAATGCCCGCCGGAACTTCGCCAACTTCAATACCAAGAAGACCGCTCTCCGTCGTTCTGACGGAACCATCACCTCTTCCAGAGGAACCATGGAGAAGATCACCCACGACTTCTACTCCGATCTCTTCGATAGCCACGTCTACCTGCCCCAACGCCATCAGGATGAATGCCTCGTTCCCCCTGTTCTTCCTTCCGAGATCCGACACGCCATCTCGTCGGTGAAGAAACGTACATCACCCGGTTCCGACAGGATCAGACGCGAACACCTGAAGAACCTCCCGCCAGCGCTCATTAACAGCATGGCACGGCTCTTCACGCGCTACCTGTCGGAGTGCAAGGTTCCATCCCAGTGGAAGACCAGCAGGACCGTCTCGCTTTACAAGAGGGAAGACGTGCACGACATAGTGAATTATCACCCGATCTGCCTGCTGTACTTAGTCTACAAGTTGTTCACTAGAGTCGTCCTGAATTGGATTAGCGGAACGCGAGGATAGCTACGCGAACAAGCAAGACTTCGGAGAGGATTCAGCACGATCGACAAAATACACACCATTACGAAGCTTATCGAAGTATCTCGAGAGTACACGCTACGACGTTCTACGTCTTACGTTCAACGACCTGAAGCTGTCATCGAAGCCATGGTCAGGCAGGTAGTTCCTACTCAGTACATTAGAGTTCTTCGAGTTCACCATTCTACAGCGACGTCATCAATGTGAAGAGGTTTCGGCAAGGAGGTATTATATCCCCGTACCTTATTAGCGCCACCCTTGAAGACGTCATGTGTGAACTAGAATGGGTACACATGGGATTGAAGGTCAACAGCCTGCAACCGCACCATCTTTGCTTCGCTGACGACATCGTGTTCAAAACACCGAGCATCAATCAGGCGGAGCGAGTGCTGGCCGACTTCGATCGTGTGTGGGAACGTTGGACTGCAGCTGAATCCTACGAAGACAATGTTCATGAGACACGGATTCACTATTCTCGACGATCATCTCAGAAACCTCCACCTACGTGTACCTGGGTCGCGTAGGGTATGGCCGATGACCTAGCCCCAGAGCTGAGCAGGAAGAAGCGAGTGGCTTAGGGAGCTTTCATGATCGTCGAAGAAGTGGTGAAGAAGACGAAGAGCGTCCGACTCCGTGTCCATATATTCGACTCTACCGTTCCTCCTGCCCTAGAAAGCAGGATGAACACGCGATCAGGGTCGCGCAGCGTGGAATCGAGATGGCAATGCTCGGAGTGACACGAGTCACGCAAATGAGAGAAGACCTCCGAAATGCCGTGCTTCATCGACATTCGAAGATTAAAGACGCTGTCGCATAGGCCAAGTCATCGAAAATTAGGTAGGCCGGCCACGTAATGCGCTTCGCAGACATCTGCTGGACGATAGCTGTCACCGACTGGGTTCTGCGGGGTGTCAAGAAAACACCAGGATGCTCACCAACGCGTTGGTCGGATTTCTTCATGAAAGCCCTGGACCAACGCTATGGCACACTTCATGTCCCTCGAGCGAGGAGGATTCTTTGGAACATTCTGGCACGCGACAGGGACGAATGGAGACGCTGCTCCCGCTCGAGCAAGTCGATGATCAACGGAACGACAGGTGACACAAATGATTGCGTTGAAGAAATCAAGACGTATATGAAATAAAACACTGGCAGAGGCAGGAACGGGGTGAAATATTCGAGAAAGGAAGTGTGGACCAGGTGGTCAGAGGATGGATATATGCAGCATGGCTCAAATGGAGAGAGTTCACAGGAATCCTATGCGGCCGTAGATGCAGTAGAGAAGCCTGCCCTTCTTTACTGTAGTGAGTGGGCCCTGGATAGACCGCAGAAGCGTAGCTGCACGATGCGGGCATGAGGATGCGAAGGTGGGCACGTGGATGGACCCGTCGGGACGGGTGCGAAATGAGGGCAGTGATGAAGGCAGCCCCGATCCAACTGAAAATGAGGGAACCGCGCCTGAGGTGGTATGGACTCATTCTCAGAAGACCAAAGGATCACCCCACGAGGCTGGTCCTAAATTTCGAGGCACAGGGAAAGCGGCCGAGAGGCGCCCCTAGGAAATGGTGAAAGGAAGTCATCAAGGGAGAACTCGCCGAAGTCGCCAAAGCACCAGACGACGTCTGTGATAAGATGAGGTGGCGGCGGATCACAAGAATAGCGCACCCTGCGACTGTGTGGAACTAAAAGCTCTGGAGAAAAAAGAAGAGACGGGGAGAGGGCCGTGCTAACTCCGCTCAGGGAGGGGGGGGGGGGGTCGTAGATTTTCAGCAAAAGTCGAACCACACGCTTGACTCTGCCCCACCCCCCCCCCCCCCGCCAAATCTCCCCATGAGACACCGCGTCCTTCATTCCTTCACTTGGGACAATTGGGAAGAACTGAAAATGATGACATATATAAAAGGGCACTATACCAAGCTGGTCTGCGAGATCGCAGTGCTTCTGTTGTCATGAAAACGCTTCTGCGTACATGTATATTTCGCTTTTCTAGCGGTACCAGCCCCTCCATCCATTAGGATACAGACTTGATATTCTTACGCCATCCTCAACGTGTGTTCCACAGCCCTGTTGAGCAAGGGGGAAGGAATGAAAGTGGCATATTGTCAAGGCAACAGGATCGGCGTCTGATACGATAGCTGTCGCAGCAAGGCGGTTCACCCCAGTTTCCTCTGATCACCTACTTGACAATGCATCTGTGCATTCTTCTGTGATGACTGTCCAGATCTTTTAATTTTTGGTTCAGATTTCTGTCAGGTCCAACTTTCAGGCACTGCTGCTAAACACGATTACCTATCCAGTATAGCCCTAAAAAGACTCCTAAGATCGCCACGATTAGGTGTCCTTAAGGCTGACGGAGCAGAAATAGGGTGGACCCCCTCCCCTTCTAGACTTGCGCCCGAAAAATGACGATGTACTTTTTACATTTCAGGTTTTTATCGGGCCTCCAAAGATGTGTAGAGGGCGTGGATTACACCAATGTGGCTTTACTGACATCAGAACTTTGTCCATAGGATCCACGTCCCCTCCTGGACGTGGATCCAATGCACCAGGCAACTCATTGGTTTGGAAGTTAAGGTCCAAACAGATTAAGCCGCTTCGGAGCGGCACAGCTTCACTGCTTAGTATTGCTCTATCGTCACAATCTGACAGCTCTCCTTGAGATTTTTCTATAACTAGTTCATTATGGCCGTTAGCGCTCCTTCACGTATTCACACTGAGGGGAATGGTGTCAAGCGTATGTCTGGACGCCGGAAATGGATATCACTGCGAGAATCTCCACCTCTTGTTTCTTTGAACCTAAGCAGCTAGAACGTGTAGCACATGCCAGGCGCACACTCATACCTGTGGACTGGTGTCATCATGAGCTGTCCGTGATAGCTGCTACTTCACTTATGTCGGTAGTTGGAAAGGTTCATACTCCATCTAGTCAGGGGTCCTACCCAAAATCTGCAGAAAAATGCGAAGTGTCGTGTATAGGGAGGACAGCTAAGTAATAAAAATCTCTTACTGCCACAGATCATAAAATCGTAAAGCAAAAATCGTAATTTTGCACACCCCTACTGCCAAGGTGTACTCTACTCAACTGCAAAGGCTAGACTACAGTATCCGCAAGCAACACCCCAAACCTGACAAGGTTCGTTTGCTGCACGACATCTCGCCTTAGCAACGCATGCAATTGTGCTTCGCTATAGCGGGCGCCTGGTGAAGCTATTGAACTTCGTTAGGAGCAATTAAAGGGGAGATTTAAGATTTTTTTGATCTGGACCTCCAGAGGAGGAAAAGTTCCTCATCATCACTATTGACTCAAGGCAAAACCTTGGTGTCATCGCTAATGTTTGCGGAACGCTTTGATGTCGTGACTCAACGCACAATGGGAGATAAAAATGGGGAAGCGTCGTGCAATTCCTCTCTCGCGATCGCAACGACGTCCCGCATATATCTGCATATTCTTCTTCTCGTAATTACAGACCTACTCTGCTGTACTATTAATGTTTCAATACCCGACTCTCATCCATCCTCACTTTGCAAAACGATGACGTACTTTGAAGACGATTTCTTACTGTTTCCCGACGATACGCTAGCTTCTACAAGGGATGTTCCAAAAATGCTTACATAGTTCAAAAGGTGACAAAATTGTTACTACGGCCGAATTCTAAGTTATTCTGATGCGCAGGCAAGGGATAATCATCCGTAGTGTCGAGTCCGTCATGGGCATGCACAGTGTATTGCAATGCTTCTTGCTTGATAGTGTGAACTCTTTGTGGTTCTTTGTATGATAGATACCATGCTATGTGACAACAAAAATTTTTCGCCACTAGTTGCCCTAGCGTTTTAGGTTCTAGGCAAAGGTATAGAAATACATGCGAAGTTTTGCTGTCAGATACATAAGATTTTCGGGACTGTCTTTTTTTGGATCTTCACTTAGTCACCATGCCTCTGCCTAGGATGGGAAAGAGGTTTTACAATCTTCCTTTTTTGTTAACATTACATAAAAGAACCATCTATAGTACTGGACGCATCTTTTGAATAGACGCCGCAAAACCGCGATTTTGCGGTTTTTCCGTCTTTTTGATATAACTCGCCAAAAGCTCATCCATTTCAAAAACCAAGGGCATGGTTGAGCCCAGGAGCTCGAGCTCTATCGTTTGGTATACATATTTCATATGTAGCCTTGAAAATTTGCGAAATTGAAAACTTGCGCTCCATTGCGAAGTGCGGTCGTGGGCGAGTTGTCGGTCGCAAGCCGTCGAAAGCCGCTGCATGCTCACAATCCCTCTAATTCGAGTTTTTCTTTTGAGAAACTGTTGGTATCATTCGATTCGTCTCTTCGAGATCTACACAAACATGTATACAGCTTTACCAGAGCTCCGCATCTTCGTAGTGGGTGGCGAAAACAAATGACTGGAGCAGACTTTTTGCGACTAGAGAACCTTATATTCCAGGACTTGCATGTTCTCGGAGTATTTCAAGCATAGCGTAAAGTGTTCTGTCATGCAAGGAATCCTTTGAGAGCGCGCAGTGCACAATGCATACAGGATCGAGCCTATCGAGGGGGGGGGGGGACAGCTTATTGAGTGAGCGTTTAGGGTGTTTAATGAGAAATTTTAAGCCGTCCTAATCAGGAATTGCTGCACTCTGTCCTGACAAAGCTTTAGAGTGCGCTGTACTATGTATATAGCATCGAACCTATCAATCGTCTGGGCGCGACAGCTCGCAAATTGTACCGCGGGTGTGTTCTGAGCGCAATAACTCTGTCAAGTTTGAATCTCTCCGGCTGCAGAATGTGGATTTTGTGAACAGTAGAAAATTCAAGAAGTTCGCTGAAACGCAGCGACGTAGCCTATGACTGAACAAAGCTACAGCGGTGCGAGAATGCAGTTTAGCCTCGTTTCAGTCGATTCATGTTTTTCGAACGACCGAATGAGCTACTCTGGCACGGTACAGGGACGAATAGAGAAGTTTTTGGGGCCCACTCAAAATCCAATTAGCAATCGCTGGGATGACTGGTGAGACATGCAGGTTCAAATAAGCAGCATCAGTCTTTTTCACGGAGCAACCTAATTTGAATCGGCAATCACGTGTGATCGCTCGATTTCGTACTGACGAGAAAGAACAGCTGTGGCTAGGACACCGCAACCACCTCCAGGTTTGAAAACTGAAATTTGTGCACAGATAGGTTCTGCAATAGATTCGTGTGGTCGATTGGCACAGCTGCGCTTAATAAACACGTGGAAACCTTTCCATTTCTCACTTCGTTCTCTTCTGACCACCTAGATATGGTCGTACGTAGATCGCATGGTCGTATCTCCGATTCCATTCTGGATAGCTACCTAGCTTCGTACCCTTATCACAATGTTTGGTACTAAGTCTAGGACAACTATTGATGAAATTGGAAGGACGGCGAACCAAAATTATTAAAGGCGTTATGCTATGAAGGAAATCCGTGTCGTACCTCAGATCTCAGTAGCACTTAAACGCCAATCAAACAAACAAAGCGCTACACTCTATGAGTGCAACGCGCAATCTATACTTGTACATACCTAACTAGGGAAGGGTTTCGACCTCCCATGGAACTTTAAGTTGAGACCAGGATCATTAGAAAGAGCTCGGAATGCTGATTATGAATATGGGTGCCAAAATTGCAAAATGAAACTCCTGAGCGAGCTATGGCCTGCCGAAATCGGGGGCCTCACCACAGGCTGGCTGTACGACGCACCGGGCGTGAGAGTGGTGAGTCATCGGGCTCCGGAAGAAGGGTCTGCCAGCTGTGGCGGTGGCGCAGGGGTAGCGCTCACGCTCGCCGTGTGCGAGGTCGTTGGTTCGGTTCCTGTCGCTCCCCGTTTTTTGCAAATCATAATTTATCTTCGAAATAACATTTTGTTCTGAATTACGACACGTGTCTGATTAGATAGTCGCGAAAACTACCATGCACATTTGTAAAAATGCTTGAAGGCAAAAAAACTGCTATGATGACATTTTTTTACTATTTTGCACAAATAAAGTCCAAATCATACATTGAATAACTAGAGGCGTTTCTAACAACCTTGGCATTCATGGAACAAAGCAAAAAATGTGTGAAGTAAAAAGGTAAGTAGAGTGTATGATAAGGAAGAACTAGATGTCGTTGATCTACTGCTTTTTATTCACTCACTATGTCCTTTTCACCAGCAAAGGTGGTGACCATTCTTTTCGCTGAATTTGGGGTGCCAGAGTAAATAAAAATGTCATCATAGCAGTTTTTTGCCTTCAAGCATTTTTACAAATGTGTATGGTAGTTTTCCCGGCTATCTAATCAGACACGTGCCATAATTCAGAACAAAATGTTATTTCGAAGATAAATTATGATTTGCAAAAAACGGGCAGCAACGGCAACCGAACCAACGACCTCGCAGCGTGAGCGCTACCCCTGCGCCACCGCCGCAGCTGGCGGACCCTTCTTTCGGAGCCCCGATGACTCACCACTCTCGCGCCCGGTGCGTCGTACAGCCAGCCTGTGGTGAGGCCCCGATTTCGGCAGGCGATAACTCGCTCAGGAGTTTCATTTTGCAATTTTGACACCCATATTCGTAATCAGCATTCCGAGCTCTTTCTGATGATCCTGGTCTCAACTAGAAGTTCCATGGGAGGTCGAAACCCTTCCCTAGTAAGCCTCAGCTTCTTGTAATACTAAAACGGAACATTCTAGAGACACAATTTTCCCATGAAATCCATGATATTCAGTGAAAACCTTCAATTGGATTGCTATGACAACATTTTGTACGCGGCTTATGCGCCGCTATTTTCTGTTTTCTGACCAATTTTCGGCCATTTTCACAGAAAAGGGAAAACAATTTACCCAAAATGGCCAAAAAATCAGAAAACAGAAATTCCGCCCATCTCTGATGCCATTGCATTTAAGCTGACACCGACACAAGGGAGAGGGGAGGTCAATCTGTTTTTGAAATTTCGGCCGATTAGGATAGGTTACGGTAGCTACGGGTGACTAAGGCCGGCAGCAGAGTCTTGCGGGTGCCGAGGACCCGCCAGACCCGTGTGAAGAAGCATTTTCTAAGCCAAGTTAGGAATTCTTGAATGTAAGCCCCGAAATCTAATAGAACACTCCTTACAACTCAACAGTTCTGTATCGTTTTGCGCTCGCTCTCACTTTTGTCATCATACCTCCACTAAAATTTCCTCGGTTGACAAGCAGCTCGAAGATAATGTGGCAGCCCTTGTGATGACAGCATTCCCTCCGATGCCTGTTGGTCTTTCCGATAGCATTAGCTCATACTAAATGAACGGCCTGCTTTGTTGTTGCATTTCTGTGCAAGGGCTTTCCCATTTGACGACACTAACGGTGACAATATGGTTGGTTGTCACGCCCCTTTAGGGACAAAAATTATGCACCAACCTATTATACATATTCCTTGCATGTAGATTCGTTTTAAAATGTTTCCAAATAGATAAACCATAATCGATACCTATCTATCACGCCCCCCCCCCCCGACGGATCTCACCCGCAGCTCCTGGCACTGCGGGTGATCCGCGGGGCAACTCGTTCGTGCCGCGGCTTCCACCACAATGGCAGCGTGAATCCCCACTGCGGCGGGAGCGATATGGACGAGTTTTCCGGGTGTTGCCGCGAAACTCTGCAGAGGCCTTAAGGCCCCTGTTATACTTCCGCGGGAGCTTCCGCGGATGGGCGGCAATCGCGTCGGGACCCCGCGCCGGGCCACTCGTCGCGGCCCACCACGCCCGCCGTCCGCGGATCGCCGCCGACAGACGACGAGAGGGGTGTTATACTTCCCGCCCGCGGGAGGGCAGCCGTCCGCGGTGCAGTGCACCGCGGACGGCTGCCCTC
Organism: Heligmosomoides polygyrus polygyrus; assembly: GCA_947396885.1. Taxonomy (NCBI): domain Eukaryota; kingdom Metazoa; phylum Nematoda; class Chromadorea; order Rhabditida; family Heligmosomidae; genus Heligmosomoides; species Heligmosomoides polygyrus. Next base: position 40,281,449 of record OX377206.1, read on the forward strand.
CCGCGGGCGGGAAGTATAACACCCCTCTCGTCGTCTGTCGGCGGCGATCCGCGGACGGCGGGCGTGGCGGGCCGCGACGAGTGACGACGCTGGAGTATAACAGGGGCCTAAGGCTGTCGAGGTCATATCACCGATCCGGGAGGGGGGGGGGGGGTGTTTGGTTGCTAATCACGAACCTGTCATCCATTTTTAGTATGACGTTGAAGTACGGTAGATGCGGGTGACTAACCAGGGATGCCTTCAGCTTCCCATGAAACATCTGGCAGAGGCCTACACCATGTGAGAAACGTTGATTACAAATATTCTTTCCTATTTGTCCTAATTTCGTCCTAGCAGTTTAGCAGTCCTAATTTGCTAAATGGATCTCCTAAGCGAGTACTGGCCGGTGAAAGTCCGCGTTGACGACTGCGTAGAGCGTTGCGAAATCAGCGCAGCTATTAGCAGCTCCCCCAGTTGGTTTTCCAAGGATTCGTATTTTCCACGCTTCACTACGTTTGTCTTTCCAGGCGAAGAGCAAGGCCTTTGACCATTCCGTAGGCCTTGTCACCATACGCGTCTAGTGCCGATAACATGTGATACGAATCCTTCCTGTGTTCCAAAGTGGAATATAGTTTTGAAGCTAGATGGAAATCCCAACTACCGCTTGGATGTATTTGCCTGGTGATTTCCTCCATGCAACAGCAAAAATCGCTTATTGATTCGCTATTGCAAGATTGTCCCAATCTCTCATCAGTTTCAACTTTTTGCAAGGGTTCCTACGCGCTTCTTTAAGCGCGAGAACGACCCTGTTGAAACTGCCCTGCATAACGCCCTGAAAAAGAGGTGTAAAAACATGCGCGCAACACTCATCAACCCATATGACATCCCTCCAGTCGTGCCTCGATGGCGCAGTTGGTAGGAGTGCCGCATCGCCTCATTAAAGCACACTGGCGAGCTTTGGAGTTCGAGTCCGCGCACTGGAAATATTTTTTCACATATCAGTTTGTCGTTGTATGGTTCTCATGATCATAGGAGCCAGTTTTAGACCATAAATGCTTACATCAGACCAAACCTGTCCATTTGGGCCTTCATATGTGCTAGTTTTTGAACGATGCGTATCTGCACCATATCATTTCTCTGGAAATAGAAAGCCTTACTGCTCTTCACTTCTTCAACAGATATGATACAGAACTATGAACCTAGTAAAACACAAGCGCCTGTGTGTCACACCAGCAGCACCTTACAAAAGCCAGTGAGGAACAACCTTCTCCCTGGCAAGGAATGACCACTTCTTCGTTGAAAGCCTAGTCCATGTGTGTAAAGAGGGGTCCTGAGTGAACACCGACGTAACCAACTGTCACCCACGAAAAAACTAGCACATATGAAGGCGCAATGAACACCCTTGTTTGTTGTAAGCATTGATGGTCTAAAATTAACTCCTGTGATCATGAGAACGTGTAGTACCGACAAACTAATATGTGCAAGAATATTGGCAGTGTGCGGACACGAACTGAAAAGCCTGCCGGTGTACTTCTATGAAGCGCACTCCTACCAACTGCGTCAACGAGGCACATCTCGTAGGGTGTCACAAGGGTTGATGAGTGTTGCGCTTACTTTTTCACACCTCTCTTTCAGGCCGTTAAAAAAGCGTTCAGCAAAAACTAACCGTAGTTCTGGACTCCGCTCAGGGTGCCCTACATCCTATCAAAATAGCATCGCAAAAGCTCACCATGAATTATGAACCTTTCCTTGTTAATCATCCGTACCTACCGTAGCCTACCGTACTCCAACATAATACCAAAAACTGATGTCAGATTCGCGAACGGCACCCCAAATATCCCCCTCACCATGAATTAGGAACCTTTCCTTGTTGGGCGAAATCTGTGATACCCACCATAGCCTACCATAATCGGCCGAATTTTCGAAAACGGACGCCAGATTCGTGGTCAGCACTCCAAGCAATCCCCAGGGCGAGACCTGGGCAAAAATGTTTCTTCTCTTTGTTTTCGGCCTCTCCTCGACCTCTGGAACTCGTGATAGCGTGCGTTTCTTCTCCGTCAAATGAGACGGTCTCGACGACGCCCGCTGTTCATAAGCGAGTCGGCCACAGATTAGGGTCAAGCGTGGAGTTCGATTTTTGCCGAAGATTTACGACTCCCCCCTCCCCCTCCCAGAGTGGATCCGATACGACCCCCCCTGTGTGGACCACCGTTTTATTTCCTATCCCCATTGAAGTTTTTAAAAATTTTCATGCGATTTTTGTACCCTTTAATAGGTCCTTCTTTCCAGGTGCAGCTTTCACTGTGTCATATAAGTTTAAAAAAGAGTGCTACTGAGTAACTCTTTAATTCAGTAATTTGTTAGAGAAACGCTGATAAAGGTTTTGTGTATGTAATCTTTTGATAATAATATTTTGTTTATTTACGGTTGAAAAAAACACTTTTGAGAGCAGTTGTCGAATTAATCACAACGAGTTCATCTTTTCAGGCTTTCCGAGCATCTCGTGGACACGGCACATCTGATGGAGCAACATCTGCAATCAAAATTGTACTCTATACAATGCCAAGTGTTGATTTCTAAAGCTGGCTTGAATGCTTTATAAACAAAATTTTCCAGACACTCTCGGAAGCGATGACGGAATGGCAACCGGAGGATGGACTTGTCACGAAACTAATTTTCTCTCTTCTGCAGAAAACAGCATCAGAAAGTGGAGTTGTACCCAATAAAATTTTAAGCCACAGTTTGACACACGGTAATAAAACCTGTGAAAACCGATTATTGTACTGTATGAAAGCTCTTTTCTTCTAGTTTCAAAAGAGCCAGTGGCTTTTCAAATTTTGAAAAACTTACCGAGTTATAGTCATTTTTGTAAACGTCGAATTTCGTCGCTTCTATGACGTCGGTGCCATAGCGACCAGGGGTCGATCCAATCTATTCGTTTCAGAAAACCATGATTTTCACACTATATATTCAGCAAGACTTTAAACTTTTTGTGGCACTTTTTTACTGTGCGCGTTATCTGCTTCAGGTAAAAATTAATTAATTTTTCTTGAAAAACGAAAAATTTAAATACGATCCGCCCTAATCATATTGGAGATCGCTGCGAAGAAGCTTAGCTTTTTACTGTATAATATTTATGACTTAAAATTCCATGAGGCACAATTTCACTCTCCTGTGTTCTTTCCTTCAAAAGATAGAAAATTTTTACGCGAGACCATCCTCCGTTGCGATCGATGAAATCGGAAAACACAATGGCTCCAACCTACCATATTTCGGAGTTTGTTCGACGTCTCCGAAAAAGACCTTTGAAAACTATAAGTGTGGATCCTACGCTTCAAAAAGCAGGTTGTAAAAATAGCGGCCTCCATGTAATTAACAGTGTCGAAAATTTTCGGAAAATGATACAAACTGGAGCGTCTGTTCATACAGAAAATCGTTTCAGAAAAATAGATTTTATTACCGCGTGTCAAACTGTGGGTTGAAATTTTATTGGGTACAACTCCACTTTCTGATGCTGTTTCCTGGAGAAGAGAGAAAAATAGTTCCGTGACAAGTCCTTCCTCCGGTTGCCATTTCGTCATCGCTTCGAAGAGCGCTTCTAAAAATCTTGTAGGGACAGCACTTAATTTTCCTTAGCAATTGACACTTCAAATTTTATAGACAGCAAATTAGGACGTGGATGTCGCTCGTTTAGGCAGAAAACTGTCGCGTCCATGACCTCCTGAAAAAAATCTAAAAAATGGAAACTTCTCATTGACTCCAAATCTGGTGCAGAAAGTCTTTATTTTTAGCAAGTAATACAATCATTATTTGAAACTTTTTTATATTAATTCTTACAACTTCGCGGGACGAAGGAGAGACTCCACGTCTTCGTAGACATTCCTGGAAAAAATCAACTTATTAAGAATTAAAAACATCGCCTAAAAACCTGAAAAATAAGAGGGAATCCTCTGCCAAAACCGGAAGAGTACAACCCCCCCCCCCCCCCTCCCGACGAGGCCACAGTACGACGACTCCCTCCCCCTCCCCCCTTCGATTCTCGAACCTCAAGCTTGACCCTGCCACGGATTCATCCGTTCCCCGAATGCGCAGCACTCACCGACGTCCTTCCTATGAATCGCGTGTGCGAGCCGTAGCTACCGAAGAGGTGTGCATCATTCCTCTGTTATCGCTCACACTTAGACATATACACAGACAGACAGAGGCATGTGACGACGTCTTGAAACTGTTATCACCGGCAAGCCAAGTGATGCCACTCTTCTGCATCACCCAACGCCGACATGTACACGAATGCTGAATCGCATGACGAGGACCATCGACGTGGTAAGCGAGGCCCCTCAGCATCCTATAACAAAGTAGAGACATAGTACATAACCGAAACATAAGTAACTGACAATGTGTAAGGATAGAGGAGACCCAAGGCTCACCCAAAGCATGATTACGCGTATCACAAACAGTTAATGTTATCACACAGGCGCACTTAATCGGAACGAAAGGAGGTGTCGTAACAACCGAAGTGTGCAACATCTTATGTGTGATGCTCCAATTTGGTCCCAAATAAGATTCAAAAGAAATGGCAAATTATGCAACCAAGATTTTTGTAAGGAAACACTGCCTTTGAGACAAAACGATTTAGTCAAGAATTTCCGTGTATTGTTCAGATTACGAAAATGTACACTACGTAGGACGACAAAGGTACAAAAATAAATTAGGTGGAAATGGATACTCCTAGAATATAATTTGTTAGCCTCCCGACCAGGGATGGACAGAAATCCTGTTACCCGTTTTCTGATTTTCTGGCCATTTTAGACAAATTTTTTCTGTTTTCTGGGAAAATGTCCAAAAATTAACCAGACAAAAAGAAAATAGAGCTGCGAACGAAATTGCATCATAGATATCCAACAAAAGAGTCCAACAAGTATCACAGAATCGTTAACCTTATTCCAAAGTAACGTTTTTAGAGTATTTTAAATTGTAAGCATGTGGCGTTTTTGGATGTGCTCGTGTAGAAATTGCGCCATGCACTCGTGTAAAACCTAAGAGAAATAGTAAAAGCAATTAAAAACCAAAGGGGCTTGCAATAGCTTCGTTTCTGCCCTTAGACGATTGCAAGTTAAAGAATCACATGAAAGAATAAGTCAGATCGGGAAGAACAGGTCGTTCATGACGTTTGCTAAACGTCGGAGGTAGAGGGAATCGTTGCCGGAGAACTTGCGATTGGAGTGCGCTGTTCTCAGCGCAGCGCGTTATTTCTGCCGGCAGCCTTCTCAAAGCATTTCAACTTTTCTCTACATCTGAAATGCATAAAGTTATTCACGTTGTCGTGCGATGTTCACAAAGGTTGTGCTGGTTCTATCTGTTTAACCTATAAGCTATAAATTTTACAGCTAAGCACTCAAACTTGAAGATTTCTGCCGAATGTTGGGTTTACCTCAAAGGTCCACTCCTTCCCAGCAACCTTTATGAACATGTGAGTACCGTTGAGGGATACAGTGAGGTAAAACATGGAGGACATCAAATCTGCGAAATATGTCACGGCGCCTGATCTTTCATACGAAAAATATGGGAGGTCATTTTTCTCAGCACGCGGCAGGAAAAACCATATAGACATGTCAAAATGTCAGGTGTAGACCACAATATTTACCATTTTCACGTCGAATTGAGCACTTTTCAAATCAAATTGGACACTCTTCTATGCTAGCCTAAGACTTTTGTAATCAGAGCGAACTGTTCCAAATGGAAACGAGCTTCTCCTACATCAAACTAAGGAATCTTGAAAAAGGTTAGAAAGATTCCTTGTTCAAGGAATTGTAGTAAAGCTTTCTTTGAAGTTTTAATTCACTTACCCAGTAAGTGGACACATTGTTTGAAATATTTTAAAAAAATTGAGGAAAAATAATGGTCAAAACTTCTCTCTAAGAGCAAGAAGGCAGCTATTTTGTGTTCCAAAAAAGATTGCGCCATTCGCCCGTCCGAGACATCGGGTTTTTTATTCGATTGATATCTGCTTGCATGAAGTTTCCCACTTGTAAACGATACAATAAGAACAGTTGCAGGGAAGACACAATATCTTTATTTAGATGCTTCATGTTACCAGCATTTACACTATCAGTCAAACAAAGATCGCGACGAGCTTCCCAAGCGCATGGCGCGAGCTGGTCCTTCGATGCGCCTTTTTGCTGTGGTTACTATTTTTCTCAAAAAAAATAGAAATTAAAAAAATTATTTATAGGAGCAGGTGAACTGAAAGATTTTAGAAAAGTTATACCAATTTGTTTTGAACAAGAAATATTCGAACCATCTTTCTGAGTCTGTAGTTTAAGGGAATTTCGATTTGGAAGAGTTTGAAAGAAAAGAAGTCTGATTTAAAAAGTCTTCTTTCCAGCTCCGATGTCTAGCCAACGTCTTTATAAAGGTTGCTGAGAAGGAGTGGACCTTTGAGACAAACGTGAGATTCGGCAGAGGTTTTCATGTTTACGTGTTAACTGAAAAGTTTAAAAACGGCTTATAGGTTAAACAAATAGAACCAGCACAACCTCTCTGAACATCGCACTTCAACGTGAACAACTTCAAGCATATCGGAAGTGCAGAAAAGACACAGCGTTCTGAGGAGGCCACCGTCAAAAACGATGTGCTCCACTGAGAACAGCGCGCTCCATTCGCAATTTGATTCCCTCTACCTCCGACGTTTAGCAAACGTCGTCGTTCATCACTGCACATCTGCTCAATCAGTGCATTGTAGATGTGCTGGTCGTTGTTTCTGGATACCAAGGTGTTTCACGGAAGTAGAGTTAGTGTTTCAGTGCAAGAATAGCGTTTTACTGTGAAACCTATGGGATGCATTGGCCAGCGCCAGCCTGTCCAACACTCACGACCCAATGAGAATCGCGCGCCCCAGTCCACCGATCCCCCGGGCGCTCCTGCTTTTAGGAGCCCTCCCCAATCGCCATGATTCGTTTCAGCTTCTGCAGATAACACTCTCCGCAAGAACAGCCATTCCAGTTACCGAATGTTCTCCCACATCGAGCCAATATCGCGTCTCACGAGAACATGGCTGCAGTGCGATATAACGATAGCGCATCAGGTTAGAGACTTACCAAGACTGAATTATAGAGCTCGACCGGAATTTCCGCCCCGTTCTTTAAACAGCCGCGCGGCCCGCAGCGGGCCCTTGCCAGACTTTAGTGTGATGGGCACTATTCGTCGAGCCGCGGCAGAGCTTTCCCGACCTGATCTGTGACTTACTCAACGATGAACACACAGGCTCTTTTTCAGGTAGTAGAATCAGGACATGGACCGGATGTCTAGGGTTGTTAGTAGAAACGACCTCTGAGAGGTACTATAAAGCGGTTGCTTAAGGCGAGAACCAGGAGCGTGCATATTTCCATCTTTGACCTCCTCTGTGCTTGCTTCTGCGAGTATTATGGTTATATATAAACATTTGTTTGGACTGAAGTTCAAGTGAAGAAGTGTTGAGTGGAGGTACATACTCATAGTTACTCATAGAATACTCATAGTTCTGTAAGATCTGGCGAGGTGACGCCAAGTAGGCCTATGATTCTGGGGTTCCATCAAGGGAGAGATAGGGTTTGTTGAACGGGGATTAAAAGCAAGGGAACACTTCTAATGTGTCCCGTGTCCGACCCTTTGATATAGATCCTTTTTTTTGCTCCGGATTTTTTTGGAGCTGAAGGAGGAAACGGAAAGTGCTACCTTCGACAATAAGCGATTACGGTACACACTTGTTCTGTTGCTCTGTTATTTGAAGAACTAGACTAATTTTCAGCTGCTCTTGTAGGTTTGGAACTGATTATGAGTTGTAGGAGCAGTCTCAAGCAATCTAGATTGCTGCGCTTTAAAAAATCGTTGGTTAAAGCATACCAAGAAAGCCTCTCAACTATCTACCGCAGAACTACACTAATGTGGGATTCCCACCATCAGTGAAGCAATCTGAACAGGTGTGTGGCAGATAGTTCCTCAAAACTATTATATATCGTGAGCCATAGGCACTTCTCAAGTAAAGGCGGCAAGAGATGCTGATACCCATCCCAGAGGTGTAAACAAAGGTTTAAATAGTCGAACTTGCTGCGACCATCTTGATAGTGTTTTTAGGGTTTTCTTTTGTTTCCGCCTCCATGCTGGTATTTTGATTCCCACCAATTCCTGAATGTTTCCATTCCTGGCGTTCGTCCTCTTTCTCAATCCAATTTCTACAAGACGAAGATGACTGAAGACGAAGCCCGTACCCGTAAGAATTGCGCTCTCCAATCGCTGAGTGTTCGCTGCCAGCGCCCGAATCGCGCGCCGGATTACGGTGGCAGCAGATTCTGGTTGAGTTCTATAACCCATTGACGACCGCGCGGCAAATCGCGTGTCTGACGCGTGGGACCGCGCGCTGGGACCGCCTTGAGGCTCGAATCTCGTGCATTCACTACTTCACGGTATTTCAAATGAAGCTCCCTCTCCAGTGGGTGAGCCACATATTGGGAAAGGCCGGAACAGGTTCGAAGCAAAACGTAGAAGATGTATTTGCTGCTATAAAAAGGTCAGCACAGAAAAGGGCGCACGTTCGTCACGAATCATGCAAATAAGGTGACCGCACGATGTAGCAAGTGCTTGAAATATTTTTTCTAAATTGGGTTCAAGCTTTTCGCAAGAAAATTGACTAGATGTCTTAACCATGACCATTTTTGTAAGATATACGTAGCTGTTCGTGAGTAGTATCTATTTATTTGAAGTTTGAATAGTGTGTAGTGCTGATTTTTTTATCAAAGCTTTCGTTAGAAGTAAATGATTCTCGGACCACTGTGCAAGTAGCATTGGTAGGATCCAACGAGTCTAATGAATACTAGTAAACTATGAAAAATCGAGGAAGTGCGCCGCAGCGAACATTTTTTTAACCGCGGGCTGAAATTGGGCCGCGCGGTCCCACGCGACAGAAAAACTGCGGGCCGAAATTGGGCCGCGCGGTCGTCAATGGGATAATTCAGTCTTACCAAGGAGGTGGTGTACCCGCTGAGACCTGCACCGGCACGGTGCAAAGGGTGCGATGCTCGTCGCTGACGTACTGCTTCCGCAAGATTTCGTGCCTCGGCGCGATTGGGGTGCGCACGAACGCGCATGATTTTGGGGGCAGGGTCTTCAGCGTCGGTGTCGCGCGCGGACGAGCAGTCGCGGAGAGTCAGGAGGATCGAGGCTTGTCTCACTATAAGAGGGATGGTTTATAAGGTAGAAGTATGTGCACTAGGGTTTTCGAGAGTGTTGGTTACGATTCCAATGTCGTTTTCATCGCAGCTTTCGTAGCTTTATGACCCTATGTGATTGTCGGATAGTTTCAAGGTAATGCTAGTAGGTTTTCGTTTCGAATATGTTGGTATTTGTAGAGGTGCGCATAATTTCCTTGTCTGCGATTGCCAGCCGGAGTAAACACTCGAAGCTGGGAATGTTTCTGAGCGTTACAAAGCGCAATCACTGCCTAATTTCACCCGAAAGTGTTTGGCTGGAATAGAACATGGACCTTACTAACAAATAAAGGTTTGAATGAAATTTTTGAAAGGTGTTGATTAAAAGAGACGCATTAGTTTGCATTTTTGCTTCTGCATGTTTTTTTTTTTTGGTGAAATGATACCTATGTGAACACCCCTAGCTTTAGACCACTTTTGACTCCTTAGCCGACAAGACCCCTGCATCTTATTGACTTAGTCGTTTTGACAAATACATTTGTGCATATATAGACAAGAATAAAACAAGTCCTAATCCCGTCATATTCGAACACTCATTATGCCTCATGTGATGTCGGATAGACCAAAGTAATAATAATTAGTAAAGAATTGGAGTATCTACCACAGAGTACTTGATCTGATACATGCACAAGAACTCAGGGCGCAACACGTGGACGAGGGGGGCAGTCCTTGGTTTCGACCGCCTTGAGCGTAGCAGTCGGGTTTGGTGACGTGTAATTTCCCCCATTGTACGCGTACGTACGTGTAATGCAAGTTGCACCTGGAGGGGCCTAGGTCAAACGGGTAAAAACCCGTAACTTTTTCGAGTACTGGTGGACTGCCCCCTCCCCGTTCACTAGTAGCGCCGAACTCAGGCCTTAGGCCTGAGTTATACTCCCGCGGGAGCATCCGCGGAAGAGCGGAAATCGCGCCGAGATCCCTCACCTGGCCAATCGCCGCGCCCCGCCACGACCGCGGTCCGCGGACCAATGGTGCACGGCGGAGACGGGCGTGGCGAGGCGCGACGAGTGGCCCGGCGCGGGGTCCCGACGCGATTTCCGCCCATCCGCGGAAGCTCCCGCGGGAGTATAACAGGAGCCTTAGGCCAGAGTTATACTCCCACGGGAGCATCCGCGGACGGGCGGGAATTGCGCCGGGGTCCTTCATCTGGCCAATCACCACGCCCGCCGTTCGCGGTGCACCTTCAGTCCGCGGACGTCCCGCGGATGGAAGGTGCATTGCGGACGGTCGTCGTCGTCCCGGGGCGGCTAACGTAGCATTGGAGCGCGTTTACCGCGCCGAACTCCGCGGGGCGAGAGCCTTCCGCGGTGCACTACACCGCGGAAGGCTGTCGTCCCGCGGAGTTCGGCGCGGGACGACAACCTTCCGTGGTGCACTGTACCGCTGACGGCTGTCCTCCCGCGGACGGGAAGAGTAACACCCTCTCGTCGTCTGTCGGCGGCGATCCGCGGGCGTGGCGGGCCACTCGTCGCGGACCGCCACGCCCGCCTCCGCCGTGCACCATTGGTCCACGGACGTTCCGCGGATGCTCCCGCGGGAGTATAACAGAGGCCTAACAGGGGCCTTAGGCGGACGCTCTGAGTAATCGCGCCGACCAATGGCGCGCGGCCGGCCGGCAGCCGGATGACTCATACTCCGAATCCACACAGAGGGTATGGGAGTCCGGATAAGCTGCATTGAGGAGAACAGCGTGAAGTAAACGCAGTTATTCTACGATGGCAGTTGCGAAAACTGCGCAAAAACGTCATTATAAACAAATTGCAGCAATTTCTAATATTACACCGCTCTTTATGCCGACGTTCTGGTCTTTAGTTTTGGAGTGCAGATTGGAAAAATAGTAGCCCTGCTAATCTTCAGTCCATCCTCCACCTGTTCCTCACCTCAGTTTTCGTCAAGAAGCGGGTGATAGTGAAAGCACTCTTGATATATTTGGCAGAAAAGGCGTTCAATTTCGAATGCAATAGCACAAGCACCCAGGCTACTAATAGCCTTATCTAGTCCACAGTGAATTTGTTTCCTGAGGTGCCAGAACAGATTCTTGCTTTTTTATTGTTTCCTTTCACTTCGGGAAGATTCAATCTCCATGTGTTACCAACCAGAAAATGAGTCATAAAGTTTTAACTACGGCTGGTCCCATATGGAAGGCCAAGAAATCAGTGAATTCGTGAGCAAATGTGGTAAAAGTTCTTAAAACAAGGGAGAACCACTTGTTGTCCTTGGATTATGAAAGGTTTTATTAATCTGCAAGACACTAATTCCTATAGGACCTTTTGTGTAGCTTTCAGGACAGCTTAACTACTGCATGTGTACAAATAGGGAGCTCCTCGTTCTTCATTATACTGAGCATTTTTTGTTTCTTAAATCATGACAGATGGATCATGATTCTACTCTACTTCTACTAAATCCTGATAGCTATAGCCTAGAGTCGAGAACAGAATACAAGGGTGAAAGGGTACTGTTCACAAGTGCTTAAAGGCCATGCGTACTCCTTTTCGGAACATAAAACAACTGAAAGAACGCTTGCTCACCACGGTTTCAGCTGTACCTGCTGTATACCGCTAGAAGACCACTGACAGTATGAGTGATCGGCCACGCGCCATTGGTCGGGGCGATGGCTCAGAGCGTCCGCCTAAGTGCGAATCAATCGGACCCTTCTCTGACTGCGGGGGAACTCCCGTAATCTCCGACCTGACCCTAATATTTGTCTTAATTCTAAAACAACGGAATTTGGTCTGTACTGTCCGACTCTCGGTGAGCTTCACTGTAACAATTCTGTCCGCTGACATGTTCTCGCTCTCGTTGATCCTATTGGTCATTTTTAGTAACCACGCTTTTCATCTGTTCTGATTGTGTGCTGGATGGCATTGCTCACCTATTCCACTGTTATTTTTACGTCCATGTCGCAGTTTCCGGACTGTATTAACGAGATTGCCTAGGTTGTCGCTCAAGAATGCGACCCTTATCGCAATCGTGGTACTATTGGGCAATGGTCGCACTACTTATTGCTCAGGTAAGTTCCTCGTATTTTTGTTTAATTTCTAGAACTGTTGTTTTTCCTAAAGGTCGGTGCGCGCGATCTAATACATTGAATGGCGCAGCGAATTCTCATTGGTACAACGCTACGGCGCTATGGTAGTTGGGGGGGGGGGGGGTCATCCTATAAAAAGTGTCACTAACACGAGAAAGGAAGCGATGACACACTAATAATAAAGCAAACAAACTATGCTACAGCTGTGTTCTGCGCTCTCCTCCGTTGACCAGGAGGAGATAGCAGATTCGGGCAGAGAGGACTCCAGGATGTGGCTCGAGTGACACACTGAATTATAGAACTCAACCGGAATTTCCTGCCACCGTAATCCGGCGCGCGATTCGGGCGCGCCCCGCCGTTTAAACTGCCGACCGCGTTACCGCGCGACGTGACCGCGCGGCCCGCAGCGGGCCCTTGCCAGACTTTAGTGTGATGGGCACTATTCGTCGAGCCGCGGCAGAGCTTTCCCGACCTGATCTGTGACTTACTCAACGATGAACACACAGGCTCTTTTTCAGGTAGTAGAATCAGGACATGGACCGGATGTCTAGGGTTGTTAGTAGAAACGACCTCTGAGAGGTACTATAAAGCGGTTGCTTAAGGCGAGAACCAGGAGCGTGCATATTTCCATCTTTGACCTCCTCTGTGCTTGCTTCTGCGAGTATTATGGTTATATATAAACATTTGTTTGGACTGAAGTTCAAGTGAAGAAGTGTTGAGTGGAGGTACATACTCATAGTTACTCATAGAATACTCATAGTTCTGTAAGATCTGGCGAGGTGACGCCAAGTAGGCCTATGATTCTGGGGTTCCATCAAGGGAGAGATAGGGTTTGTTGAACGGGGATTAAAAGCAAGGGAACACTTCTAATGTGTCCCGTGTCCGACCCTTTGATATAGATCCTTTTTTTTTTTGCTCCGGATTTTTTTGGAGCTGAAGGAGGAAACGGAAAGTGCTACCTTCGACAATAAGCGATTACGGTACACACTTGTTCTGTTGCTCTGTTATTTGAAGAACTAGACTAATTTTCAGCTGCTCTTGTAGGTTTGGAACTGATTATGAGTTGTAGGAGCAGTCTCAAGCAATCTAGATTGCTGCGCTTTAAAAAATCGTTGGTTAAAGCATACCAAGAAAGCCTCTCAACTATCTACCGCAGAACTACACTAATGTGTTGATGTCATTTACTTCGATTTCTCTAAGGCTTTTGATAGAGTACCGCACTCCTTGCTCATTAGAAAACTTGTTATGGTTGTGCTCCACCCACGAATTGTTGCTTGGGTTGCTGCTTTCCTGGAAGATCGTACGTTTTCAGTACGAGTTGGTAGGTCGTACTCTAACCCTAGAACTGCCTACAGTGGAGTTCCGCAAGGCGGGGTTCTATCCCCTATCCTGTTTAACATATATACTCACGAGCTTGCTCAGTTATTAAGTGGCAACGGAGTGGAATTTAGTGCATTTGCGGACGACATTAAAGTCTTTCGGACCATTGACTCAGCGAATGATTCTGCAGCATTGCAAAATTCAATTGATGCTTTGCACTCGTGGTCACTTGAATGGCAATTGCCTCTCTCCAAGGAGAAAACGAAGGTGCTTCACCTAGGTAATGGGAACCCTAATCGTTCCTATAACATTGCTGGATCCCCTATTGATAGCGTGGACGAGATCACGGACTTAGGTTTCGTGATTACCAGGAGTCTCAGCTTTGACAAACACTGTGAGGTGATTGCGAACAAAGGAATGGCACTGGTTTCCAAGCTGTTCAGGGCACTCTCAACGCGTAATTCTAAGGTTTTGCTCTGGGCTTATAAGACCTATGTCAGACCAATATTGGAATACGGCACTCAAGTGTTCTCACCGTTTAAACGTAAGAGCATTGACCTATTGGAAAAGGTACAGAACAGCTTCACTAGGAAGTTGATGATTAGAATGCTTGGGTTCATTTATGACCAAATTCCTCCTAGTGCCGAAAGGAATCAAAACTTCGGTCTTCACAAGTTGTCTTCTCGAAGGAAGGCTAATGACTTGCTATTACTTCACAAAATTATGTTTGGTAAGTGTGGCATCAAGCCGGCGGAGTTCCTACCGGTGAGGGCTACCTCAGTCACCAGGAGTGGGCCCATCAAGCTCCAGGTTAAGACGGCTAAGCTCAATTGTAGGCGGTACTTCTTCGTTAACAGGACAATCGGGCCTTTTGAGAAACTACTAAAAATTGAGGCGGGTTACGCTACACTACTTTCAAAAAACTGGTTTATAAGGAGCTTAGTCCCTGAGGTCATGCATCTCTATCAGTTCTATAGCTATCCTCAGTTTTCTTCTTTTGTTATTCTATCTCACGATGTTGTTGTTATGTGTTGTGTTGGATCCTACTCTAGTGTTGTTTCTGCGCATAAGTGTCACTTATGTAATAAACATACATACATTTGTTGGGACTGTAGTTCAAGTGATGAGGTGGTGAGTGGAGGTAAATATAATAGAATACTCATAGATCTGTAAGATTATCTGGCGATGTGACGCCAATTAGACCTATGATTCTTCGGCTCCATCAAGGGAGATATAGGGGCTTGTTAAAAGGGGATTAAATACAAGACGACACTTCTAATGAGTCCCGTTTCCGACTTTTTTTTTACACAGATTCATTTTTTATACTCCGGATTTTTTGGAGCTGAAGGAGGAAACGGAAAATGCTGCCTTCGTCAATAAACGATTTCGGTACACACTTGTTGATTCGAATTTGACGAAGATTTCTGTTGCTCTTCTTGTTCAATTGCTGTGCTCCTTGAAGTTAAAACGTTGTGGGTGGCGCCAGCACAAAGAATAGCGTGAAAGAGCATGAAAATCGTACCATAAACGTTAGCTAGAAAAACTTTCAAACGTTATTTCGGAGCGCAAAAGGCCTGTTTTGCTCTGTTATTTGAAGAACTAGACCAATTTTCAGCTGCTCTTGTAAGTTTGAAACTGAGTTGTAGGAGCAGTCTCAAGTAATCGAGATTGCTGCTTTAAAAAATCGTTGGTTAAAGCACACCGAGAAAGTCTCTCAACTATCCATCGCAGAACTCCACTCATACGGGATTTCCACCATCAATGAAGCAATCTGGACAGGTGTATGGCAGATAGCTCCTCGAAACTGATATATCGCGTGAGCCATAGACACTTATCTAGTTCAGGCGGCCAGAGATGCTGATGCCCATCCCAAAAGTTTAAAGAGTCGAACTTGCTGCGGCCATCTTGATAGTGTTTTCAGGGCTTTCTTTTATTTCCGCCTCCATGCTGGTATTTCGATTCCCACCAATTCCTGAATGTTTCCATACCTGGCGCTCGTCCCCTTTCTCAATGCAATTCCTACAAGACAAAGAAAACTGACGACAAAGTCCGTACCCGTAAGAATTGCGCTCTCCAATCGCTGAGGGTCCGCTGCGCGCCACGCGGTTGGGTCGCGCGGCAGCGCGGCCGGTAGTTTAAAGGACGGGGCGCGCCCGAATCGCGCGCCGGAATACGGTGGCAGGAAATTCCGGTTGAGTTCTATAATTCAGTGAGTGACACAGCCGTGTTAAAATTGCCTACATCCTGTAGTTCCCTCCCTTGCCCGATTCGGAGGCAGATAGAACGCGGATCTCTAATGGAAAATAGGACATAAGACTGCATTTACATTCGCTGTATGTCTTTCCAAGCTCTTCTTGCACGCCACGACATGCTGTGGTAGCCGCCCCCCCCCCCAACTATCATACCGTCCACGCTAGTTTCGGACGAGACTGGAGCTGCCCATCTGGGGCCATATGCTCGTGTCCCCCGTTGGAGGCCCTCAAGTCCATCAACATATCTAGTCAGCCCCTAATCCCCCATCGTGAGACTCGGGGTAGACCGGCATACGGCCCGGAGGCCTGCGGCTTCGTTTAGAAGACTTAACAAATTGTCATATTAATACGGATGGGCACTATTCAATATCACCGGCTGCCGCTTTGCGACATGCCTACGATGGCACGTAAAAACACCCCCACACATGCAATCGATTGGGTCAGGCCTTCGCGATGGGGCGCGCGCACCGTGCAGTGGAGGTGGAGCAGTGGAGCCGACGACGCGGCATAGTGCACTGGCTTAGCAGCTTCGATGGAACTGGAAACGATTACAACACTTGGTGCAGTATTTATGAGCACACGGCAGTTCTACTGGAGTTCGAGTAACCCGCGCAACGTGCTAGCAACGGATAACGCGTAGTATTATGTAGTATGATGTAATGCGTAGTACTATGTAGTATGTGGTAATGTACATGTCCATGTACATTGATACATGAGATGTAATTTACTTCGATTTTTCTAAAGCATTCGATAGCGTCGACCGTTCTAAACTTAAGCAAAACCTGAACATCTGAAGTTCCACCCGTTAGTGTGTTAATGGATACAGAACTTTCAGAACGTAGTGTTCAAGTCAACATAGGAGTTACTTTTTTAGTCTGCAAGCTAGTGAAGAGCAGAGTTCCCCAGGGAGGGGTCTTTTCTTCAACTCTCTTTGATATATATGTAGCTGAGCTGACGTTAATTCTCGAGGGAAGGGGCGTTATTTGTAAGCAGTTTGCAAATGATATCAAGATCTATAGGAAATTTGAATGTGGAGAGAATACATCGTGCATTGGAAAAGTTTTATGAGTGGTCAAATCTGGTAGTTACCTCTTGCCTCCGAGAAATATGTACACATGAGATTGGGACGGTCGGAGTGCTCTGATCGATAAGCGTTGAAGTTCACGTACCTTATCTTTAGATGTGTTGGAACAGACGATAGACAACTTTTAGTGCACGCATATAAAACATATGTAAGACCAGTAGTGGAGACCCTAACCCTAAGGCCAAAATGATGAAGTCAACTCAAACTCCCATGCTTCATCCCTGGAAGCTTTCCATTTCATAACCGTGGAACTCTAACCTTTGACATTATCACCAAGGGCATGTAGGTTCTTTTAGCTTTCATTCAGATTAATTCTGGGCAGAGATAATTGTTTAAATCCGGCATTTTGGACCAAACCCATATAATAACGTCGAAATTGATGCGATTCTTTAAAAAAATGTGGATTTCAAGAGGTCTGTATGAGCAAAACTGATTGTGTGACGCATACACTCAGTAAGCAACTGCATCTACAACCACGAATCGTAAGAGCAGTTCCAAAGTGCATTTATTTAGCATCTACCGTGCCTCAGTTTCGTAACAGCTGTAGCGAAGTGCTTTTCCTTAGCGTTTACTGTAAAATACGGCGGGCCGTGAATGTAATTTCGAATTACGTTAAGTTGGCACTGTCTTCCTTAATGTAAACTCCTGCTCCCCTCTACTAAGCCAGTAGACTATGCCGCGTGATCGGCTCCACTGCACGGTGCGCGAGCGCGCCCCATCGGGCTGGGTGGCAGCAGGGCACCATGAACTTCGCACTCACGCATCCACACGGTGTTTTCTCGATAACAGAAGAGCATTCCGAAAAAATTAACTATGGTTTTGCACGTCCCACACGGGACCCTACATCCTGTGAAAATTGCATCGCAAAATCTCACCGCTACTCTGGAGGCTCTCCTTGTAACAAGCATCATAGAATCATGAGTTTTATTCCAAAATAATGTTTCCAGAAAATTTTAAATCCCGAGCATGTGGCGTTCTTGGATGTGATCGTGTAGAAATTGCGCCATACACTCATAAACTATGCCGCTTTGTTTGTTTGATTGATTGTATAAGCTAACATGGAGTCCCTTCATAGGACATTTCTCGTCATTCATAATATGGCTTTCGTTTTATTTTGAATTTCAGCAGTAGTTTGGACCATCTACGATTGCTTACAACTTGCAAGGGCATTTAATTATCTATTAATTAACCACATGTTCTATAGTAACTGTGGGAAGGATTATTTCCCGCCTCCCGTTTAAAGATTGAAAATTGCTGTTCGGTCATCCTCACTGATCATCTCCTGCACAGCCTTGGGCGAATCTGCTTTTCTATCTTGCTCAGCTTTTGGTTGTCAAAAATTAGTAACAGACGGAAGTTTTCGTTACACTTGATTTCGCTGATGTAGTTATACGGTAGTGATGCACGAAATTATTCATGTGTCACCTGTATTATCATTCGTCCCCTAGATCATCGAGTTGCTCGAGGTAGAGCTAGCAGTGTCTCCACTCGTCCCTGTCGCGTGCCAGAGTGCTCCAATGGATCTTCCTCGCTGGAGGGACAAGAAGAGCGTTCAGGACTTTTACGAAGAAGTGCGACCAAAGCGTTCGCGGGCGTCCATGTGTTCCCCTGTCATCCTGCGGAAGTCAGTGTGACGGCTCTCGTCCAGCCGGTGTCTCTAAAGCGCATTACGTAGCCAGTTCAGCTAATTTTCGATGGGTCTATGCGGCAGCGTCTTTGGCCTTCGAAGTTCGACGAAGTTCTTCTCCAACTGCGAGCACCGTCCTCTCCATTCCCTGCTGCACGAAGCTGATCGCCTGCTCATCCTGCTTTCGTACAGCTGAGGTCTCTGAGGCGTATTTTAGCACAGGAAGAAAAGTGGAGCCGAATGGGTGGGTACCAGGGGTGTGCGTAAATGAAATTTAAAATTTCGTAAATTGTAAATCGTAATTACGAGAAAACCGTCGTAAATCGTAAACCGTAAATCGTAAGTCACTTTCAAATCAAATGTTACACGCTTCTAGAAAGTCGACAAAACTGTAAATTCAAAAACTTAACTCAAGCCTATGCATGGTTTTCCAACAAAAAGGCTGCATCGTTTGAATATCCGTTAAATTCCAAATTTACTACTAATTTTTCGCTTGGCCTAGAATTTAGCAAAAACAACGAATATATCGCTGGCGATACTAAAAATTAAAAAAAACATTTTACTACTGAACAGTGCAGCGAAAACAGCAACTGCGCATGTAATATTCTAACAAGCATACTGGGCCGTACGATTGCGCCTTGCGTTCTGAGTGAATGCATGGCGCAATCCCATCGTGTATCGTACTGAAAGATCTACGCTTTTCAACATTTTGAAATGAGTCCTTAAACATTCTTATGGCAGACGGATAAAAAACTTTGGGCCGCCGGAACAGTATGGTCATAGCTCTTACCATCTTTGTAGCCCCCTTAAAATAGAAAGATTAAGGTATAATGTCCCGCCTCCGAGGCCGTCCACGGCATCGGTGACTACTCCTTGGACGGCCGTGGAGGCACGCTTGGTGCGGTCGTGGGTCACAAGTATTCTCAGACGAGAAACAGGTGGCTGACAACGTTTATCTCCTCTTCTATTTGACATTGATACGTTACCTACGGGTTAGTGGGGCCTCACTCCTTACGTGGGGTCCGCCCTCCTACTGCTACGAGCCCTACGGGGCCTTTTGGTCCGGCCGTTCTAGGGCGACGGGGGGATGTAGTCCCGGCGCCCCCTGTTGTGACGTCTTCCTTGAGTCGGACTGGTGCAGGTCGACGGTGGGAGGGCGAGGCGATGGCCGGTGAGCGAACAGTAGGACGAGAGCTGGTGTGTTTCGGAGAGGCGGCCTTTTATGCGGTATTTTGGCGTCCATATGCGATCGTTGACCACCGGCTGACTGATCAAGACGTGGTGATAAGTCGAGACGCAGGTCGCGACACGGGGGGCCGAAAAGCAGATGGCGCGATTGCAGATTTGGGCTTCACCTAGACTAAATGACACAACATGCTTACTCAATCGACGCGAAGCCTACTGGCCTAGAGTCCGTATCTGAGAAGGATGAAGTTGACGGACTAGTGATGAGGCCTCTTGGTTGGTCACTCTCGAGTTTTACGTTTTCTTGGGGCGCCTACGAGTTCGATCTAGGAGATAAACAAACACAAACAGTAACAACATTGGATGTCTTCCGCGCACTGGCGCGATCGGCTTGGTTGCTTGTCATCAGGGTACGCTGATGCACGGGTGTTGGCTTGACGTTGTCCTTGTTGTAGTCATCTGTGGCTGTACGCTGACTTGATGGCATTGGATGTGGCTCTTGATGCAGCTTGACGGCGGAACGACAGGACTGGGGCTGGACATGGCGGAGCGGATGTCGGAATCTGAGTTGGGTAGACGATGGAAGTTGAAGCTGGAGGTAATGCAAAAAGATAAATGAGTCGTTTTTGACTAGTGAGCGCTTTTGTGCGCTTTTTTGTTGGGCTTTGCGTGAGGAGGAGAGTTTTCAACTTCGCTCTCAAGTGAGAATTTCGAAATTCGTCGTATCAGTGAGTTTGCTTTGGGTCAGTAAAACGAAATGCGGCCCCCCACCGCGAGTTGTTAGTGAAATCAAGCGTTGTTAATATTTTCAACGGTTAGTAAGTGCGAGTTCGGGGTGTTGCAGTGAGATACGCAGTGAATTGATGACAGCGTATCCGACGTGATAAATTGTTAGTTGTGATAGGGAATCGGAGCATTAGAAATTAAACGCCACAGCTAGAAGTTTTGTTCCAAAAGAGCCTTACTATGTATCCTGAAGTTGACGCATTCCGAGTGGATTTTGCACTGCCAGCGTTGGGGACCAAACAATGCTCCTCTTGGCGTGCCCTTTCCTCCGCCCCTATAGGCCTTCCACTGGGCGCCGCGCCGGTGTTGTTTGCTAGGGCCTAAAATTGCGCGCCGTGCGATACCATTCTTCGTCCGTAGACGGCCCCTGAACTCTGAACGCGGCGGCTGATGCGGGAAGCATATGTCAGTGGATTCGACTGGTGAAGAAGTCAACGCCATCGCTCAACAGGTGAGGAGAGTTTATGCTAATGTTTGTTATGATGAACCGATGTGCTGTCTTTGCGGCGCGTCGAGGCTGCACCCGTTTTTGCTCGAGAGCTGGTTTTTCTTTACTTGTGTCGTTGTTGTTTGGCCAGAGCTTGTGGTGCAGCTAGTTCTAATGGATACAACTGTGTTACTGACCCTGTTAGGAACTTCCCGTTGGTTGTGCGCATTACTGCAGATCTAGCCACGTCTGGAGCGTAGTTGAGTTTGGTTATTACCGCTAATGGCCAAAGTCCTCGTGGGGTGTTGTCGTCACCCATGATTACCACGTCGCCCACCCCTGGAGTAATGTTGGCAGAACGGGGCTGGCGGATTCGTAGTTGCTGACGCTCTTTTAAGGCTGCTAGATAATCTGAGCGCCATAGGTCCCAGAACAGGTATTGTAATTGGAGCTACTCCTTGTACCAGGCTGCTAGCTTATGGGAAGCGTCGAAAAGGTCTTGAGGGATCTGAGGGATTGGTGGTATCTGCATGTTGACCTCTGGTGATATGAAGTCGGCGGGTTTCAGTGTGTGCGCGAAGGTATCCGATTCTCGAAACGGAGTGATCGGACGGGAGTTTATGATTGCTTCGATCTCCACGACCGTTGTCTGCAGTGTTTCAAGCTGCAACAAGGAGCGTCCGACGGACTTCTGAAATGCTGATTTGAGTAGTGCAACCAACCTTTCGTAGAAGCCCCCTTCCACGGCGATAGGGGCGTGATGAATCTCCACTCGATCCTGTGTCTCATGACCAAGTCGGAGATCTTGTTCCAGTTGGCAGGAAAGTAGATGATCTTCTAGATAGTGTCTTTCGCGCCATGAAAGATTGGGGCGTTGTCGCTGTAAATAATGTCTGGTGTTCTCCTGCGCGCTAGAAATCTTCTGAGCGCCAAGAGGCATTCTTGAACTGCTGTTAGAGACTAGTTCAAGATGGACTGCTCTGGTTGCCACGCAGGATATTAGGCATGCCCAGGCTTCTCTTTTTGAGGACAGCGCGTCTCTATAGCAGATACGACCTAGATAGTCAATGCCAACGAACTGGAATGGTCGTGACCGCGAGGTTCGTTCTTTCGGAAGTGCAGGCATGTTGGGGTATCAGTTTGCGGACCCATTTGCCTTTTTGCACGTGGTGCAAGTGCGAAGAACTTGAGTAACTGCGCGTCGTATAGATGGAATAAAGAACTTTTTACGTAAACTGGCAATGGTAGCGTATGTTCCCGAGTGATACTGTGATACGTGGTGATGCTGGATTACCGTTTGAGTCAGTCAATGATGAGGAATTAATGGACATCATGTGGTCCTACGTGCGATGGACATCGAATGATGCCACTTTCAGTCCATTTTGCATTGAAGCGAGCTAGGTTTATTTGCTGTGCGAGTATAAGGGTTGTCTCTGCGGCTTCGACGTCTGCGACTGTGATGGCGAGCTCGCTGGAGATTTTGTTCATGATTGGTAGACTGGCAAGAAGTCGCTGTTGCACGTTTTGCGAAATGCGATCGAAAATGAGTTTGCGGACATACTTGAGCACGTAAGCCGTGGTGTTAACAAGCTTGGTATAGCGATGTGTGGCCGAAAATGGAAGCACTGACTCGAACTCAGTGTTGTCAGTTGAATTCACTTGGGGTGCCCCGGCTTTCTTTCTTCGTCAGCTGAAATGGAGTTGAAGGTCATGTCCATATTTGGCCATTGCGCTTGGGGACTCAAGATGAATCGCGGGCCAGTCCATCACATGTGATTTCATGCCTCGTCTGTTGTTAATCCACGGGTAGCGCAGTCTGCTGGATTATGTTCTGACGCAACGTAGTGGAACGCGGTAGGAATGCCTTGTTCCTTAAGGGCCTCTACAGAGTCTCGCGGCAGCACCACGAGAACTCGTCCATATCGCTCCCGCCGCAGTGGAACCCACGCTGCCACTGTGGTGGATGTCGTGGCGCGGACGAGTTGTCGCGGAGCCGCCGCTCGCAAAGGTCCCCGAGGGCTGCCGCAGTTCACGACGGCTCTCACCCGCAGCGCAAGGAGCTGCGGGTGAGACTCGCCGGGGACGTGATAGATGGGTGTCGACAATGGTTTATTTAATTGGAAACATTTTTTAAACGAATTTACATGCTAGGAATGTAATAGGTTGGTGCGTAATTTCTGTCCACAAAAGGGCTTGACAACCAGCAATATAAGCACCGCTAGTGTCGACAAATGGAGGCGTAGGGAATCCTCAAAACGTAACGCAAAAAAAGCCTTAGCACGATATTGGGTACCCTTGATTGCACGGAAAACCTTCGTTGCCTTCCAGCCACAAGCGAGCCGTGTGAGGTTCAGGGAAAACCCTTGCACAGAAATGCAACAATAAAGCTGACCGTTTTTTTAAGTATCAGCTATAACTGAATCGGACAGACCGCCCGGACTCAACAAGGCATCGGAGGGAGTGCTGTCATCATAAGGGCTACCACGTTACCTCCGAGCTTCTTTTCAACCGAGGAGCTCTTAGTGGAGTTAGAACGACAAAAGTGAGAGCAAACACAAAATGGCACAGAACTGTTGAGTTATAAGGAGTGTTCTATTAGATACATTCGGGGCTTACATTCAAGAACTCCTAACTTGGCATAGAAAACGCTTCTTCACAAAAGAAAAAGGGTTTTGCTTACTACATCTCTGACATTCTTAGAAGCCGCAACTACGGCAAAAGTACGCAGTATTGCGTACAGTGACCCTCGCGGCGCCGCACCACCCGCCGCTGTCATGGCGGGTCCGCGGCACCCGCAAGACTCTGCTGCCGGCCTAAGGGACGCGATCGACTTATGTATAGATACCACTCTGTTTTGCACAAATGTTTTGAACTTCTTTTGTGAATGGACCCAGGGGAGCGTTATTAGCGAGTCGGAGAATATGTGAATTGCAGCTAGAGGAATGTCCAAGTTCTTGGAGAAGTATTGCGCCAGCCGTGTGCTTATTACGGCTGCCAGGAATTCAGCGCGCGGTATGGTAATGGGTTTCGCATCGTTGAGACGTGACTTGGCCATTATCAGACGCGACGTAACTGCGGACTTGGAACGGCAAAGTAGGTAGGCACAACAGGCATAAAGGCGCTTAGATGCATCTCCGAATATACAGAGTTCGTACCGCTCGAACCCTGAGGGGGTGGGTAGGACTTGCCTTGGTATGGGTGATCTCTGAGGTTTTAGATTGGCGCGTATTGGTGACCACTTTTTTAGATCTTCACGGTCTAGAGGCTCATCCCATCCACGTTGCTTGGACCACAGGTCTTGAACAAAAATTTTGATGGGAGACAAGAACGGAACTAGCAGACCGAGGGGGTCGTAAGTTGACGCCAGTGCCTTAAGCGCGGTTCGCTTAGAGGTTACTTGAATGTCCAAGGCTTTGATTGGTATACTGAGCGTATCTCGATGTGGATTCCACCTGATGCCTAGCAGTGTTATGCGGCCTGGATCTGAGATCCGATCTGGTTGAGCGATCATGTTGTTGACGGAGGTACAATTGCATATGAACTGTCGATTCATATGCATTTGCGTGAAAAGCAGCTTAGTTTCGTTATATTTGCGTACTGCTTCTTCACAGGAGACGGCTCCGATAAGGACGTTGTCCACATAGGTATTGCCTTCTATCTCCTTGGTAAGCGGCGTAGGTCTGCGACGTAGGTACATCTGCATTGCTGCCGCGAGCATGAAAGGCGATGCATTGACTCCGAACGCAACGCGAGTGAACCTGAAAATACGCATATTTTCTTGATATGGTGGTTGATTGGGGTCCTTTAGCCATAAAAATCTAGTGGCATCTCGCTGCGAACCTTGAAGACGGATCTGGTGGAATGCCCTGTCAACGTCTGCAGTGAGAAGAAATCCGTGTAGCCGTGCCCGAAGCAGGATCCCGGTTAGCTCTGGTATCTAGTATGGGTCCTTGGTGGATGCAGTCGTTGAGACTAGGCGCACCTCGAATTTTGGACGACGTGTCAAAGACCACACGGAGTTTGGTGGTTAGTGACGACTCTTTATAAACTTCCTGGTGGGGTATGTAGTAAACCCGATGGTCGTCGAAGACGTATTCGCCTGCCTCCTCGGTAAAACCCGCGGCTATGTGGTCCTTTATTGCCTTCGCATACTGCGCACAAGCGACTGGTGATTTGCGAAGTTTTTGATACTGATTCACAAGACGGCAAAAGGCCAGCCGTTTGTTATCTCTCAGCTTCGGGTGACTGTCCATGGAAATTGAACATAAAGAAATCCGTTAATAAATTCTGCTGTTCGGCGAAACCTAGCCAGGATGCGGTTGTCTAGCTCTGAATCTGCGTTTTGATGATGGTCCTCCATGATGCCTATTGACTCGAGTGACCATAGCCGCTTGATCACATCCTCATCCTCATCGTGGAGAGGTGCGACGATGGTGTGTGGGCTTTCTGGTGACCCATTTGAAAAACCGTATTTCCTGAAACGATAGTGCCAAATCTTGAGCGGCTTAACACCAAACGTGATGGTAGGGGTATGGGAGCTTCTGGTGTCATCACTCTCCAATAGTTATCGATGCCGACAAGAATATCAGGCGTGACTGAGCACTGTGAGTGACAACTCGATATCCCTCTCTACGGTGAAGTCGATGTCTTCTGTGGTTAGGTGTGGCGTATTCTGCTGATTGTGATAGTTCGTTTCGTCGTGGCTAAGATAGCCAGTTTTTGGTTAAATTTGTGAAGGAAGCTACCATGGTTATGCCTGAAACTTCTGGGGTTTTTGGCCGCCAAAGGTAAGGAATGTGCGTGGTTTCTCGTTCGTGATTGGGAGCTTCAAACGACTTGCTGTTTTTGTGTTGATGAAGCTACTTTGTGCGCCTGAGTCTAAAAGAAGAAGGACTGGCAATGTGGCATTAGTGTCATGGATGCGAGCGCTTGCTTTTACGAGCATAAGGACTGAATACTCTGCGCCATTGTTAGCTTCAGGTGCTTTCAACGCCTGGTAGCAACGATTCAAAAGTTCATACTCTTCGTCTGAGTCTAGTGTTACGTGTTGCGTGAATGAGCGACAGGGCGAACGTCCCCTGTTTTTAGCTGTGCTACTATAGTCGCGGTTGTTGTGCGAGGCTCTGAAGCTGACTCGTGGAGGGGATTGCGATCTTCGAAAATAGAAACTTTCTGCTGAGCGTCAGGGGGATCTTTCTCTCGTTGGACTTGTCGACTGATACCTATCTTGAGATGGGCTCCTCGATGGGTAGCGATCCCTCGAGGGGCTGTACCGATCGTAGCGGCTGGCTCTGACCTCGCTTGGCCTGGAACGATCTCGATTCGTGGGAGATTGGCCTCTGTATGGCCGATTCTGGCATAGCATTTCGTGGTGGTTTCCTCCACATCGTCTGCACTCTGGATAGGAACAGCTGTCGCGTGAGTGACCACTTCTGAGACACCTGAAGCATAGGGATCGATTACGCGCTATGCGGCGACGTGTGTCTGGTGGTATGTCAACGTGGTAACGAGAACTGCTGTGGTTTGGGGAGTTGCACAAACTGCAGAGCTTAAGACTGCTGCGCAGGTTATGCGACGGCGAGCGCGAGGAGCTGTATGTGGAAACACCTGCGTTACCGTCTCTGTGGCAGAGTGTAGTTGAGTCTTCGTATTTTTCTCTGGACACCATAATGTTGTCCAGGTGGTGCATGACTTGGACTAAATCAAAGTCTGTGCCAGCTTGGAACTCGAGATCGTGCAGTTTCTGCTGTACCTCTAATGGAAACTTTCCCTTAACCAGATCGAGTATAGGGATCACTGTGCGGAAGTCCTCAAATTTACGTAGGCCTTGTAGAATACCTGAAATTCGAAACCATGTGTTTCGCAAATCAGAGGCAGAGGGTCCCGAGGGCAGTAGATGTTGCAGTTGTCGGTGAAGTACGACGCATGCTCGATGTGGACGGTCGTACCTTTTCTTTAATGTCTGCACAAGCTGGTGGTAGTCGCACTCTTCTGGGTCTAAATCCAAAACGATTTGAGCTTCGCCCTTCAACAAACTTCGAAGGTAAAGGAATTTGTAGACCGTAGAAATGGTTGGATCACTATCTACAGCGAGCTCGAATGCACTCCAGAACCTGCGAAATTGTGTTATGTCTCCGGTGAACGGCTCTAGTTCAAGCTTACCTATCGTATCGAGGGGCGTACCTGAGATGTCGGAGTACCTTCGTCGTTCTGTGAGGGTAGTGTGGTTCTCGTGAAGTATGAATTGCCTTGCTCTGCGAGTTGTAGTTCCTTCGTCTCGTTCGACCTCGCTATTTCCGATGAGCCCAGGATCTGAGCGTGTGTGTCGTCGCCGTTGTACGGGGGTTGTTCGGTCGAGACGTCGCCCAACCCGCTGCCAGGTTGGTTTTTTTTGTCAACGACGCAACCTCCTCTAGTCACGTGCGAAGAGTGGTAATGATCGCTTCAGTCGAGAGCAGCGTTTCTTCGAGTTTCATGCCTTCCATGTAGTTGGCGTAGGCTTCGTTGTCGACTTCGGGGCTAGATGAATTGCAGACTAGGGTGAGGAATGCGTGCTGGCGGTCCTTGACTGTTCGAACGGCTGCTTGTAATTCTGCCATGTGCGTCTGTACGGTGTACTTGAGGTGCTCTAAGTATTCGGATTCTGGCTGCGGATCTAAACAATCTGATCAAGAAGGTATTGAGGAATCTTACCTCTCGCGAATTCGAGAGTTTTGATGGACTTTGTAAGGTTGGCCTTGCAAGCGCTGACGGTGGACATTGTTCGTGTGAAAACTTGGGCAGGAGGTAGTAACTGCCGCTGTGTTACCCAAATCTAAAAGAGGCACTATGATTGGCTGTCTACAGCCGTAGGGCGACTCTGGCCGGAGCGACCGGATACCAAGCCTGGAGGTCCTGTGAGGTTGCGGGCGGAGTTCAAATCCGTTTGCATTCTTCCTGGCGACAGCTACAATCCCTCCAGAGGGGTTTCCTCCCCATTCCCCCCGCATGCGTGCGACCTAGCGCCTCAACCCTCCTTGAGGGCTGTCCTCGAGGAGAGCTCGTGCCACTCAAGGCTCCAAGGGTTAGAGGCGGCGGTCGCGAGGGTGGATGGAGGCGATACCCCGTTCTGGTCTCCCTACGTAGTATTACGTGTGGGAACTCTGACTCCACCCCACCTTCTAGCACTGCCTTTCCGTTTTAGTCGCGGAGGGCACGTGTGGTTCCCTTCCAAGGCCAGGCGTGGGTTTTCCCACAACTGGCCCGGCCGATGCACCATGTCGCGCCTCCGAGGCCGTCCACGGCATCGGTGACTGCTCCTTGGGCGGCCGCGGAGGTACGCTTGGTGCCGTCGTGGGTCACAAGAATTCTCACACGAGAAACAGGTGGCTGACAACGTTTATCTCCTCTTCTATTTTACATGGGTACGTTACCTACGGGTTAGTGGGGCCTCACTCCTTACGTGGGGTCCGCCCTCCTACTGCTACGAGCCCTACGGGGCCTTTTGGTCCGGCCGTTCTAGGGCGACGGGGGGATGTAGTCCCGGCGCCCCCTGTTGTGATGTCTTCCTTGAGGCGGACTGGTCAAGGTCGACGGTGAGCGGACAAGGCGACGGCCGGCGAGCGAACAGGAGGACGAGAGCTGGTGTGCTTCGGAGAGGCGGCCTCTTATGCGGTATTTTGGCGCCCAAATGCGACCACGGGCTGACAGATCACGACGTGGTGATAAGTCGAGACGCAGGTCGCGACATATAATGTTGAATTGTTGGCTCGTGAAGCTGAGCACCGAGATTGTTACAACACCTAATTCGGTTTACGTTTCGGCGGTTTCGTCTTCTTCGCAGTCTTTGTGGTGGAAGCCGAGGAGCTCCACCAGTCACCGCCAGAGGAAGGTGAACGTTGGTGAAATTCATGATTCACCAACGTTCACCTCCTTCTAACGGTGACTGGTAGAGCTCCTCGGTTTCCACCACAAAGGCTCCGAAGAAGGCGAAACCGCCGAAACGTAAGCCGAATTAAGTATTGTAACAATCTCGGTGATGAGCTTCACGAACCAACAATTCAACACGATGCATTATGCCGAGATTCATGGAAAGTCAGACATGGAGTTAACGTACAGGGTGCGCCAAAATTATGGCGACAGCACATGCGCAAACAATTTGACCTTTTATTCGGAGCGTTTGCTTTTTTTCGTGCTCTTATTGTTTTTATTGAGTCAACTAGTTTATGCTTACCTCAGTCAAACATAACAATAAGTCGTTTTTCAAGATAGTGAAGGGTTCGTGCCACCGTTCTTAAATCATTGAGCTTTACCGTCAAGGCTTCTCGGCACGCTACATTCACCACCGTCTTGGAGTTCATCAGAGTATTATGAATAGGTCCATCAGACGCTAAGAAGACCTGGGAACCGAGGATGATAGATCCGGACGGGAAATACACTTATCTGTTACAACTACGGACAACATTAGGAGGGTACGTGAACGAATTCGCAGGAAGCCGGCGCGCTCGGTCCGCCGGTTGTCGGGAAAATGGACATCATGGAGACGTCGTTGAGAAGATTCTTCCGTAAACTGGGACTTAAAGCCTACAAGAAGACCCACGTGCACCCTCCTGGACCTTCAAACAGGAAGGAGTTCCAGCTCACAGAGCAAGAATTCTGCAAGACTGGTGCCAAGGCAACTTTCCGCCATTCACCAGCTTCCACGAGTGGCCGGCCAACTCTCCGGATTTGAATCCTATGGATTACACGGTCTGGCCAGCTCTGGAAGCCAAAGCCTGCGGGAAACCTCACCGCCCCGTGGATCCTTTGAAGAAAGGCGTGGGATGAGCTCAACGCGCCTTACTTGCGTGCCGCCGTCGGTGCCTTCCCGAAGCGCCTCAGAGTCTATATCGACGCCGATGGCGATATCTTCGAATCTCAATGTTGCGTATAGTTTGCAATAGACTGATAAACATTATCTCATCGTTGGTTTCTCGAAAGTACCGCATTTTCTCTCTCGGCGAATTGAAAACCTTGTCGCCATAATTTTGGCGCACCCTGTATAACTTCCTTGAGGCACCTTCAGTTTGGCATCTTCGTAGACAGACAATTTTTATTTAGAAGGTGTCCAGCTTGGTTTGAAAGAAATTCTATTTCACTTATGAGTTGGGAAGAACACGGTTAAAGTTAAAACTGGATCAGTTTGAGCATGCAGAAACCAATTTTAAACGCAGCAAGTGAAAAAGGTGTATAGATAGCTGCAGGAAGGTAGTTACACATCTGTTGCTCAATGAGATACCAGGTACCAAACAATAACCACAGTGCGATACTCGAATTCAGAAGCTCTGTTAATTGTAAAGAGATTGCAAGGAAGACGTTTCTCAACTTTAAAAGTGCTCTAGGTTTTGAACCATCGATCGACAACGTCATCGCGATAACCGAAACCACTTACAGCGCAAGTTTTCTAGGCAAGTTTGCCTGCATTTTTCCAATTTGAAAACTAAGATATGGTACTATATTTAATAATTCTCTGCACTCACTCCGACCACCCTTCGCCAGTTCTTTAACAAAGGTTTGCTCTCTCAGATTATGCAGCAGCAAGTGAATCAGTTGGGGTAAATGCAATAGCCTCAATCAAACCTCTGAAAAGGGAGAACAAAGGTGCCAGAACCAGACAGGCCTTTTATTGAAATTTTCGCTTTGACCGCCCTTTGTATAGCAATTTGCATCGCCCTATGAAGTGCAATATAAAACGATAGAAACACCAATGGCTTATGCTTTCCATATGAGTGTAGACCCTGCATTCAATCACGAGTGATACTCGGTAGTGGATTTCTGCCAATTCTATTCATGTAAGATTAAAATGAATCTATTATAAACAAATTCCCTGAGCGTTATTACCAAATAGGACGTGGGTGAAATATTTCTCGTTCCTCTTTCTTAAAGAAACTGCCTTCAACGTCTTTCTGTGGGTTGGATTTCTTCGACTATAAAAATGCGATCTGTCTTACTAGCTCTCGGCCGGAAACGGAGGAATCCAGTCTCCTAGAGAGGAGGTTATTTTCCAATGATGTATTGCACTTGTTTCTCCTCTTGACTTGTCCGGTTCCAAACTTCATTCCTTACAATGTTAGAGAAATGTAAACGTTAGTTAAGCCACAGTAACACATTAGAAATCAAAAACAACTTTAAAAGAAATTGGGAATGCGCTATAAGAGGAGACCAGGAGTGGGCACATCTTTACAACCCTGTACCCATACATTTGGGCCCCAGTTGTTTGTTGATCAATGATCACATTTATGAAAATTTACATTTACGACCCGGAATGTCGTAAATCGTAAATAGTAAAAAATTTGGCAAAAATAGCCGTAAATCGTAAATCGTAATTACGCACACCCCTGGTGGGCACGGACGTTCTTCGTCTTCCTCACGCCTTCTTCGGCGCTCTTGAAAACAAAGCAAGCCGCTCGTTTTCTCCTGCCCAGCTCCGGCGCAAGTTCGAGACCATGTTGACTTCGCGACCCAGATAAAGGAACTTGTCTTCAGTCTTCGCGTCAATGACGACGTCGTTGTACATAGAATGGTGAACTCTTGGTCGTGAATCCACTGTGCAGCCCTCGAAGAGTACTCTTATGTACTGAGTGGGAACGCCCTGAGTGGGCAGCGTTTCGATGACCGCTTTAGTTTCGACAGAGTCGAATACCTTCTTCAGGTCGATGAACGTAAGACACAGCGACAGGTTGTACTATCGCGATGCTTCGATGAGCTTCGTGATGGTGTGTATGTGGCCGATCGTGCTGAATCCTCTCCGAAATCTGCTGTTGGTATGGCTGTTCTTTGTCCAGCGTTCTGTTAATCCCATTCACGATGACTCAAGTGAACAGCTTGTGGACTACCAACAGATCGGACGATCACCGTCACCCAAAGACTTGTTCTGAGAGCGCCACAATTTCGTGTTGTTCGGTAAAATATAAAGCCAATGCACATCTTTATTTTGCCAAGGAGTAACTAGGTGTTGGATGGTGAGTTGGCCTGAAAACTTTCAGTTATGCGAAAACTAGGCCACTTACTAGGAAAGGTTTTTTTCGAAGAACGAAACGAACCACATAGAGGTATATCTGGCGCTGTCATTAATACTCAACAAATCTATGCGCAACCTTAGAGCATCGTATATCAAAGGCCCGTTTCTTACTAGTGGGATCATTAAATGGGGCGTTAGCCGTAAGAGAAGGCTGATGAGTGGTGTTGCAAATCTTCATGTGTCGTGGAGAGGACCTCATCTCATCGATGTCGTTGAGACGAGAGGCAATACATAGACAATAACACATCGGAACTAGCAAGCAACGCTCATCTGGCTGCCCAGATGGCAGTCGTTTCCTAATTCCTAGTTGGAGAGGCGCTCTAAAAATGGTTGCTTGTCCAAACAAACGTGGAAAGTAAGGGCAGTGTTCACTAAATAATGTGCAAGCAGCATATAAAAACAAGTTAGCGGATTCTTAAGCAGTTAATCAAGCGAGGATCATTCAGATACACCTAAAATTTAGGCCAAAAGGCCTAATGTTTGTTGTTGAAGAAGTTGACAACCGAAAAAAGTTGGCATAATACGGCACTATTGTACTTCCACAACTCCACGGGTCGAGCGAAGGTCGAAAAAGAAACGATTCTCCCAAACTTCGTCTGTTGGATTATTTGGGGTGCTGATCACGAATCTGACATCCGTTTTCGAAATTTCAGCCGACCACGGTAGGTTACGGTAGGTACGGGTGACTAAGGCTGCCAAGGTCATAATCACCGATTTCGCCCAAACTTTGCCTAGGGGTTATTTGGAGTGCTGATCACGAATATGACATCCGTTTTCCGTTTTACGCTGGAGTTCGGTAGCTACGGGTAAGGAACACTTCAGAATGGATACCTGATGGTAGACTGAATATCTGAAGAAGTATCTTACCTTTGCACTGCAGTTGTGACGGCATTTATTCACTTTTGTGGCATCTACATACACCAGCAGGTTGGTGTATCTGCATGGAGTCGTTACAATTAGGGCATACAGGCCTTGCGAGCAATCCCATCTTTCTACGCCATTCCTGGAAATCGCTTGCATCGACGTTTAGCTTCTCAACGACGTCCTTCAGTTTGAAGTCGCACAGTTCTTCCTGGCGGCGGTTGTAGAACAGTGCCTGGAAGGTCATGATGCTTACCAGGGAAGGGTCTCGGGCGTAGGTCTGAACAAAGGAAATGGACAGTATTAGGTTGTTGCATAAGTTCTCGGACGTTTGGGGCATGAAATATTTATTATCACAACATACGAACAGCAATATCAAATAATTTGAAGTAACCACCCTTTACATCAATTGTCTTTCGCCAACGTGTTGGTAAGTCATAGATGCCTTTTCTCCAAAACGTGGCCGGTTGTGATTCGAAAAATGTGAGCAGTGCCTCCTTGACATCCTCTCGGTTCCTAAATTGCTGGCCGTCCAAATAGCGTTGAAGGCTTGAAAACAAATGATAAGCAGAAGGAGCGAGATCTGTTGAGTAAGGTGGATGTGGAAGAGCGGTCCATCCGTAGTCCGCCAACTCAGGGGCCCTCAACTTCCTCAGTTGGTTGACGTAAACCTCTTCGTCCAGCAGCTCCCAGTATTCTACGCCAAGAACGCTCCACCAAATGCATAGCATAACCTTTTTCACGTGAACGTTGGGTTTCGGAACGTCCTCTGCCTCTCCAGTTGCGTCAACCCACTGTGCACGCCGATGATAATTAGAGTAGAGTATCCACTTCTCATCCCCAGTGACAAGGTTGTCCAGCCATCCTTGGGTACGTCTGAGGGTAAGGAGAGACAGAGCGACATCGGCTCTGCGATCCATGTCATGTTGTGTCAAGTCGTGAGGTACCCAGCGACCCAATTTTTGCACCTTGCCAATCGACTTCAATCCTCGAACGACTGTTGAGTGACTAACACCAAGAGTGCTTGGTAGTTCGCGAGTGGTTTGGTATGGGTCCGCTTCTACTCTACTTCGGAGGCCATCCACATCCAGTGTCATCGGGCGCCCTTCTCGTTCATTATCTTCAACGGAGAAATCACCAACTGCAAACTTCGAGAACCACCAATACACAGTACTTCGAGGAGAAGCACTCTCGTTGTAAACATCCTTCAGGTGACGATACGATTCGTTGGCATTGAGGCCAGATTGATGCAGGAATAACATGACGTGCCGAATATGCGTCTCAGTTGGGATGAATTGCTTAGCCATAATAGCTGACGTTAACAACGCAGAAGTAAATGTTAGGAACAATTTTGCAGCCCTTTCCTTTCTCTATCGATCGATCATTTACGCGTTAATACATGTGAGAAATTTGGCGGGAAAATGCGCTTTCAATTCAGGAGGGATTCAATGTCCGAGAACTTCTGCACCAATCTAATACTGCTATAATCTCCACCCTTCATATAGTAGAAAAACATGTTTCGTTTTTGCTGAGTCCTTGAACCAAAAGAGCTAGGGGCCCTCGAAAGCGAAGTACAGTAGCGCACGTCAGCACGTGCCCACGTGCATGTGTGTGCGCGCTGTTGTATGGGGCGCGAGGAAAGGCTCCTCGCCAAGCGAGTCGGTGGCTCAGCAGGTTGCGAGGCGGCGTCGAAGGTGCTAGACCAGGGTCGGGTTGAGCTGATCACTTTTCTAATCCAGCTAGAAGTCACTAAAATCAGTTAACACCTTTCAAACCAAGCTGGGCAAATTTTGCGACAATCAAAATAAACAGCTGGTTCAAAAACGTTATTTTAAATGGACGGACATACAAGGTGCCGAAACAAAAAGCTTACACCATTTGGACCACAAAATGTGCATCCTCCTAGCTAGCCTATGAAGTTATGACTTTGGAGAAACAACCGCAAGAAGCAAGAGCCAAGACTAAAAGATTATTTCTTGTCTGAGCAACTCGACGAAAACAGCATTTGCACACATGATCCAAAAAAAAGCATCACCTAGTGAGCGCATGGCATATTCCTATCGTATGACACACTTAAAATTCTAAGCCTTTCCGCGTTTTGAGATGTACCTAAGAGCATTTTTGAGGCATACCGAAAGGAATTTTGTGACGATTGCAACAGTATGATCATATTTTTGGAATCCATTGTCATAGAATTTTTAAATTACGTTTACACAAAGAAGATATTTTGTGTGACATTTTAAGAAGGGCCCAATTCAAATCTTTAGACGCCCAGTTTGATTTTATAAAAATGTGCAATTGGAGTTGGGAAGATTTCAGTTTGAATTGAAATTGGTTCAAATTGAATTCTACAAGGTACATTTCAAACATATATAGGGAAGACTTGTGGTATTGTTATCATCAGTTTTGAAGGTATACACAACTTCTGGAATGCAAGAGCGTCGTTTGACGATGTCAGCCAAATAGTTAGTGTCTGTTATTCTCGCAGGTTTGCTTGCACTTGTTAAATTTTAGAAACTCCAAAATTTTATGACACTATTTAATGAGTGCTGCTCCCGCGCTGGATGCTCTCCACTAGTTTTGTAACAAACTATCGTTTCTCTTGCATAGTTCTGTTCTGTTCTGTCCTGCTCAGTGCTATTGGGCGTTGGCTGTCATGTGAACCCGATTCCAGATTCGTGGTTCGGATTTTCAGCTCAGGTCAATCAAGCCTTCCATCCCTCCAGGGTCCGTGAATTGGTGCCAGACTTGTCTTGGAAGGATAGAGCGCAGATTTGTTCATCGGGTGGCCAGCGCAATTCATTGTATGGCCAAATACGCATTCATGTCGCCTCCACGACATCCCGTAGAAGTAGAATGCGCAGGCGCATCCCAGAAGGGACTGAATAACGCCGTCCTTTATCCTTTAGTAATTTATTGACATCATTATTTTCGAGAAACTAGGTCAGCAGCCCTTGCAGTGTCAGAGAGATGAAAAAGTGGGGTAATCGCAGATATGAGCCGAACTTAAGGGGTATATACATAAAGCTGCGTTTTTCTGTCAAACTGAACAACAGAACATAAAAATCTAAGTAGGAAATAGTAACGGGCAACGGAGGGGGTCTTTAAAAATGTACATGTCGTTATAACCCGTTATAAGGGCGCCTGTTATCTGTGGATCCAAGATCACATTTACGAAAATTTACGATTTACGACGCAAAATGTTGTAAAACGTAAATCGTAAAAAAAATTGCCAAAAATCGCCGTAAATCGTAATTTCGTAAATCGTAATTACGCACACCCGTGGTGCTGATCACGAATCTGACATCGGTTTTTCGTATTACACTGGAGTACGGCATGTTACAGCAGGTACGGGTGACTAGAGCTGTCGAGATCATGGGGTGTTATTCACGAATCTGACCTTTTAACAATTTAGAGTGAAATAAATGTGTAGGAGATGTGTAGGAAGCAAATTGGTGAAGGAGGCAGCGGCTATGAAAAGATGCAAAAGTAGTGCATAGCACGGGAGTCGAACACCTGGTCTAGCACCTTTGAAGCCGCCTTGGAACCTGCTGAGCCACCGACTCTCTTGACTCGGAGCCTTTCCCCAGTCTCGGAGTCCCATACAACAGCGCGCACACACATGCACGTGGGCACGTGCTGACGTGCGCTACTGTACTTCGCTTTCGAGGGCCCCTAGCTCTTTTGCTTCAAGGACTCAGTAAAAACGAAACATGTTTTTCTACTATATGAAGCGTGGAGATTATCGTAGTACTATCCATTTCCTTTGTTCAGACCCACGCCTGAGACCCTTCCCTGGTTAGATTGCTTTCTCTCGATTAAGCCGTCGTCTATCGAAGAGTTTCCCGCTACTTCCCGCACTTTCAGGCTATCGCTGTGTAACCGCTTGCATGCTGTGCGTGCCACTATCGTGGCACAACAGATAACCTCTATAGCCTAAGTTTGGGCGAAATCGGTGACCATGACCCTAATCACCCGCACCTACCGTACTCCAGCGTAAAACGAAAAATGGATGTCAGATTCGTGATCGGCACCCCAAATAACCCCCTAGGCGAAGATTAGGCGAAATCGGTGATTATGACCTTGGCAGCCTTAATCACCCGCACCTACCGTAACCTACCGTACTCCAGCGTAAAACGAAAAACGGATGCAGATTCGTGATCAGCACCCCTAATAGCCCCATAGCCGAAGTTTGGGCGAAATCGGTGATCATGACCTTGGCAGCCTTAGTCACCCGTACCTACCGTAACCTACCGTAATCGGCCGAAGTTTCGAAAACGGATGTCGGATTCGTGATCAGCACCCCAAATAACCTCTCTAGACGAGTTTGGGCGAAAAACTTTTTTCGACCTCTCGTCGACCCGTGTAGTGAAAGTACAACAGTGCCATATAATACTAACTGTCCGATGAGTTGCGGCCACTTGCGCGTAATTTAAAAAGGGATTTTTGGCATCTGAGCGCGCCTACTGTTCTGAGCACGGGCTTTTTATAAGGCTTGTGTGTTGTAATCCACTGTGTTGCTAATCTCCAATCTATTTTTGTGTATATGAGGGCTCTGCCGGATTTCCGTTTCAGTGGTTCGAATTTCGGTTTCCGGTCGCTTCTTTTGGATTGGAAGGCTGAAGCGGAAATAGCCACTGTTCAACACTTATTTTGTATTGAAAGTTAATCTTTTTATCAACTAGAAAAGCTGTCCTCCATGCAATCTTTGAGAGGAATATTAATCGACAATTATAGTGTTATTGTTTTGAAATTGGCTAGATTATTGCCAAGGAATAGTTACGACAGTGCACGAAGAAAAAATTGATGCCAGCAAGGGGGATACATTGAGTGCTAAAAGAACTGCACACAACGTTTGAACGATCATAAAATTCTTATTCTAGTAGTTACAAATACCTACAAAGGCTTCATAAACATATACTCCAATGCCATGAAGAAAAAGTTTCAGTGAGGATAGCACCATGCTCCCATCCGCTCCACGATTGCATTAGTGTTCTTAATTATTGAAGCAAATCTCAATTGCAATGCAGTAAAATGGAGGAGGAGGAGGAGGAGGAGAGATGTGCGATTTGATAGTTCGAGATTTTATTGATTGGAGCGTTGAAGGGTTTGTATTTCACGCACAGACGCGAGAGCTAGCTTCAGAAGAAACTGGACCGACACCATGATAAAGTGTGCGAATAATCCGAGAACTTGCGCCGCCACTTTGAAGAGACAGAACTACTGCCGGACCAAGTAAGTAAGTGAGCAGGGTGACTACTGCTAGAGTACACGCAGCGGCTATCGTGAGTACTATGGGCTAGGTGACGTAACCTAATGGAATGAGGTCTGGAAGATGTAGGTCTTTGAACCAGTCTGCTTGCGGGACTCGTCTAGTGGCATTTTTGAAAGAACAAGCTGTCCAAGTTGTTGGATGTCTGATAGCGCAAGATGTCGTTTAGAGCTACCGAGGTGTTTACTCCACCACACATAGTATAGCACTTTGAATTGACCACTGCCGTGTCGAACGATCTTCACTGTTATCAATTGGTTAGAGAGACCGCATTCGAGGGAGAATATCCGATGAGCACAGAGTACATCTGTCCATGATATAGCGCTATAGCACGAGATATTCACTTTACTTCCTTGTTGGCAACTGTAGCACCGCTTTAATCTACCTGCATGGACAGAGCATGGTACCTGAATATTCAGTTGACACTCTCAAGCAGCTGCTGTGGTGCTATTACTGCAGTAATTTCGCTATCGTCTGTTTCTGCTACCAATTTGTTCAGCTCGGTTGATATCGCCATGTGTGGTGTTGACACGGGTAGCAAGTTGTGGGAGCGTTTCCGCAACGCTGCTATCCCGTTATATGGGCAGCGGCACTAGGCACAAGACCGGAAACATCGCAGTGCAGCACAAGGTGTTTTTGCGAGAAGAGAAGTTAGGAGAGAGGTACTTGATTCTTCGAAGCGCAAGTTACGACGAAGTCGAAGTTGTCGTGTAATATGAGCGTTTTTTCTTCACTCTGAACGAATCTTTGGTTGAAAGGGATGAAAGGGTTATGAATCGAGATTTAGAACAGGGTAAAGTTCCCGAATTCTTTTATGGAGTAAGGAAGTCACGATATTACCCCTTTTTGTCTATGGTTGTACGCTTGCACTGAGATCTCAAGGATTAATTCTGACTGCTAGGCGGAGCATCTGAAGATTTCTAATACTTCCTTGGATGCGGACGTGTGAGTAATGCAGTAAAATGTGTAAAACGTGCATGCGCGGAATGGGAAAGCGCACAGACTCGGTATCGCTGCGTTGTATTAAACATGCCTTGTACTCTGGATTCGGGATGGTGTCATTTAGTTCCGGGATAATTTCATTAGGATCTGTGCCAACGATTGTTTGAATTTCACGCCTGAACAATTGTTATCGGTTTTTTCCACATGCAGATTTAACGTCGCATGATGAAGCTTGGTCATTGTAGAGCATTTAGGTGGTCTTGTCCATCAACTACCATATTTTGATATGCAATATCCCTATTGCAAATACGCTTCTCCTACTAGTCGTCATGGCTCACCATGGCTACACTCTCGGTGATCAGGCTCGACCGCTTTTTCATAGGTTTGTTTAAGTTTTGATATTTCTTCCTTTGTGATGTTTTTCACACTTCATATACAGTGTCACTCTGGTGGTTACGCATGTCACTGAATCGTCGAAAATTAGCCAGGATTCCAATCCATGTGCGACCCTCAATGAATCCTTCACGATTCGGTCGGAGGCCACCCATACCGTTAACAAGGGTGGTCCAGGCAGGGTCACCGATTCCGCTGAAACTTTGTCTAAGGGGGTTATTTGGGGTGCTGATCACGAATCTGATATCCGTTCTTCACGACTCGGCTGGATAATAAGGATACAGGTAGGCACAGGATTACAAGAGCTTATTATTACATTCCTAAAGTTTCTGCCGGTGACGGCAGGTAGAGACAGAATCGTGAAATACGGATGTCAGATTCGTGATCAGCACCCCAAATAACCCCCCTAGACAAAGTTTCAGCGAAGTCGGTGACCCTGCGTGGACGACCCTTGTTAACGGTATGAGTGGTATGTTATATGTAAACATACTCTATAACACACTTAATACCCCTATTTGGATTACTATATGATAAACATGAATTTTGCAAAAGTGAAGAACAAACGCAATCTGCGGGATCCAAACCCCGACTCCTCGTTGACGAGCCCGAGCTCTTCCCTACTACGCCACCTGTGCGCTGCGCTGAGTCGCGATACGAGCCCTCATCCCGCGCGTGCCCGTCAGCTGTGGAGCACATGAATCAAGAGGGCACCAGCACGCGACTTCCATCGCCCCTAACTCTGCGCAGAGTTGTATTGGGGTGGAGATACCTGCAGTTTGTTACTTCCCAGGGAGAGTCGGTTCTGCCCATATACAACACTTGGGCCGTTCCGACCTACCGTTGAGATAGTATCCTGGTAAGTCTATCTACCTACTCTTTTCTTATCTCTACCCGACTATCGGCGTGCCTCGCACTTGTGCGCTTTGCGCGATGTTGAAGTATCACTAGGCCTTACGGTCCCTCCTCTTTCTGGTATTGGTTCCCCACTACTGGGGTCGGATTCATCAGCAACTAAACCCGTAGGTATAAGGGGTAGAGATAAGAGTCAGGTAGAGATAATGTAAGCGTGAGAGACGCAGGCTTTATCGTGGCCTCTATCTCTACCCCCTATAGCCGCAGGTTAGTCATTGATGATGACGTCCTCCTTACTGGAACTCCTCCCACAATACGGGTATTGGTCCCCTTCCACTGCCCCCCCCCCTTACTGGGACAGCTCCCCTTTACTGGTCCCCCTTACAGGAACTCGTCCCCCAATACTGTTATTGGTCCCCTTCTACTGCCCGCTTACTGGAACTAGTCCCACATCACTGGTATTGGTCTCCTACTACTGATCCCCCCTTACTGGTACAGTTCCCCTTCACTAGTCCCCCTCAATGATCTCCCATAGCGGACAACGTGCTCGGCACGTCTTCTGAATCCCAGACTCGTCCCTCAATACTGGTATAGGTCCACCTCTACAGAACCCCCTTTTTCTGGAACTGATCCTCCATTAATGGTATTGGTTCCCCACTACTGCCCCTCCCCCCTTGCCGGAACTGCTCCGCCATTACTGGCATTGGTCCCACTACTGGTCTCATATACGGGAACTGGTCCCACATTACTGGTACTGTCCCCCCCCCCCCTACTGACCCTCCTTACTGCTTCACCATTACTAGTATTCGTCCCGACTACTGGTCCCCTTTGTGGACGACGTGCTCGGCGCTGGTATTTTCGCACCTCTTAATTTGTGCCTGGTAATTTCTCCACTCCCTATCTCTCCCTCCTGTTTTTGCTGATCGATAGCTCTTGGCGGAATATTATACAACATGATGACCTCGACTATCCCCAGGGATGAAGTTTCGGACCGCTTGAACGACATCCACAAAAAATCGATAACTTGATCAATACCGATTGTTGGCGATCGATACTTCAAAAACGAACTTCAGGTTCGTGTTCAGCAACCTCGACTACCACGACAACCCCCAGGGCTGAAGTTCCCAAGCACATAGAAGACGTCTGGGCACTATTGTACTTTACGGACTCCAGAGGACGAGGAGAGGGCGAGCAAAAAATTTTCGCCCAAACTTCGTGTCCAGGGGGACTATCTGGGGTGCTGATCACGAATCTGACATCCGTTTTTGAAATTTAAGCAGACTACGGTAGATTATGGTAGGTACCGGTGACTAAGGCTGCCAAGGTCATGATCACAGATTTCGCCCAAACTTCGGCTACGGGGCTATTTGGGGTGCTGATCACGAATCTGCATCCGTTTTTCGTTTTACGCTGGAGTACGGTAGGTACCGGTGACTAAGGCTGCCAAGGTCATGATCACCGATTTCGCCCAAACTTCGGCTGTGGGGCTATTTGGGGTGCTGATCACGAATCTGGCATCGGTTTTTCGTTTTACGCTGGAGTACGGTAGGTTACGGTAGGTGCGGGTGACTAAGGCTGCCAAGGTCATGATCACCGATTTCGCCCAAACTTCGGCTGTGGGGCTATTTGGGGTGCTGATCACGAATCTGCATCCGTTTTTCGTTTTACGCTGGAGTACGGTAGGTTACGGTAGGTGCGGGTGACTAAGGCTGCCAAGGTCATGATCACCGATTTCGCCCAAACTTCGGCTGTGGGGCTATTTGGGGTGCTGATCACGAATCTGCATCCGTTTTTCGTTTTACGCTGGAGTACGGTAGGTTACGGTAGGTGCGGGTGACTAAGGCTGCCAAGGTCATGATCACCGATTTCGCCCAAACTTCGGCTGTGGGGCTATTTGGGGTGCTGATCACGAATCTGGCATCGGTTTTTCGTTTTACGCTGGAGTACGGTAGGTTACGGTAGGTGCGGGTGACTAAGGCTGCCAAGGTCATGATCACCGATTTCGCCCAAACTTCGGCTGTGGGGCTATTTGGAGTGCTGATCACGAATCTGCATCCGTTTTTCGTTTTACGCTGGAGTACGGTAGGTTACGGTAGGTGCGGGTGACTAAGGCTGCCAAGGTCATGATCACCGATTTCGCCCAAACTTCGGCTGTGGGGCTATTTGGGGTGCTGATCACGAATCTGCATCCGTTTTTCGTTTTACGCTGGAGTACGGTAGGTTACGGTAGGTGCGGGTGACTAAGGCTGCCAAGGTCATGATCACCGATTTCACCCAAACTTCTGCTATGGGGCTATTTGGGGTGCTGATCACGAATCTGCATCCGTTTTTCGTTTTACGCTGGAGTACGGTAGGTTACGGTAGGTACGGGTGATGAAGGTCACGGTCACTGATTTCGCTCAAACTTCGGCTATCTGTGGTGCTACAGATGAGCACAGCATGCAAGCTGTCCCGCAGCGATCGCCTGAAGATGCGCAAATCAATGGGAAACCGTTTTTGCGGAAAACTTCTCGATAGGTGAAGACTTAATCGAGAGATAGCAATCTAAGCATCCTGGCCCTCCAAGCACTGTTCCACAACCGCTGCCAGGAAGAACTGGACTTCAAGGTGGACGTCTTTGACAAGCTAAGGCCTTTGTCATACCATCGCTCACCCCGAGCGACGCCTAATGATATGCACCCATATCGATTCCATCGCGCCGCCCGATCGATATGGGAGCATATCATTAGGCGTCGCTCGGGGTAAGCGATGGTATGACAAAGGCCTAAACATGGACGCAGCCGATTTCCAGGAAAGGCTTAGAAGGATGGGATTGCTCGCAACCGGTGACCATGACCTTGGCAGCGTTGGTCACCGGTACCTACCGTAACCTACCGTATTCCAGCGTAAAACGAAAAACGGATGTCAGATTCGTGATCAGCACCCCAAATAACTTCCCTAGGTGAAGTTTGGGCGAAATCGGTGATTATGACCTCGGCAGCCTTAGTTACCCGTACGTACCGTAACCTACCGTATTCCAGCGTAAAACGAAAAACTGATGTCAGTTTCGTGACCAGCACCCCAAATAACCCCCCTGGCGATGTTTGGGCGAAATTGGTGATTATGACCTCGGCAGCCTTAGTTACC
The DNA here is from genome assembly GCA_947396885.1 of Heligmosomoides polygyrus polygyrus. NCBI lineage: Eukaryota > Metazoa > Nematoda > Chromadorea > Rhabditida > Heligmosomidae > Heligmosomoides > Heligmosomoides polygyrus. The sequence goes on from OX377206.1 coordinate 40,324,863, forward strand.
CGTACGTACCGTAACCTACCGTACTCCAGCGTAAAGCAAAAACAGATGTCAGATTCGTGATCAGCACCCCAAATAACCCCCTAGGCGAAGTTTGGGCGAAAAAAATTCTCGACCCCTCCTCGTCCTCTGGAGTCCGTAAAGTACAATAGTACCGACGTCTGAGTATTTCCGCTATTTTGGCGCCCTCCGTTTTTCCCTCTTACTTTTCCTTCCTATTTGATGAATCAGTTTCGATCGATGGTATGGCTCATCGCTTTGCGGCCTATTATATAGTGTATGATGACAAACTTGAGGTAGGCTACCTAGAATATGGTAGTAGGCTTTCATAATAGACTCGCTTTAACCATTGATTTGAAACTGATCGTGAAATCTGAACTAATGAATTGGCGATCTGACGTGCTCTGTGGGGTCGAGGGTTCGAATTGCTAGGTGGACTCATCACATTTTTGCAAATAAAGGTACATCTTGGCTTCGATAGGGTACCGACCGTTTTATTGGGTAGTGGTGAATAAAAGTGACGAGGTCATGGCCACTGATTCCGCCCTTATTTCGCATATGGGAATTGTTTAAGCTGCTGACCACGAATCTGTCACTTTTTCTAAATTATCAATTTCTCTTGCACTGTTTTCCATCTCAAAATCGAAGGTTGAAGAATAACTCTGACCACATGGGTGAAGAAACCGATTCGATTATATTATAGCCCCGTGGGGATTATTTGGGACCGCTTTATATAATAGAATGCTTATCACGGATATGACTCACGTTTGGGTGAAAGTCTTTTCGACCTCTCCTCGCCCTCCTCGAGTTGTGAAAATGCTGTAAAGGTGCTAGTGAAGGTTTTTCTGCGCACAACCCTTTACTTTAACATGCCCATTGAAGCCTACTGTAATCTATCGTTTTACCGAAAAAGGTTGTCAGGTTAGTGAACAGCATCCCAAATAACCCTTTCGACAAACTTTGGGCGAAAGTGTTTTCCAGTCTCTATGGTCAAGGAAGTACAAGCGCTCCTATCTGCAATACCAATAGTAAAGAAGTTTACATAGAGGACCGAGGAATCATGAACACGCCTCGATGATGGATCAAAAGCAATACTTTCAACAGTGTTCGCAAATGAGGTGACAGTGAAAACTGAAAACTTCTAAACTAATTGAGAATGCTGCAGAGAGGTCGTAAGTTATGTTCTTTTAGATCTTTAAAGAATTGATCTCAAGGCAAAAAGTGGCTAAATACCTTTTTTCACAAAAGTGGACTCAGTGAGCAAACAATTTTATTAAAACAACTTAACCAGAACAGCACGGAAATAATATGACGATATGGGAAGATGATGATGACGATGACAACGTTTCGCATGACAACGGCTCCGGCTCCCTGGTTAACTAGTACGACGTAGTGATGAGCGGACAAGTGATGGACAGCTTGACGCGGATGCTGACGAACTCAGATGTGTGTGTGTGTGTGTGTGTGGTGGTGGTGTGTGTGGTGTGTGTGTGTGTGTGTGTGTGTGTGTGTGTGTGTGTGTGTGTGTGTGTGTGTGTGTGTGTGTGTGTGTGTGTGTGTGTGTGTGTGTGTGTGTGTGTGTGTGTGGAACGAACGCGACTGATAGCAGCTTGGAGGCGGCTGTCCAAAATGAGAAGTTGACGATGGAGCACTAGTGCGGACGTGCGGACCGACGACCAGAGAACCGGAACGCGAGCTGTGAGCGAAAGAGGAGAAATCTAAACAAAAACCACTGGGCGCGACCCTAATAGCGCGTGAGCCCTAACAGAGGCGTAACTGTGGACGGCTGGGAGACGACAGCGGTCCGACCGTGGATACTGACGGTCCACAACGCAATCGGCACGCAGGGGCCGTATGCATACCTCGTCCCGACGCGCCCCGCGGGGAAATGGGGAGGAAATACCGTACTTCCGCGATGCACACCAAGTTGCGAATACAGTACTCCGGGGCTCTAGCGGGAAATTGCGTCCCCTACTCGGAGGTAGGGGAAATTCGGACTGGAGCAGAGACGTTGCTGATTGGAGCCGACATGCTGCTGTTAAGATGATGACTTCGAACTACCTCACATAAGAGCAGCAGAAGAGGGGCAAGAGGGCGACTTTGCTGATGTTTTGGTATATGTGATGCTTAGTGAGGTCATTTTTGAGCATACGAGGAGTTCCACCTTTCTGTCCCCATTAAGTGAAACAGGCACTTACTCAAGCTAATTTTCAAGCAATGTTCAAGTGTTCGGAATTTTTATATTTTCGTTAGTTCTTGAGTACAAGAAACGCCTACTGAGGCTATGATTGGACCACTCGTGTGTATGTGTATATTCAATGCGGGTATAACGACATTTAGCTAGGTTGTTTTTATGTTAGTGCTTTCACTTACTAAAATGTACGTTTTCCGAAAACCTTGGTTAAATAATTAATACTTTGAAGGCTGAATGTTGCTTGGACGTTTTATCCTCGAATTTTTACCGTAGAAATATGGATTCTCCCAGTACAGTTACGGCTTTTGGTACTAAGCGGGCTAGTGCCCGCTCCATTATGAGACCATGTTCGTGGAACACGAAAATAAACACGGTTTCTGAGCACAGAACTAAGCAAGGAAAGGAACTCCGGGGTGTGGCTGATCTTACTTAGCCGTTTTCAGATACCCTCCCGGTGTACGGTCGGGATTTCCCGAGGTGCATCTCAGGAAGGGGCACCCGTTCCCGCCGGGTAATTTCTGCTATGGGGGGGGGGGGGGGGGAGCGCGGGAAGTCCGCCCCGCCGGGGCGAGGTATGCATACGACCTCAGAACAGACGACGGAGGCGCGTGCTTGGGACGCAGGATGGGTGGTGACGGACGAGGTGACGGACGGAATACTCGGACGACGAGCACGGACGCGGAGAAAACGACTGCTTGGACTCCTTCTAGATCCGTCTAGAATCCCGCGGCGCACCGCGGTACGCAAATGCACCCGGCGCGCCGCAGTCGAGGCCCGATACGGCTACGCTCACATACACACCGGTCTATTCCTAGCTTGCCTCCCTCGGCAGTCAAGTCCGTTCCACTCGGACTTCACACTCAGATCGGTTCGGGGCATAGAGGGGTTTAGGCCTGGGGTCATCATTACCCTGCTGCTTTGCTTTTTGCAGCTTCACTACTTTGTAGTAGTACTAAAACAACAATACGCGACAACTATTGCGTCGACATGGCATCAAACCATCGAGAATTCCGCTCATATACGACTCACGTATTGCAACAGCAAGACCCTTGCTCAAAACCTCTCTACGTCCACACGGAAAGTGTATGACACACAACGAAATGCAACATGGCGTATGGGTTAGTAGTCTGCTAACGCACGGCACAGGAGATTTACAAGTGGCAAGGCTCAGCGATCCCTCGGTCGCGGTCCCATCTTGGCTTTCCTCCACTAGCGCCTACTCCTTCACCGACAGTATGAACAATCGTTTCCACCTGACCATTGCGACAGGTTCGCGGAACTCGTCCAGCTCCGATACCTCGACAATGGAGCGGTCTGTTAAAACGTGGCATCTCCACTTGAACGTCCGACTCATGCGTGGCTCTAGAAGAAAGTTTTCTACACTAGTGTAGTACACAGTCTTCACACCTCGCGTCCAGCTCACGCATACATCTCACTCCTTAAGCGAAACTCGACCTCTTGGGGTGGGGTCGTTCCTTCTTACTAAGGCTCTCACTTGAGCGCACTTGTAACGTACCTAGTCGTACCTTCACTAGTGCTTCAATCACAGGCACGAACTGGGTTCCACGACTGTTTGATGATCGAGTTTTCCGCGTCTTGGTCCACTTTTTCCTCGACCGCACCTCTACCACTCGGGAAGAAGGATTATTCGCAGCACGTTTTCTCTATATTCACAGGAGTGGTCCGTCTTCCCACAGCTTTGCCGTTTCCTTGAACGCCTGGCAGTTCGGCTCTGTTCGTTCCTGCAGCCGCTGTGGAGCTGCACAACAAACGGCTTTCCGATCACTGGCTGATCTCATTAAGTTGCGTCTACTATTCTCACAGTTTGCCAGTTACACATCAGTATGCGGATCAGGAGTTACGTCCATGCGGTGTACTACCTCAGCCACACGCGCCTTCTTTCTCCTTCGATCCTTCCTCTTCTTCGATGACATCGGTTCTTTCCTCACTCTGTGCAGCGGCTCGGGTTGTTCTTGAGCGATTACGGCACCTACATTCCCTTCACGAACCAACCTATAGCCTAGAAACGGAAGCAGATTCGTACCCAATGTGACCACGTCATCCTCTCTTTTGGACACATGCATCTTCACCTTAACGGTATTTCCTCCAACCGCTTGTTCCCTCAACAGCACTTCGACATGCGCTGCGAACTCCATGGCTGACCCAGATGCATCATGTATCCGTTTAGTTGTACTCACAGGGAACTCCAGTAGGTCACGGTCTATGTTGTAGCCATCCTCGGGCTTGCAACAACACATTGGCTGCCAGGATGGAGATTCCGGACTCTTTGTCCAGCATTCCCACCCAGCTTCTACCGAACAATTCAACCACCGTAACCATCTTTGTCCGATAGCTGGGCACTTTGGCCACCTGTGCCTCGTCTTCGCACCTGGTGTCCTCACCTGACACGCAGTGGTTCTCAACCTAGCCGACAAAGATATAACTCCTGGCTTGCTAGTGGTTTTCTGTGACGGTGTTACCCTGTTGCAATTCTTAGCAACATGCCCTTTCTCTCGACTTTTAAAGCACACTGGCTCTTCTTTGTTGTCAATGGGCATTTCCGTTGCTCTTCCCGACCTTAGGAACGGACCAGAATTTTCCGCCTTGTGGCTCTCCGAACTCCTGGCGCCTCCCTTGTGCTCGACTGAAGCTCTCTCCGACTTCGACGAACAGGGCGTATTCTCTACCAGCGTCTCTGCGCACTATGCCCTTCGCGCTCTATGGGAGTTCTCTCATACGCTACAATACTCAGAGTGATATTCCGACGCTCTGTCCGCGCTGCGGTCTCTCTCAACCGCTTATAAGCGTCACCAGCACTCTTATCATGTTAACGGTGATCAGTTTTTACCTAATGAACCCTACCTGATAGATGTTCCTCTGTCTAGTATAGGCTCTGTATATATCTTTATTATAAGAATACATACAGCATATGGATTGTAGAGAAGGGGTAGGGTGAGAGGCAGATCACTCCCTTCCAGGCTTCCAGCAGGCGACCTTACGGTCGGGGCGACGTAGACGTGACTCCGTAGCAGGGCGTCGCCGTTGAAAGGTGTGGATTGGGTACAACCCGACACTCTCCAGTGCTTCAGTCAGGAAGTAGGAGTTCTTCCAATGAACGATCTGTTCATACAGAAGATGCGCTCTTTCAGTTGCCAACACGCCCTCATCCAACCCCGGAGATGCGCGTCGTGTGAGCCTCTCTAGCTCGACACAGAACTCCGCAACTGATTACTCCTCCCGCTTCACGAATTTCTTGAGCTCTCCCAATGCTAGCACCTCGGTGAAGTGCTCGGCTTGACACGCCTTCTCCATGGCGTTCACCAAGGTGTCATAGCCATCTTCCATTATCTCGCGCGACAGCGTCTCATATTGGCTCAGTGCTCTTCCTTCCAGCTTGGATCGAGACAGAGCACATAACTCGCCATCACCTAAATTTCCTGTGAGGTATTTCAACTCAAAAGGCTCCCGGACATTACCGGAAAACACCTTAACCTCTGGCAAGGCAATGTACTTTAGGTAAGCCAATTGGTCATGGTCTTTCGGCCTGTTCCGAATCCTCTCAGACCTCCATTCTTCTCTCCGCGCTAACCCAGTAGCCTCACTCACGTACGAAGAACACACCTCTCCTGTTGGGTTCCTCGGCCCACAATGACACGACGTGTCTGCGCTCTTACCTTTCGTGGCAGGGAATGGCCAGAGCGAGGACAGAAGGCGGGAAGGCGAATAGCAGCAGTAGGTCCCTACTAGAAATGCAGTACCTCGCAGACCCGTGCCTCTTCCGCTTCCGCTGACAAGGCTGCAGGAGCGGCTTGACTCATCGTTCTCGCCGCCTGGTCCCCGAAAAATTCCGCCACACGCGAACGGCGAGAGTCAGATGAGTGGGGTAAGCGCGGACCTCCGCTGTGTCCCTGCTTCCTTGCGAACGGCCGTCGGCGCTCCATGGCAAAGTCACGTGAATAGCAGGAGAAGCGGGTTAAGACTGCACAATGACGTTTTGCCTTCGGTATACTAAAATCTACTTTTTGTATTCCTACTCCAAGTACAACAACGGAACAGTTGAAGTCCGAAGGAGCTGCGGATGGGGGTAGAACTCTCAGGAATCTAGAAAGGTCCTGCTTCCTGTCTGCCAGTAAAGACGTTGAAGAAGAGAGGAAGAGGAATGGCTATGGAGTACAAGGACCAGTCATACTCTGCTTCCTATGAAGGCAAGCCATTCCTATTTTCGCTATAACACCGTTCAAGCCGAAGTGCCTTATCAGGTTAAGTACCAACCATGGAGTTCGGATCCGTTTGCATATAAGTAAAACGAAGCTCTTCAACGGAGCCAGAACACAGGCTGAATGCCATTCATGAGACTCCAATGTGCATTTTCTGTATTAGGTCACCCTTTTATTTTTCCGCCCATACTAGCCTTTCCTCTCCCACCTCCGCTTCGGTATAGACTAAGGAAAGATAACAACCTATGTAGCAAGATCTATAACAATCTAACTCTGCCTAGCCAGGGTATTTCTCTCTTCTCGGTGCACGAATTCTTAGGGAAGCAAAGGATGCTTCACTGTCATCACACCTTTGACATCTTCCTTTGGTCTCGTGAAAGAAATGGATGGACTAGCCTTCGAGGCGCTTGAACAACGGCATCTGGGCCTGGTCACCGACTTCCACAGCCTCGGCTCGGTCTGGTCTTCACCTTGCCCTCGCATTGCTCGCTGCTCTCAGCCTCATAGCGCCTATCACTCACTGTACTCGCCACTCTCCCACTCCATTTTGAGATGCCACTACAGAGAACGTCGCCACATTACCCCTTCCAGGCAGTGGACCGCAAGGAGAAAGCATGGAGGCGTGGAGTGCGCGACACAAGAGAAACCGCGCGCCGCCTCGGCACCATGCCAAGCGTACCAGTTCCCCAGCAACGCTCTCACCGCTCGCCGTCCGCCGCTCGCCGCAAAAGTGTGTGGGGGCCTGTAGAAGTGTGTCTCATAGTAACCTCATTTGACCGCTCTCTAGAAAGATGCCAGGGGAGAAGCATTGCAGATACGGGCACTCGTACTCTCAGCACTCCAAAGGCTGAAAAACCCTTCGACCATGCCGGGGATCAGAGGTGTGCGTAATTACGATTTACGATTTTACGATTTACGGCTACTTTTGTCGATTTTTTTTACGATTTACGATTTATGACATTTTGGGTCGTAAGTCGTAAATTTTCGTAAATGTGATCTTGGATCAACAACCAGCTGGCGTCCAAATTTTTGTAAGGTTAATTGTATTGGGTTATGAAGATGTGTCCACTCTAAGGGTCCGCTCTTATAGTTCGTTGCCACTTCCCTTTAGGGTTTTTTATGTTCTAATATATTACTGTGACGGAAGACGCCGCCTTATGTAGAGGCTTCTCGAATCCGACTTAACTCTTCGATTAACTAATTTTTCCATTCCTCCAACATTTCAAGGGCTGCCTTTGGAATCAGACCAGCTCAAGAGGAGAAACAAATGCAATGCAATATTAAAAATTAGCTCTTCTCTAGGAAGTTGGGCTCCTCGGTTTCCAGCCGAGAGCTAGCTAGGCACATCGTATTCTTACTGTCGAAGATCTCCCCATTTCAGCCCATAGAAAGACATTGGAGGCAGTTTCTTAGAGAAAGGGAGACGAATATTTTTTGATTCACGTCCTGTTTGGAATAACGTCTACTCCATTTGTTCATAATAGTATCATGCTAACCCTACCGAATAGAATTGACACAAATCCACGGTCGAGTATCATTCGTGATTGGAAGTTGTAACACTCAAGTGGAAAGGATAAACTGCTGATATTTCTATCAGTTTACATTGCCCTTCATAGGGCGGGGCAAACTGATATACAAGATGCAGTAGAAGTGAACACTTCAAGAAAAGGTCGAACTGGTCCCGGCACTTTTGTTCTCCTTTTCAGTGGTGTGATTGAAGCTATTGCATTTACCCTACAAGATTCGCTTAGGATGCTGCAGTCTCCCGGAGAGCAAACGTTCGTTACAAAACTGGCGAACGGCAGCCCGAGCATTTGCAAAGAATTATGAAATACAAGTGCCATACTTCATAGCTTTCAGAATCGACTGATGTTGTCGACGGATGGTTCAGAACATAAGAGCACTTTTAGGAAACGTCTTCATTGGAAACCCTCTACAAATAACAGAGCTTCATGAGTTCGAGTGTCGAGCTGTGACTATTGCTTTGCACCCTCCAGGGATTGGCGGAGTTTCTGTTTTATGTTTTCTGGGAAAACGGCCAAAAAATTGGCCAGAAAACAGAAAATGGAGGCGCGAACAAAATTATATAATAAATTATATCATGAAAATCGAATAAAACGAATCCAAAAGGTATCATAGAATTATGAGCTCCATTCCAATCTTTCTAGAATATTTTAAATTGCACGCATGTGGCGTTTTTATATGTGTTCGTGTAGAAATTGCGCCATACACTCATGAACTACGACGCTTTGTTTGCTTGATTAATTGTGTAAATGTTGCTAACTTTCATTCATAGGACATTTCTCGAGATTCATAATTTGGCTTAGTATTCTTTTTGTTTTTAACAGTAGTTTGTTTGGACCATCTAAGATTAATTAAAACTTTATATAAAGGATATGACTTCGATCGTGTATGTGGGAATGTTGGACTGCAGCTGAATCTTACGAAGACGATGTTCATGAGGAACGGACAAGTTTCTGATGCCCCATTCTTGCTCAACGGAACGAACATCTCCGAATGCTCCAGCTATGTGTATCTGGGTCGCGAAGTCAATATGCCCAACGACCTAGCGCCGGAGCTGAGCAGGAGGAAACGAGCGGCTTGAGGAGCTTTCAAGAGCGTCGAAGAAGTCACGAAGAAGACGAAGAACGTCCGACTCCGTGCCCACCTATTCGACTCTACCGTTCTTCCTGCCCTAACATACGCCTCAGAGACCTGGGCTATACGAAAGCAGGATGAACACGCGATCAGCGTCGCGCAGCGTGGAATCGAGAGGACGATGCTCGGAGTGACACGACTCACGCAAGTGAGAGAAGGCCTCCGGAGTTCCGAGCTTCGCCGACGTTCGAAGATCAGAGACGAGACACCCGCTGGACGAGAGCCGTTACCGACTGGATTCCGCGGGGTGTCAAGAGAACACCGGGATGCCCACCAACGCGTTGGTCGGACTTCTTCGTAAAAGCCCTGAACGACCGATATGACGCTCTTCGTGTCCCTCGAGCGAGGAGGATCCATTGGACCACTCTGGCACGCGACAGGGACGAATGGATACGCTGCTGGCGCCCGCTCGAGCAAGTCGATGATCAACGGGACGACAGGTGATGCAGGTGATACAGGTGATATTTATCAGTCTGTCCTAGAGTTACTGTAGGTAGAATTGTTCACCATCTCCGGTCTAAAAATTGAAAATTGTTGGCAATGATCGCTTTTTGTAGGGTTTTTGGCGAAGCTGCTTTTATATTATAACACGGAACCTTGCTCAGTTCTTGGTTGCCAAAATTAGTAAGAGACAGACAAATTTTAGTTACCTTTGATTTCGCTGATGTAGTGATACATAAAACGTTTCGTGTATCTCCTCTATCATCTGTCGTCCCATTGATCAGTGCGCTCTTCGAGCGGACACCAGCAGCGTCTCCATTTGCCCCTGTCGCGTGCCAGAATGCTCCAATGGATCCTCCTCCCTTGAGGGACACGAAGAGCGTCATATCGCTCGTTCAGGGTTTTCACAAAGAATACCGACCAACGCGTTGGTGGGCGTCCTGGTGTTCCCTTGACATCGCGCAGAATCCAGTCGGTGACGGCTCTCGTCCAGCTCTGAAACCGGCTCTGATCTTCGAACGTCGGCGAAGCTCGGAACTCCGGAGACCTTCTCCCACTTGAGTGAGTCGGGTCACTCCATCATCGTCCTCTCGATTCCACGCTGCCCAGAGACTTGCGAAACAGCATGAACACGCAAATTGCGTGTTCATGCTGTTTCGCAGGTCTCTTAGGCGTATATTAGGGCAGCAAGAGCGATAGAGTCGAATAGGTGGGCACGAAGTCGGACGTTCTTCGTCTTCTTCACGACTTCCTCGACGCTCTTAAAAGCTCCTCAAACCGCTCGTTTGCTCCTGCTCAGCTCTGGCGCTAGGTCGCGGGCCATGTTGACTTCGCGACCCAGATACACGTAGCTGGAGCATTCGGAGATGTTCGTGCCGTTGAGCGAGAGTGGGGCATCAGAAATTTGTCCATTCTTCATGAACATCGTCTTCGTGACACTCAGCTATAATCCAACATTCCAACATACACGATCGAGGTCGGCCAGCATTCGCAGTTGCTGCCCGTCGACTTTCACTCCCATGTATAGTTGTGCTCGCAAAACTTTCGAATATTCGAATGGTTTCGAATACCCGCAATTTTCGAGCATTCGAATTTCGAATACATTCGAAAAACGTGATTTTTGAAAACATTCGAATTCGAATACATTCGAAAAACGAGATTTTTTGAACACTCGAATTCGAATACATTCGAAAAACGCGATTTTTTGAACATTCGAATTTGAATACATTCAAAGAACGCGATTTTTTGAACATTCGAATTCGAATACATTCAAAAAACGCGATTTTTTGAACATTCGAATTCGAATATTGATTCGAATATTCTATTCGAATATTCCAATATTTTCGAATGGAACATTGGGTTACAGAAAGGCAAAAACATGGCTGGTGCTTTGGTGGCAATGACCAATAGACGGTTTACCCTGACGTAGTAGGAAATTTTTACATTCGTTTGCAAAGCGTTTAACAAAATTTTAATGGAGTGATCTTTCCACCGAATTCTTCTATGCCTGAAAGGATGAAATATGTTACTGGTCATCAAACCAAACAACACGTCCTTAAAAAGTTTAGTTCTTTTTCCTGGTCGACTGATAAAAAGATTCCAAAGGCCATACCTTACCTTAGCCCAATGAAGTGCCAGGTGATATAGCACGGGATATAGCTGGTGTAGCGCTTACCCTTTGGTTTGAATTACTGGGGTTACATATGTGCATCCACCTTTTCGGCTTACCATGGGACCCCTTACCATGGAACCCCTGGTAACTCTCAATGAAACTACTTGCTTCATCGGAGACCAAGGTCATCATGATGGAGATCTTCGAAACCGGAAGGTTCCATCTGCTTCATCTTTTTATTCACATTACCTAGGAAACATGAAGTGTACATAAGAAGGAGCTTAGAGTCATGCGTATCCCTGAGAAGTGCTTGAGTGTTGTTTGTGCATTATTTTTATGGCATAGGAGAATGCGGAAAGGTCTAAATTATCTCCGTGATTGAGAAAAGTGGTCGTCGAATAGTTGTGTATAATATAATAGCTGCCTTCTCTACAGTGCTTACCTAACGACTGTTCAAGCCGAAAACTTGGCCGCATTTAACCCCACTCCCACAAAGTCAGACCCATAGTCAGCTCGGGCGTACGTTTCGACGAATAAAATAGCATGGCCTGTTTCTTTTAAGTTTCTTTTAAGTTTCCTCAATGAGCGCCTCCGCGCAATTTCAGCACCACCCTTTTCATGGAACCACCTACTTTAGTGCTCTTTGTGCCGCGTTTCAAGGTTTTAATATTTTACAATAGGAGCCATTTTCTTGCTCTACAGTCTGCACCATGCAACAGATTGGGTTTTGTACAGCTGATAGATCCCAGGAGCACATATGCTGCGCAAAAAGGGAAAGTTTGTTATAATTACCATACTATACAATAAACCGCTAAGAGCTATTGATCGGCGCCGCGCAGAAATTAGTCGAAGATTAGGTGAGAAATCGGAGAAAGTTAGTCATAAAATAGCGAAAAATACCCAAAGGTCTTCGACGTGCTTGGGGATTCAGAAAACGTGCCGAAGGCGTCGTCTAACGTGTATGGGGATCAAGAAAACGTGCCGTACTCGTCACCCAACGTGCATGTGGATTCAGAAGACGTACCGAAGTCGTCGTTCAACGTGATTGGGGACTCAGATATCGCCGACCATCACTTAACCGTCCGAAGATGATGCCGATGTTGAGAAGAGTAGTGGCTGTGGGGGGGGGGGAGGTTGTGGATGGCTTCATACCGCAAAACTACTCACGTGATCTTAAGGAAGGTAGGGCAAGGTTGGAACATAGCAAGGTTCTTAAATATTGCCTTTTGTACTGCTAAGGAGGAAAGAAAGCAGAATGAGCAGAGCAACTGGCTTGATGTGATTGTCCTTACCTTAGTGATACGGACCTTAGCGATGCTGCAACATCGCGCGAAGCGCGCAAGTGCGGGCACGCCCATAGGCGTGACGGATATATTACAGGCACCAATATTTTTGCCTTTACTTTACATCAAGAACTGAGGAATTGTGGTGTCGCTTTTTTGCTGTCCTGCCAATATTTGAACAACAACATATCCTATGTGAGACATAAGATGAAATAGACAAGTACTTTCGGGTTATAGACAGCCAATCCAGGACCAAGAAGAGCATTACCGAGAAACATTGAGTGACCTGACTTCTTCTTGTCGATGCCTAAGACCACCTGAACGAAGCAAGTGTGTTACTAACTAGGGAAGGGTTTCGACCTCCAATGGAACTTCAAGCTGAGACCAGGATCACTAGAAAGAGCTCGAAATGCTGATTGCGAACATTGGTGTCAAAATTGCAAAATGAAATTCCTGAGCGAGTTGTGGCTTGCCGAAATCGGGGGCCTCACCACAGGCTGGCTTTACGACGCACCGGGCGCAAGAGTGGTGAGTCATCGGGGCTCCGCAAGAAGGGCACGCCAGCTGCGGCGGTGCTGCATGGGTAGTGCTCACGCTCTTCGGGTGCGAAGTCGTTGGTTCGGTTTCCGTTGCTGCCCACTTTTTTTGAAAATCATAACTTATCTTCGAAATGACCTTTTGTTCCGAATTATGACACGTGTCTGATTAAATAGCCGGGAAAACTACCATATACGTTTGTAAAAATGCTTGCAGGCAAAAACTGCTATGGTGAAATTTCTATTTACTCTGGTACTCCAGATTCAGCGAGAAGAATGGTCTCCACCTTTGCTGGTGAAAAGGACATAGTGAGTGAAGAAAAAGCAGTAGATTAACGACATTTTGGGCTTCCACATCAATCAAAAGTGCAGTAGATCAGCGGCATTTTGTCCTTCCTCATCATACATTTTACTTACCTTTTTGCTTCACACATTTTTTCTTTGTTCCATGAATCCCAAGATTGTTAGGAACACCTCTAGTTATTCATTATAGTCACAATTTATCTTCGAAATGACCTTTTATTCTGAATTATGACACGTTCTCACTGAATTTGGGGTGCAAGAGTAAATAAAAATGTCACCATAGCAGTTTTTCCCTGCAAGCATTTTTACAAACGTGTATGGTAGTTGTCGAAGATAAATTATGATTTGCAAAAAAACTTCAGCAACGGGAACCGAACCAACGACGTCGCGCCAGACGTGCGTGAGCACTTCCCCTGCGCCACCGCCGCAGGTGCCCGGCCCTTCTTACGGAGTCCCGATAACTCACCACTCTCGCGCCCTGAGCGTCGCACAGCCAGCCTGTGGTGGGGCCCCCGACTTCGGCAGGCCATAACTCGCTCAGATGTTTCATTTTGCAATTTTGACACCCATATTCCTAATCAGCATTCCAAACTCTTTCTAATGATCCTGGTCTCAACTTGAAGTTCCATGGGAGGTCGAAACCCTTCCCTAATAAGTGATAATCAAAACCCAACAAACATAAGCAGAGTTTCTTGAGGAAAACTTTGCGATTAGATGTTTTCATGCTTCTGCGCCTTAGAGGATTGCAAGGAAGAATCTTGAGCAGCCTAACCCCTCCCCTCCTTGTATTGGTAGTCCTAATAAGTCCCCTAAGAGTGTGTAGATCAGCGATTGAACTACTTGTTATTAGATTCAGGTTTCTAGTTACGCGTCTGAACAATAGCCGAAAAGCTCCAACCTGTTAGGTGCTTGATGGATTAGTATCCGAATCGTTGAGTAATTTTGGGGTGCAAAAACGATGATGGTCAGAATGTTAGGAAACTCAGTAAAGACTGATCAACGTTACGACCTCGCTCGGCACAGAAGCACATAAAAGAAACTACATCCTTTCCATAAACATTCGCTCCATCCAAATTGGCAGAAAGGCAGACCTAAGAAACATTTTGCATGGACGTGTACACGGAAGGAAAAGGCAAGGCCTCACGGAAATGGTCCCGAGAAAGTTGCTCTTAATGATCACGCTGTCCATAAGTATTCACCTAGATGCAAAGGAAAGCGGTTCGAAAAGGAAGACCTACCCTTGTTTCGAAAAACCTTTTCATAGCGTTCTTTGTCTCTTATGAAGTCAGCACCTTTGATCGGACGTGTCTGAGCAGTTGTAAAATCCGGTTGCTGTAATTGATCTATCACCTAGAAATCTTATCACTAGCCCGCCTATATTATCGTCCCTACTGCACCCCAACTGTATGGTTTACTGCTCAGCTAGTAGAGAATGCAACTGCATCCCATAGCAATCCTGATCTGCCAACTCTCGGGCGGCGACCATACCATGGAAACAAAGCGGCCTCTGCACTTTAGGATTAAAAAGCAACTTGATGTGAAAGGAAAGCTTAGAAAGGCTACGATAGACTCACAGGACCTCGCAGTAAAAATGGGAAATTTGTAGCGCGAAGATCAATACTTGGTGAACAAAACCCTTAGGCCTATGTTATACTTCGGCGACTGCGCGCACTGCGTAGTACCCGCTCAACACTGTCACCGACGTCGACAACAGCGTCGCCGAAGTATAATATAGCCCTTAATGTTTTCGGATCTATACTAGAGGTCCCCATTATAGAACAAGGGATCAAGCAAAGCTCAATTGTGCAAAGATGAGGTCGAAAAACAAGATTAGTCGTAGGCAATGTAAAACAGAAAACTGGTTCCTGAGGTCCAATACGAAAAACGAAAACTGGTTCCTGAGGTTCAATAGGAAAAGTTCGAATACGAATGAAAGTGTAAGTCCTTCTGTGAATAAAGCTGAAGGTTCAGCTTCTGATTCAGCCGTGCTTCTTGTTTCCTGTGTATTGTTGTGGAAGAGAGATTAGGAGACTCATAATATATGGAGTGAAAGGGAGACGACGTGCTTACAATTTCTGGACGCTCAATGTAAAATATCCATGCATCGGCTTCGCAAAACAATGCAGATCCTAACTTGCCTATTCGAATGGCATCCATTGAACATTCGAATAATTGTGTGTTTTTGGCAATTCTCGAATATTCGAATAGATTCGAATACCCGCAATTTTCGAGCATTCGAATTTCGAATATATTCAAAAACGCGATTTTTTGATCATTCGAATTTGAATACATTCGAAAAACGCGATTTTTTGAACATTCGAATTCGAATACATTCGAAAAACGCGATTTTTTGAGCATTCGAATTCGAATACATTCGAAAAACGCGATTTTTTGAACACTCGAATTCGAATACATTCGAAAAACGCGATTTTTTGAACATTCGAATTCGAATATTCAAATTCGAATGAAAATCATTCGAATACCTATTCGAATAGGTCATTCGAGCACAACTATACTCCCATGTCTCACCATACTAATTTATTTATTTATTTTGTGGCGCGAATTATCGCGCGGTGCCATACAACACACCCACATGCAACACCCATTAGAAATGGCATGACAACACAAACATATGCAAAGAAAGATTACTAAAAAAACAGACAAAAATAAAAAATAAAAAAATAAAAATAAAAGAAAAATAATAATAATAAAAATAAAAGAACTAAGGATAACTAAGGATAAAAATAAAAGAACTAAGTTCAGAACTATTTCAATCGCTGGTCAATGAATTTCTTAAATCGGCCGAGGGACACCTGAAGCACATTATCTTTGGGCAGTGGTCGAAAAACTCGAATGGTTCTGTTCGAAAAAAGTGATCGGATTTGGCTTTGGCTCTTCATAATTGGATCGGTGACTCTTAGGTAACCATATCTTGTTCTGGTCTCAGGTAACACCGAAAAGAAGTCTGAGGCTTCTATTTGTACTCTGCCTGTTAGTATTTTGAACATCATCACAAGATCGAATTTCGTTCTCCTACTCCTTAGGAACGACAAACCCAATTGAGTAGCTCTGGTATCATCATCGGGAATGGAGGAATAGTCCATCGCATAACACCTCAGCATCAGCTTGCGGGTGAAGTTATTCTGGACCCTCTCCAGCAGACGAATATCCTTGCGTTTGTAAGGACTGAAGACGGTAGTCCCACTTTCAACGATTGGCCTGCTATACATTTTATAAGCCCTTAATAGAACCTTGGGATTTTTGGTTCTAAACATCCGAAAAAAGATTGTAGATACGAGCCATACCTTTCTTTATGAGCATACTGTAGTGAGGCTCGAAGTCTAGATTGCTGTTTATGAGATAACCGAGATCTCTAATTTGGTCTACCCTTCTTAGCGGAGTGGATCCGATAGAATACGTTGTAGTGGCGGTTTTATCCCCAGTGACGAAAACCTGAGTTTTTTCCACAGCAAGGGGTAGTTCCCAATATTCGGACCACTTGCTAACAAAATTTATAGCAGTTTGCAAGCGGTCCGTGTCCATTGGCGACTCTATGACCTTATAAATTTTCATATCGTCGGCGTACATTTTACATGTGACTCCAAGGTTTTCGATAATATTGGGGGATTTCAAACGTGTAAATCAGAAATAGAATGGGAGAAAGAACCCCACCTTGCAGGACACCGCTGCATGCTTCATACACGGGTGAGAATTCTTTACCTATACGTACTTGGAAAGTCCTACTATCAAGGAAATCACGTATCCACGATATAATCCTATGGTGAATTCCAAAAGATGATAATTTATGCATTAATTTGGAGTGGGAAACTTTGTCGAATGCTTTCCGGAAATCAAAAAAAAAACAACATCCACCCTTTTCTTGTCTTCCCTTGCTCTAGTCCAGTCATCGCTGTAAGGACTGCAGATTCTACTGACCTACCCTCCATAAATCCAAACTGGGCGCTCGAAATAACGTTGTGCTTGATTAAGTGAGCTACAATATGTTTTTCCGTAATTTTCTCAAACGCTCTAGCAAAAATCGAGGTAATGCTAACAGGTCGATAGTTTCTCGGGTCATTAAGCGGCACTTTTTTAGATATAGGTGTAATTAGAGCATGCTTCCAGCGTTGAGGCACTTCTGATCTCATATAACTCAAATTAAAAATGTACTCGAGAGGGAGACCAATGAAGGGTAGAATTCTTTTAATAAAACATAGTGGAACAAACTCCGGGTTCGTAGACGACGATGAAGGCCAGTTCTCAAGCAATTTAAGGATTTCATCTCTCTGGAACCACAGCGTGGGTTCCATTTCAGGATGAGACGGGAAATTTGCAATCTCAGAATCAGAAGGCGCAGTGCCTCTGCCCGGTTTATTGAAGGAGTCATAGAAGATCTCAGCCAAGAGATCTGCTTTCAAGTCCTCCCGAATAACCGGAGACCCATCATCCGACTAGGCAGGGTATCGAGCGTGACTCTTTCCTCGAGTTGACATATCGGTAGACCCTTGCCAAGTCTCCGGATTCAGTAATTTTCTTTTCCACAAACATCAAATACCTCTCTAAAACTTTTTCCGTTCGTGCATGACGTTTTCGAGGGTGTCGATTAAGAGCTTCGGGGATACAGTATCTTCACGACGATGACGAATTCGTTGTATAATGATGAAATCTTGGTCGTAAATCCACTGTACAGCTCTCGGAGGACTCTGTACTGAGAAAGAACGCCCTGAGTGCGCAGGGCTTCGATGACCGTTTCTGTTTCGACGGAGTCGAATGCGTTCTTCAGGTCGATGAATATAAGGCACAAAGGCAGCTTGTACTCTCGCGATACTTCGATGAGCTTCGTAATGTTGTATATATGGTCGGTCGTGCTGAATCCTTTCCGAAATCTTTGTTCGCATGGCTATCCTTCGTCCAGCGTCCTGCTGATCCTACTAAGGATGACTTGAGTTAACAGCCTGTAGACTACGGACAATAGGCAGATCGGCGATATTTGCCAGTGTCGTTGCACGTCTCCCTTCCTATACAGCAAGACGGTCCTGCTGGTCTTCCACTGAGATGGAACCTTGCACTCCGACAGGTGGCGCGTGAAGAGCCGCGCCAGGGTGTTATGAGCGCTGGCGGGAGGTTCTTCAGGTGTTCGGGTCTGATCCTGTCGGGACCGGCTGCTGTACGTTTCTTCCGACGAGATGGCGTGTCGGATCTCAGAAGGGAGAACAGAAGGTACGACGCATCGGCGTGGGGACTAGTGGACGAGAGATCAAAGTAGAAGTCGTGGATGACCTTCTCCATGGTCCTCTGGAAGAGGTGACGGTTCTGTCAGGACGTCGAAAAGCGGTCTTCTTGGTCTTGAAGTTGGCGTAGTTCCGGCGGGCATTGTGGATGCTCAACCCTGCCTCTGCAGCTTCTGCCATCATTCCCGCCCTTCTCTCCTTAAGATCCTCCTTCATCGCCGCTCTGCATGGCTTTTTGCGCGCACCTGCTGCAATATTTGGGCTAACGAATTGACATCCGCGCGATCGTTCTCACGCATCTTTGCGACAGAGCGCATAACCAGGCTAGTGAGCAGACTTCAGGGTGTATGCCATCCAAGCTGCCCGTGTTGAAACTGCTTTCGACGCTCAGCGGGAGTCCGCGGCTGGGTTCTGCGCTCTTCAAGCGGCGAAGCGCATACGGCTGGAAAAATGCCCCGAAATCGCCCATACCTTAAAGCCTTTCAGATCCCAATCCCAAGCACTCAGTTGAAACGCGGGTATGCCACAACGCAGGAGAACCGACATGAAGCGCATGAAGCGTGCCACTATCCACTTCACCCCTATCCGCTTGACGGGAGCGCCATCGCTGAGCGCACAGGCGATCGAATCTCACAAAGAAAGGTTCCCAACTCATGGTGAGCTTTTGCAATGCTATTTTGGCAGGATGTAGGGCCATGTGAGTGGAGTCCAGAACCACAGTTAGTTTTGCTGAACGCTTCTCTAAAGACCTGAAAAGGAGGCCTGAAAGCGTGCGCGAAACTATTATCAATCCCTGCGACACCCAACGAAGTGTGCCTCGGTGGCGCAGCCGGTAACACTGCCGCCTCATAGAAGCACACCGGCGGGCTTTTCAGTTCGAGTCCGAGTGCTGCCATGACCCCTCCTGCACGTATTAGTTTGTTGTTATTACACTCTCTTATGATCACAGGAGCCAATTTTAGACCACCATTGCATACAGCAAACCAAGGCTCTCTCTCTCTATGCGCCTTTATATGTGCTAGTCTTCCAACTATGCATATCTGTGCCATATCACTTCTCTGCAAATAAAAAGTCTTACACATTATTAAATTGAAAGTCTTATATTCATTATTTCCCTTCCAGTCAACAGCTATGATACAAAACTATGAAACAAGTGAAACACAAGCTCTTGTCACACCACCAGCAATCCTACAAAAACCCGTGAGGAGCAATGTTCTCCCTGGCAAGGAAAGACCACTTTTTCTTCGTTGGACACGTAATCTGTGGGTGTGGAAAAGGGTCCTGGGTGAGCATCGAGGTAACCTCACTGTTGTCTTACCCCTCACAGTTATCATCAGGTGTCCAGTCGACATCGACCTCTTCATCGAAACGCACTTATGAAACCACCTATATGATACGTGTAGAAAGGTGCCGTTTTCAAAAAACTCGCCTCTAACCTGTTCCACCTCTTCTTCCTGACAGTGGACATCTCCATAAGTGGCGTCCAAGAAGAGGCCTTATATGGCATCCGCAACCGCAATCTCTCTGCTTGTCGGAGAAGTGAAATCCGGCGGGAAGGAGGACAGTAGTGGGTCAACAACACGTTCAGCTGAAAACGACATTTTTAGTGCACTTATGTACCGATATGGCCCGGTTTCATAATATTCAACCGTAAGATCAGCGTATTTGTGCGCAGTTACGGAATCGTTGGTTATACGGTATGATATGGTGGTGGTACGAAAAAAAAACTAGCACATATGAAGGCGCAAATAGAGAGCCTTGGTTTGCTGTAAGCATTGGGTGTCTAAAATTGACTCCTGTAATCATAAGAAGGTATAATAACAACAATCTAATCCGTGCAAGAGTAATGACAGCACTCGGACTCGACCTGAAAAGCCTCCCTGTGTGCTCCTATGAGGCGGCAGTGTTACCGCTGCGCCACTGAGGCACATTTCGTTGAGTGTCGTAGGGGTTGATAATAGTTGAGCGCACGCTTTCAGACCTCCTTTTCAGGTATTTAAAAAGGCGTTCAGCAAAAACTAACTGTGGTTCTGGACTCCACAGGGACCTACATCATGTCAAAATAGCATCGCAAAAGCTCACCATGAGTTGGGAACTTGTCCTTGTCAGCGTGGACGCGACGCGCCATCTTTAAGCTAGGAGAGCGCAGACAGCAAAAGAGTACGGCTCATTTCTATGACGCGATTGCACGCGGCTGCGCGGAGGAGGAAGAGCCGCGACCCCCTTGGTTGGAGCCGTTTAAGGGATGGCTGGATGAGGAAATTCTGGTACTAAGCGGCCTCGTGCCCGCTCCATTATGAGACCGTGATTGTGGAGCACTCAAATGAACCCGGTTTCTCTGCTCTCCCCCGCTGTCGCAGAACTAGGCAAGGGAAAGAACTCCGAGGTGTGGCTGATCTAACTTACCCGTTTCAAGATACTTTGCCTGTGTACAGCGAGCACCAGCCCGCTTAGTACCGAGATTCTACTGTGGAGATTTCCTCAAAGTAATCGCGCCATCGCTTCAATGCCTTCTTGCGGTCCATAAGAAGATGGCCGTTCTCATCATTGATGCCAAAAACTCAATATTCTCGGTCTCTCGATGGCGATTCTTGGCAAGTCGGTACGATACCGCTCACCATCGCGTGACTCGAGCTTCTCGTTGACATCTTCATAATGAGTGGCTTTTGCAACAGCCACGGCCTTCTTTGCAGCTTTCTTCGCTTCTTGATACCTCCGCCTGTTATCGGCTGTCGTTTTGCTGAGATACACGTGATAGAGCGGCTTCCTTTCTCGAACTTTTGATTTCACATCGTTTGTCCACAGCCATGCCTGCTTGTCGACCTGGCGTTGCCCTGCTTCGTAATGCGGAGTTCCCACTGTGCAGCTTGACGAATCGCGTCGGTCGCTTTCTTCCAAGTTTCGCCGACAGTCGTGACTGTCGGCAACCGTACGCGAGAAAATCACAACTGCTTCCTTCTCTTTCATTCGCCACCACTTTCGGTGCACCGCATCGCTCGTCCTGCTTCTGCCTTAGAGGAGCGATCTTTAGGGTGCAGATCAGCAGTCGATGCTGTAGGTTGACCATCTCATACGATCTTCGCGTCTGTGAATAGGGCTCTGGTCGCGATCTCTCACAAGGACAAAGTCTATCTGAGTTCTGGTATTCTCACTATAGAACGAGATGAGGCGGGAGTCACGTTTACGAAACACGGTGTTCTCTATAGTGAGGTTATGCGATTCCGCACACTCAAGGATTCGCTCAGCTTCTGCGTTACGCGACCCATAACCGAATCCAACATGACAGCTGTATCCATCTTTCGTCGTGCCCACGTGCCCATTAAGTTCACCAGCGACTGCGATGATATTTTTTGACGGTACCTCTGTTGTGTTCTCATCAAGCAGTCTCCAGAACTGATTCCTATCTTGATCGGAGCAGCCGGTCTGCGAAGCATGTGCAGAGAAGAAAGTGATAGAGGAGCAGCCACTCTGCGGAGCACATGCAGAGAAGAAAGTGATAGAGGAGCAGCCAGTCTGCGGAGCATATGCAGAGAAGAAAGTGATAGAGTCGCTCCTTAACGGCGACAACGATCTTCATCAATCGATCGTGAGAGCGCTCCAGTCACGAAATCGTTCGGAGACGATTATTCCGACATCACTGGTGGTCCCGGGACTTCCACATAGAACGGCCTTGAAGCCACGTTCTATGTCCCTTGACTTGCTGCAGGATCACCTCGTCTCCTGCACCGCACAGAGATCAACTCTTCTAGCTCCAGTGCTTCAAACAACTCGCACGAGCGGCCCGTCAACGTACCTACATTAAGCGTTGCTACGCGGGTCCTGCTTACATTACGGGACTTTTGGACTAGCTCAGTTGCCCCTCGATGCTGTCCTCGCATCATGGACCCTCGCATACTTTCCACCCTCGAAGGCTCTGCGAGTGCGCGTCGGCTCCCGCGGACGCCGTAGCACTGTCTCGAGAAACTTGAACTGTCATACACCATGCGATGTGGCATGGGTCTCCGTAGGCCGGCCTGTCACAAGGGCCTGTCGCCTGCAATCGAGTGTCCGTGTTCGGCTTAACTCGCAGAGCGAGTAGTTTCCAGTGGCACCGTGTGGAGGAACAGATGTCGCCACCTCGCAGCCTTCTCTCCTTGACGCGAGAAGCGGAACCTCGCGCGAAGGAGGCGGTGGTCCGATCCCGTGAAGAACTTGGGGACAGCGGAGACATCGGTCAGGCAATACTTGCGGTTGAAGATGATGTGGTCGATCTCGTTGTGGAACTGGCCACCGGGGGATTCGCAGGTCCATCGAACAACAAGACGGTTCAGCTGGTCTTCCTCTGAGATGTGATATGATATGTATACATGATGAGTAATAATTATAATGGTAATAGTAATATCATACAGAGAGTATTTGCTTGATCCCCATTCTATAGTGTCTAATCATTCAAAAAGCGCTTTCACCCAAAAACTAGGATGCTGAAGGCCCGTTCAGCCACAATCTCGTGTTGTTCCATGAATATCAACCCAGTATACAACATCTTTATTCTGCTAAGGAGCAACTAGGTGCTGTAAAGAGCATTGGTGAGTTGAAAACTTTCAGTTACACGAAAACTAGGCCGCTTACAAGCAAATGTATTCTCAGAGAACGAGAGGAACTAGAAACATAGATTCTACTCAACGGGTCTCTGCACATCTTTAGGTCGGGGACATACTTCCATCGCCGAGATGCCATCGCGGCGTTCAGCTCATAACCCTTCTACCGCGCGCGGCTGAATACACAAAGGAAGCTTCGTCGCTGCCGCCGCAACAGTGGCGGTCGGCATGCGTGATGGCTTCCCGCACCCATCGCGGGCATGGCATAATTTTCCGCGCCGCGCGCGATGTTTAGGTTTGGTCCTGGGCTGATCGCCGTCGCGCTCCCTTGCAGTGCGATGAGCGATGCGACTAGCACTGAGAAGTTCAAATTCCTTCGCGTCGCTCTGCAAAACTCATCGGTGTGATTCTATCGCGGCGACTGGAAGTATGCACGAGGCCCTAGAGTGTGCTGCGAGAGGGTGCCTATAAACTAAAGCAATGGAGTCGAAACATGCAAACAGTGGTCAATGAGCCTTCTTGGTATTCGGCACTCTAAAAAGCCAGTTTCTTACTAGTAGGATAATTAATGTAGCGAATCGTCTGTTTTATGATTACATCCGCATTTTGGACTGTATCAGTGAGCCTTAACCCGCTACTATTTTAATATGAATGTGATAGGTGAAATTCGCCATTTAAGAGCCACTCTTTTTTGCACCTCTTCTCTCTAGCTCCTACCTTTTAGGGACGAAAGTATTTATTTTCCACAGAAATGCTCGTACTATTGCGATTATTGATGCAATCGTTAGGGCGTTAGCTGTGAGACTAACCTGATGGGTTTGCATACTTCAATTGTCAAGATTCCTTGAGTCTATGAGTCAACACTTACAATTTACTGACTGCATTGAATATGTGTATACTAGGAAGCTTTACAAACGCTTGCAGCTTAAAGCACTGATCCACAACTACATGTCTCGTCATTCAAAAGCGTTTGCTATTGGAAAAATGATTGGGAGGAATAATTAGGCCGCATGATAATTTTGAAATTTTCTGTTTTCAGATTTTTCTGTTTTCTGGCGCTTTTGGCTTTTTTGTTTTCTGATATCTGTTTTCTGACGAAAGCGATTTTCTGTTTTCTGGGAAAATTTTCAACATTTCCGCCCATCCTTGCTACCCTCTGAATAAGCAATGTGTGCAACTGAATTCCTGCAGCGGTCTATGTACAGTTTTCACTTGCCGCCTTTGAAATGGACTTCTGCAACTCAAACTGAACCTGTTTTAACTTAACCCACGTTCTTCCCAACTCATATTGGATTACTTTCAAGTCAAACTAGACACCTTCTAAATCTAAATTGTCTCGACTATGGAATCAAACTGGATCCCCCAAGAAAGTTATATGGTAACCTTTCCATTTTAAAGAGACTACAAAAGATGTCCAAGAAATATGATCAATATGATCATAATATCCGTGGAATCGCGGTGGCGGAAAGTATGCACGAGGCCTTATGGTCATTTATTCAAAATGTTCTCGATCTTTCCGGACAAAAATCGAACCCTACCCGCCCCGCATATAGACCTCATTTTCGACAGCTGTTTTTTCCTCTGCTTTTCAAAAAGCCATCGGCTTTTTCAAGGTTCAAAAAACTTACTGAGTCATGATCATTGGAGTGACGAATTTGGACTTGAACGTCCAAATTTGTCGCTACAGTGACGTCGGAGCCAGATGGACCAGAGGTCGATACAACCTGTTCGATCCAGGAAACCATTTTTTGCTATGCATTGATCAGGACTTGGAACTTTTTGTGGCAGAATTTTAGCCGCATAGATATTTCAGGATGAATAATCTTTCATGAAAAAAACGAAAATTTTGAATACGATTCGCCCTAATCATATCGAAGATGGCTGCAAAGAAGCTTGGTTTCTTACTCTATAATAATCACGGCTCAAAATTTTATATTTTACAATTTCACTCTCTGATGTTCTTTCCTTCTTAAGGTATATTTTTTCCGCGAGAACTCCATCCTTCAGTTGCGTCTCCCTCCTCGATTTGAAGAGTGCCTCAAATTTTTTTGTTCGGTGATCACTTAAGTCACCATTTGCAATCAACACTCGAAACTCTATAGAGCACAATTTCTGATGCAGTTATTGCTCTTTCAGGTAGGAGTGCAGTTGTCGTATCCATAAGATCCTCGTAAAATCTGAATACTCGAGACGTGATTAATTCGAAAACTGCTCGCAAAAGTTAGTTTTTATTTTTTACTGTAGAGCAATCAAAATATTATTAAAATATTGCATATTCAAAACGTAAATTCACGTTTTTTCAAAGAAATCATTTAATCGAACAATCAATGAATAACATGTCTTTTCTGTGAACGAAGCTCCATAGTGTTGATGCTGCACCTGGAATGAAGAACCTATAAGAGGGTATAAAAATTTCATAAGAATTTGAGAAATTCAACACGAATAAGAATTAAATGGTGATGTAGACAAGGGTGGGGGATCGTACCAAATCCGCTCTGGAAGGGGGGTTCGTAAATTTTCGGCAATCGAGCCCAACGCTTGAACCATGGGGGGTGTAGCTGATAAAAATTCATAATGCTGCCTAATGAAGCAAGAGTAATAGAATGGATTTCTCATGGGCAATCAAAAAAGGTGCGTTTTCTCACCATATTCTTTCCGCTTTTGCTTCAAGGAAGGTCACTTGTCCAGTTGAAATTAATCACTTCCGATCTCCGCACTGCTTCAGATTTCCGTCATCGTTTTGCTTCAAAGCGTTACTCTAAATAATGCGTAATCGGATGTTCCGTGAACAGTGTAAGACAGAGCACAAAGTCCTTGCTGTAACAATACTTCCCCTCAGCGTTCTACCTTTTATCTTACCCATTAAGAAAACAAACATTCTGATGCTTCACAGGATATGCGGATGTGTGGCGTTTATTGCTGTGCTGTTTGTGAACACCACTCATGCGTTGGAACTGCTTACGGACTATGCCGATGGTAGTGACCACGGTCATTCACATGAAGATGACGATCTTGATCATGATGCTCACGGATACGGTTTCGTGCCAAGTAAGAACTTTTCCTCGAGATTATTCATTTGAACTGTTACCCTATTATTTTTGGTGCGGCATGACCTTGTACGACTGCCTGCCTGGTACAGTGTAAAAAGATTACTACGTCTATAGCCCCAGATCCATCAATGATGGCATCGCTTACTTTTGCATTTCAGATATTAATGAACCTCATACAAGCGCATAAAATCCCGCTGCGTTTGCCCAGTCATGTTGTTTCGAGTTTGGAGCCAAACGGTCTATGGATAAGTTTGAGAGATCTACCTTTATGGGCCTCTGACATTTTTTTTAGCCTTTGTGATTTAGGTGCTACTTTCACTAGGTAGTCTTCCTTTACCAGTTTTGAATAGCCGTAATCAATTACTGAGTCAGCCGTACAAGTCTGGTTATATTGCGCGGAAGCTTCACTACATAGTCGTAGTGATCACCTTGTACGGTTTTGACCACGTCCCAAAAGTCTGGATTCTCCTTCAGAACCATTCGGATTCCTTCTGCTTCTTCGTGTAGGCGGAGCAAATACTCACCTCGTTTCCAGGACAAATGGGATCCTCGCTATCGTCCTTGGTTATCCCACGCGATAATTCATCATAATTCTACAGCACTGACTTTACCGCCCACGTATTCCACTTTTATTGTGTGTTTTTGGAGCTGTAGGGCCCATCTAGGGACTCGTGCAGAGAAGTTTTTAAGTTTGACTAAGCTCGTAAGTGGCTTGTGGTCCGTCCTTATTAGTGTTCGAATTCCGTATATGACAAAGTAGGATTTGCTGACCGCAAATGTTTTTCTCAGCTTTCGACAACTTCTTAGAGGCGAGGTAAATGAGTTGCAAAAAGTTATCCTCTCCTTGTTGACAAAGCACAGCACTAAGAACGACCTACAGGCATCTGTGAACACATCGATTGGCCTGACTTTTTGCTTAAGCTCCTCAAACGTCCTTTCTTCCCGCTTTGTCCACTCCCATTCTACCTTTGAACTGGTCGATTGATACAGACTTTACGAGATTTTAGCAGAATTTAAGAGAAACTTCCTATAGTACCAGGTCTTCCCTAAGAAAGTCCTGAGTTGGGCCACGCTCTGCGGCGATGGGTGTGATTCACAACCTTGACTACTTTGTTAGGATCTGTTGCCGCCCCATTTTGACTCAGACGACCTAGAAAGTTTATTTCATTTTTAAAGAACTGGCATTTTAAGCTTTTTGCTTCGAACTGATCTTTATTATTCCTTTGAATACCAAGTGTAGTACCTCGAAATGCCTCTCATGCGTCTGTTGCTATAGGCATATCATCAATATACACACATGCCTCACTATCATTGATTCCTCTCCTAGCGTCAAACCCATTATCCATTGAGAACTCGCTGGACCTTTTGAGAGCCCAGAAAGGAGGAAGTTGAATAGAAACAACCCTTCACTTGATGTGAAAGCTGTTTTGGGCTTAGTACTGTCTGAGAGTTTGATTTGCCAGTATACCGAAGCTAGATCAAGCTCGAGAACACTTTCTTGCCCCTGAAGAACTATGTGAGTCGTAGGCAGCGAGTATGCGTCTATCTTGATTATCTTATTGAGGACTACAATCTATGCATGGCCTAAGGGACCAATCATTTTTCCCCACTAGCACAACAGGTGCGCTCATTCGGATTGACTTCTCTCTAGCATGTCTCTTTTCACAAGGTCTTTGATTATTTCTTTGAATTCCTTACGCGCTCCGACGGGCACTGGCTTGATCTTCTGCTTGATTGGGACAGCATCACCCGTGTCAGTCTCATGAGGGCGCAGTGGTGTTCTTCCCCCGTCCTTTAAAAACAGAGGCGTAGCAAATGTCTGCGTTTCCATTATCTTGTAAGGCAGCCACTGGGCACTCGAGCAGGCAATATTGTACTTTACGGACTCCAGAAGACGAGGAGAGGTCGAAAAAAATTTTGCCCAAACTTCGCCCAGGGGGGTTATTTGGGGTGCTGATCACGAATCTGACATCCGTTTTTGAAATTTCGGCCGATTACGGTAGGTTACGGTAGGTACGGGTAACTAAGGCTGCCGAGGTCATAATCACCGATTTCGCCTATACATCGCAAGGGGGGTTATTTGGGGTGCTGGTCACGAATCTGACATCAGTTTTTCGTTTTACGCTGGAATACGGTAGGTTACGGTAGGTACGGGTAACTAAGGCTGCCGAGGTCATAATCGCCGATTTTACCCAAACTTCGCCTGGGGGTTATTTGGGGTGCTGATCACGAATCATACATCAGTTTTTCGCTTTACGCTGGAATACAGTAGGTTAAGCTAGGTACGGGTAACTAAGGCATCCTCATTTCTGCCGCGTGCAGCTGTCGCTCCTGCGCTTTACATAGAGCCCAGCACTCCCTGCCGTAAAGGAGAGCAGGCCTCACTACTGTTCTATTTAGGTTGCCTTTGAGTTTGCTGGAGCACCCACGATCGCAGAGGATTCCTGTGGACTCCCTCCATTTAAGCCATGCTGCATTTGTCCTTCCTCTGACCGCCTGCTCCACACTTCCTTCCTCAGATAGGTAGTGGAATTCT
Source organism: Heligmosomoides polygyrus polygyrus (assembly GCA_947396885.1). Taxonomy (NCBI): domain Eukaryota; kingdom Metazoa; phylum Nematoda; class Chromadorea; order Rhabditida; family Heligmosomidae; genus Heligmosomoides; species Heligmosomoides polygyrus. The sequence continues at coordinate 40,353,498 of OX377206.1, forward strand.
TTCGCCTTCTCGATCGCCTCCCCTTGGCAGTCTAGGATCGGTCTAGTGCACTGCTCAGAGCTGATAAACTTGGTCTTCTTCACGTTCAGCCGCAGGCCGTTATCCGAGAGGGCTACTTGCCACAGCTGTACCTTCTCGTCCAGCTCCTCCCGGCTGTCGGCTACTAGAGCGATATCGTCCGCGTAGAGGATGGTCCTGAGAGGGCCTTCCTCCAGGTGTTTCACTATGCAGTCAAGCGTCAGCACGAATAGGAACGGACTCAGAGCCGAGCCCTGATCTACCCCCACTGTAACGTCCATCTTCTTTGTCATTCCGTGTGGGGTTCGCACCGCCGCTTTCGAGCCTTCGTACATGTCCTTTACGACTCTGATCAGAGTTAGGCATTTACCGGGTTCACGGTTCGTATACAGTGCACGAGTGATAAATAGGAAATTTATCGCAAAGACAACAATACAAATAAATAAAAACGCGACAAAGAGGACACACGATCAATAAGGACTACTTAAACCTAGGCTCTGCAACGAATGCCCGCCTAAGTCGTAAGTTTGCCCTAGAGGTAGTCAAGGGGCCTTCCTAACCCGTTTATTCCCAGGCAGCCAAAAGACTCAAGCCGGGTTATATACCTACACCTACGAGCTCAATAGATCCCGACTAGGCGATGACGGCGACTCCAATCAAAACCCCAACGCACCAACGCAGACGACGTCGACGATGACGATGACGGAGACGATGACGGTGACGGCCGCCATCCCGCGACGAGCACGATGACGAATGAGTACCCCCCTTCCTTCGTCCCTACACAGCTGATTTTGCGCGTCAAATCCTGGCGCCTGGTATCAAACGTTCTCACGCGTCTTTGCACATGAACACACCTATTACACGCCAACTTCCGCTTATTGCAACACGTTCCGGGACACCTCTACCTCGAAGCGATTTCCAGAGTACGGCCCGGGGTAGCCTGTCGTAGGCTTTCTCCAAATCCAGGAATGCCATGTAGCAGGGCTTTCGTTTCTCCCGATATTTCTCCATTACCTGGCCAGCGATAAAGATGGCGTCTGTGGTGGTTCTCTCGGCTCCAGGACCTAACTCCAACGCGACGTCGCGAGCTAGCCGCGTGCGACGTCGCGGCAGTGAAACGCGGACGTGCGCTCGGTGACGCATGGTTAGCCGCGGAGCACGAAATGTTCTCAGTGTTTAAGATCCCAGACCACATTTCTAGCAAGGAACTTAAAATCCCACAGAATGTGGTAGGCAACAGTCTGCAATAGGACAATTGATCCGAGAATGGGTGATAGTGACCTTTTTCCGTAGTATAACCATAACCACGGGTAAAAATTGATCGAAGAAGTTGTAGATGGCAAATACTGGCGCTAAAAACCATCCACATGACCTGTATAAACTGTCGCTGATCGTCCTGTTGAAACCACATTCATATACCACCTCAAGGAACGTTGAAATAAGGCAATGGCGTGCCGCATGTCCCTGTAGGAAACGTTTCTAGCCGGAAGCATCGGACCGCGACAACTCGTCCAATTTCGCCGCGCACCGTGCGCGACGCCAGGGGGTTCGCGCGGCGTTGGAGTTATGTCTGTCCCCGGGTCCTCTCAGGCATGAAGCCCCACTGCTCCTGGGAGATTGTCACCATCTCCCTCATCCTCGAGTCGACAAGACGTTTGTAGATCTTCAGCGTGTGTGAGATCAGTTTGATCCCTCGGTAGTTGGAGCACTCGGACGCGTCCCCCTTCTTCTTGAAGATGGGGACTATGATGCTGTCCCTCCAATCATCCTGCATCTTACCCTCTATCGTGACTCTGTTGAAGAACTGTGTCAGCCAATTGACTCCACAGTCCCCAAGCACCTTCCAAGTCTCTACTGGCACCAGGGATGGGCGGAAATTTTGAAAATTTTCCCAGAAAACAGAAAACAGAAAATCGCCTTCGTCAGAAAACAGAAATCAGAAAACAGAAAAGCCAAAAACGCCAGAAAATCAGAAAACAGAAAACAGAAAACAGAAAATTTCGAAATTATCACACGACCTATTTATTTTACCTAAAGATCCATATTTCCAGTAGCAAATGCTTTTGTAGGACCAGAAATGTAGTCGTAGACCAGCGTTTTAATTTGCAAGCGTTTATAAAAATTTCTATTAAACTCCAGCTACTGCAATCAGCATGTTGTAAATCTTGACTGATAGATCCTAGGAATCTCGACACTTGAAGTATACTACATTACTCATCAGCTCCGTTTCACCGCTAACGCCTCAATTAGAGAATGGTCCCACTATTAAGAAACTGGCCTTTTAGAATACCGAACACGATGAAGGCTCAGTAATCACTGTTTGCATGTTTCAACACAATTGCTTGAGTTTGTAGACACATTCTCGCAACATACTCTAAAGCTGTGCAGAGGTTCTTTGAGTAATACTGGTTGCCCCAGATCTATTTTCCTAATTCGTCTTGTTCATCGAGAATACCTTTCCTTGTAAGTGTCCTAGTTTCCGTGCAGCTGAAAGTTTTCAGGCCAACTTACCAATGCTCTTAACAGCACCTAGTTACTACTTAGCCAACTAAAAATGTTGTGTATTGGCTTGATATTTCACAGAACAACACGAGATTGCGAATGAAGGGCTGTCAGCATAGCAGATCTTGGGTGAAGGTGCTTCCTTGAATGCGAAGACACCATATAATAAAGACCGAGCATGTACTCTCTCCATCACATTATTATTATTATTTCCTCTCAGGTCTACATATCATATAACATCTCAGTGGAAGGCCAGCAGAACACCTTGCTGTACGGGAGTGCACGACATTAGCAACTATCGCCCGATCTGCCTGCTGTCTGTAGTCTACAAGCTGTTCACTCGAGTGATCCTGAATAGGATTAGCAGAACGCTGAACGAAGGACAGCCATGCGAGCAAGCAGGATTTCGGAGAGGATTCAGCACGATCGATCACATACACACCATTACGAAGCTCATCGAAGTGTCGCGAGAGTACAAGCTGCCGCTGTGCCTTACGTTCATCGACCTGAAGAAGGCATTCGACTCTGTCAAAACTGAAGCGGTCATCGAAGCCCTGCTCACTCAGGGCGTTCCTACTCAGTACATCAGAGTCCTTCGAGAGCTGTACAGTGGATTCACGACCATGATCTCACCCTTCTACAACGACGTCGTCTTCGACGTGAAGAGAGGGGGTCGGCAGTGGAATACCATATCTTCGAAGCTCTTCAGCTCGAAAACACCATGCGCGAACTAGAATGGGAAGACATAGAGTGAAGTTCGACGGCCGGCAACTGCACCATCTTCGCTTCGCTGACGACATCGTGCTCATAACACCGAGCATCAGTCAGGCGGAACGAATGCTGGCCGACTTCGATCGTGTATGTGGAAGCGTTGGACTGCAGCTGAATCTTACGAAGACGATGTTCATGAAGAACGGATGGGTTTCTGATGCCCCAATCTCGCTCAACGGAACGAACATCTCCGAATGCTCCAGCTATGTGTATCTGGGTCGCGAAGTCAACATGGCCAACGACCTAGCACCAGAGCTGAGCAGGAGGAAACGAGTGGCTTGGGGAGCTTTCAAGAGCGTCGAAGAAGTCGCGAAGAAGACGAAGAACGTCCGACTCCGTGCCCACCTATTCGACTCCACTGTTCTTCCTGCCCTAACATACGCCTCAGAGACCTGGGCTATACGAAAGCAGGATGAACACGCGATCAGCGTCGCGCAGCGTGGAATCGAGAGGACGATGCTCGGAGTGACACGACTCACGCAAGTGAGAGAAGGCCTCCGGAGTTCCGAGCTTCGCCGACGTTCGAAGATCAGAGACGCTGTCGCATGGGCCAAGTCGTCGAAAATTAGGTGGGCCACGTAATGCGCTTCGCAGACACCGAGTGGACGTCACCGACTGGATTCCGCGGAATGTCAAGAGAACAGCAGGAACTGCCCACCAACGCGTTGGTCGGACTTCTTCGTCAAAGCCCTGAACAATGACGCTCTTCGTGTCCCTCGAGCGAAAAGGATCCACTGGAGCACCCTGGCACGCGGCACGGACGTATAGAGACGCTGATGGCGTCCGCTTGAACATCAATGGGACGACAGATGATATACGTGATAAATGAGAGATTTTCTGCATCACTACTTTATCACCAGCGAAATCAAAGGTAACTAAAAAAACTTTTCTGTCTCTTACTAATTTGTGACACCAAAAGCTGAGCAATCTTCAGAGTTAGAAAAGCAGCTTCGACAAAGGCTCTGCAGAAAACGATATTGGGGATGATCGGCCAACAATGTTCAATTTTTAAACCGGGGGTGGAGAATAACCCTACCCACAATAACTCTAAGACATGTGGTTAGTTAACACATAATTTAGTATCCCTCAAAATACTAGTTTTATAGTTTTAATATAAGACTTTTAGTGATCGTAGATGGTCCATACTACTGTTAATATGGAAAAGAATACAAAGCCAAATTATGAAAGTCGACAAATGTCCTATGAAGAAACTCCTTGCCAGCAGCACTTACACAATCAATCAAGCAAACATGTGGGATAGTTCACGAGTATATGGCGCAATTGCTACATGAGCACATCCAAAAACGCTACATGCTTGCCATTTAAGATACTCTAGAAACACTATTTTGGAATGAAGCTCACTATTCTATGATACTTTTGAATTTTTTGAATTGGATTTCTGTGATTGTTCGCGACTCTATTTTCTGTTTTCTGGCCAATTTTTGGCCCTTTTCCCAGAAAACAGAAAACAGAAAAAATTTGCCCAAAATGGCCAGAAAATCAGAAAACAGAAAACAGAAATTCCGCCCATCCCTGACTGGCACCCCATCAGGTCCAGCTGCCTTTCCGAGCTTCATATTTCCTATGGCGTTGCGGACCTCTTCCTGCGTCCAGGATGGGAGGGGTCCTTCCGTTGGTTGTTCTTCTTGTACTTCCCGACGAGGGAACTCTTTATTTAGGAGCCCCTTGAAGTACTCCTCCCATCTTTTCTGACCTCGACTGGCTTCCGTAGTACTTTGCCGTCAGCACCCCTCACTGTCTTGACCACTCGAATTTCGACGCAAGCTCTATGTCGTGCCTTAGCTAGCCGGATTGCGAACTTCTCTCCCTGTGGCCCGTCCAGCTTCTCATATAGGGCGTCCATCTCTGCGCTCTTCGCTTTCGCTACAGCTGCTTTTGCCAGGCTCTTCAGCTTCCTATAGACTGTAAGATGCTCGGGTGCCCTCGTCTTTTGCTACAGCTTGTAGGCCTCCTTCTTCCTCTTCACCGCAGCCTGCACCTCTTCGTTCCAGAACCATGCCGATTTATTCCCTCTGGTTCCTCCCTTTGTTTCTCCCAGGGTTTCCTTGGCACATCTCAGGATTGCTTCGGCTACCCTCCTCCAGGTCTCATTCACGGGACCAGCTGGATCTGGAAGACCTGCTTCGAGCACTGCCCTTCGTAGCTCGTTCCGCTCTGAACCCCGCAGTCTCCACCATCGGATCCTGGGTTCCGTCCTCACTTTGGGCCTGGTGGGTAGAGGTATGCTAAGATCGGCTACCAAGGGTCTGTGCTGTGATGCCACGTCTTCTCCCGGAATGACCTTCACATTCCGGACTGTTTTCAGGGCAGCCCTTCGAACCAGGATGTGGTCGACCTCAGTTCTTCTTCCTCCGCTAGCATAGGTCACCTTCTGGCTCTCCCTCTTCGCGAAGAAGGTGCTACAGACAGCCAGGTCGTGGGCGATAGCCAGATCCAGAATTCGTTCTCCATCCGGGTTTACCAGGCCGATCCCTTTTCCTCCATGAACCCTTTCCACTCCTCTTCTGCCACTCCCCACATGCCCGTTCATGTCCCCTGCTATGGAGAGGTAGTCGCCTTCTGGTACGGACCTTATGGCTTCCTCGAGCGAGAGGTAGAAGTAATCCTTGTCGTGCTCGGAGCATCCGGTCTGCGGAGCGTAGACAGACATGATGGTCCAGTAACCCTCCTTCGTGTCCAGCCGCAGTGACATGATGCGGTCGTTTATTCTTTGGACAGCCGCTACTGAATCCTTGAGGGACTCCGCGACAGCTATCCCGACTCCATTCCTCTTGGTGTCCTCTCCGTTGTAGAACAACTTGACCCCTTCTCCAATCTCCTTAGCCTTCGCCCCTTTCCATCGCGTTTCCTGCAGACACAGGATTTCTATCTTTCTGCGCTTGATCAAGTCGGCCACTTCTTTGGATCTTCCGGTCAGTGTTCCCACAATCAGAGTCCCCAGTCGAACTAGCTTCTCTGGCCGAGGTCGTTCTGCCCTTGGTAGCCCTCGCATACTGACCGCAGAACTCGGGCGAGGGTTCTGCGCGTCACTTCCGGGTGACGTTCTAGCCTTTACACTGATCCCATTGCGACTTTTGATCATGGTTTGTGACGGGCTTCTCCATCAGCCGGCCCGTCAACCTGGCCTGACGCTGGAACCGTTGCCATTTTTGTAATTTCTGCAGGGCATGGCGTGCCGGACTTCACATGAGGTGACATCACAAACCAGTAACCGCTTACCTCCTACCTACCTCCGCCTACTTCCTTTCTCACCCCGTGCGGAGTTCGTATCACCTCTTTCTTGCCTTCGGGGTACCCCTTTCGTGCCTTCGGGGCGTGCTGTGATTCAGACTTCGCTAGGCTTCTGAAGAATTGTCGAACTCCTTCTCAGCCTGGGAGACCCTGCCGGAGATTGAAAACCTCCGCCGTACATCACAGTTCGACACCCATTGCCACCTCCTCGCCACGATGAGGCGCTGAACCATGTGGGAGAACTAAGGCTGCCGAGGTCATAATCACCGATTTCGCCCAAACTTCGCTCAGGAGGGTTATTTGGGGTGCTGATCACGAATCTGACATCCGTTCTTGAAATTTCGGCCGATTACGGTATGTTACGGTAGGTACAGGTAACTAAGGCTGCCGAGGTCATAATCACCGATTTCGCCTATACATCGCAACGGGGGTTATTTGGGGTACTGGTCACGAATCTGACATCAGTTTTTCGTTTTACGCTGGAATACGGTAGGTTACGGTAGGTACGGGTAACTAAGGCTGCTAACGTCATGGTCACCGATTGCGAGCAATCATATCCTTCTAAGCCATTCCTGGAAATCAGCTGCGTCCATGTTTAGCTTGTCAAAGTCGTCCTTCAGCTTGAAGTTGCGCAGTTCTTCCTGGCGGCGGTTGTTGAACAGTGCCTTGAGGGCCATGATATTAGACTGCTATCTCTCGGTTAAACCTTCGCCTATCGATGAGTTTCCCGCAAAAATGGTTTCCTGCTGATTTGCAAATTTTCAGGCAATCGCTGCGGGACCGCCTGCATGCCGTGCTCACCCGTAGCACCACAGATAACCCCTATAGCCGAAGTATGGGCGAAATTGGTGACCATGACCTTAATCACCCGTACCTACAGTAACCTACCGTACTCCAGCGTAAAACGAAAAACGGATGCAGATTCGTGATCAGCACCCCAAATAACTGGGCGAAGTTTGGGCGAAAAATTTTTTCGACCTCTCCTCGTCCTCTGAGGCCGTGTGCTCGTCTACCCCGAGTCTCCCTTAATGGGGGATTGGGGCGTGATGTGATATGTTGATATTGATTGATTTTCCCCCAACCGGGAACACGAGCATACTGCCCCTGGAGTCCAGAAAGTACAACGTCCGAAAGTGCCGAAAAGTAAGTTCTGCTTTTGCAGAACCCTTGAGCATACCGAATTACGGGCCTACGAAATAGCAGGAGTCCGTAAAGTATTTACAATAGTGCCCTCGAGCAAGCCCAGGGGGTTGGGGGGGAGAACGCTCGCCTCCCGTTTCGTGAGTATTAAGGTCCGTTTGTGTTGAGTCCTTGTCAATTGACCATTCTCGTGAATCGTGGAGCGACGAACATGCACGATTGTATCACCACGTTTACTGACTTCATTGCTGTTTTTGGTTCGGCATCATTAAGGCATTATTTTGTTTGTTCCGGCTGTATGACCAGTTCATCGGTTTCATCCACTAGTTCTTTCCCAAAGACTTCCAATTCATTACTACCTATACTGACCAGATGGTATAATCCATTACCTACACGGAATCTTTTCGTTCGATCCTAATTCTGATGGTGTCGTAAAACTCCATTTGGCCAACAGATGCATTCCTTATTAGTGCTTCTATAAGTAATAATAATACATAGGATTCTTTCGAAATAAACGTCTATGTGTACTTGAAGATCGCGAGCATTCTATAATAAAGGTAATGGTATAATTGAAGTCTCCGACGCTGTGTTTAATAGAGCTTCTGCATCCCAATAAGATCGATTAATGTGACAATTTTGTTGCCAACAAGATCTCTTGCTTTATGGCCTGGCTCGACTGATAGATACAAAGCAGCTTATGAAGCAACGCAAAAAAAAACGATCCACTTTGACGAAGTTCCCGCAATCCGCCTCTATGTGGCCTCTTTTGCCACACTTGAAACGCCCGAAAACCACATCGCGCGAACTACTATTTTCCGATGTGTGTTTGTTCTCAGGGATTCGGCTCTGGAAGGCCGTTCTAGAAGTACTTATTTCGTCCGTGCTCACCCGTTTTCGCCCCGCCCCGGTACGTGCTTTACTGAGTTCTGTTTCTAATAGGTACCTTCCCATTTTCCTATACCTAAATATTAGGTTAGAAAAAGTCTTCATTTTTTCAAAGATTTATTACTTCACAACTACAAAGTCAAACCAATTGGGATAATCTCCATTTTGTTCCACTACACTTTTCCAAAGACTGGGTAATTTTCTAATTCCTCTTGCGTAAAAGACTGCAGTTCTGGAGTCGAACCATCGCTGAATCCAATTTTTGAGGTCTTCGTCCGTTTCAAAATATTTCTCCTCAATTTCTTGCTTGAGAGCATGGAAGAGATGGTAGTCGGTAGGGGCGAGGTCAGGGCTATACGATGGATGTGGGCATTACCTCCCAGCCCAGCTCCTTTATTGTTTCTCTTGTGAGTCTTGCAACATGTCGCTTTGCATTGTCATACAGGATCATCACCCTTGACTTCTCAGGCCACTTTTCTTGAAGAGCTGCGGCGACTTTGTGGAGTTGGCCACTGTATGTGGCAGAAGTAAGTGTGTGCTAGGGTACGAAGTCCCTAGGTCCGGCTTCGGAGCTGCGCTGAGGCTACTCCAATGCTCGGCAGCGTCCCGAGGGGTTCAAGCTGCCAGTTCTGACTGTTCCTTTTGCGGTGGAGGTTAGGAAGCGGATGCTACTAACCTTTATTGTCGACCGTCCTCCACCGAGCGCAATGAAAAAGTGACTTGCAAAGATTTCGCAAGGGGTATTTATGCCCTCGCTTGGCGCGCGTCTCCAGTGGGTCCTACCACGACGAGTCACGTGCTTACATTTGAATCTGCTACAGGGAACTACGGACAATAGCAAATACAGTATACCATAATAGCGGTGAAGGACCCGTTGCCCTGAACATCCCCCTCCCCTACATATCGACGTCCCCGTCGATGGAGAAGAAGAAATGATGGAATTAACCATTCAATAATGCGAAACATTACAGTATGTTAAAAAATGGACTTCATCTGGTATAAAGCAGCAAGGATGAGAATCGACTTCAGATCTATGTGACAGTGGCAACAACAAAAAATGACCGAAATGAGATACAGGATTATACACGTTCAGCTAGGAGATAGTGACATGATTTGGTCTTGGTTATGGCTAAGTGACATTGGGATTATTGCATGAGCAAAAGATATTTGAGGTAATGCTAGTAAGCGAGGAAAACACTATACCATAGATGAGCATAGGTGAGCATAGATGAGATTAATACTTAGAATGAGGGTATGGACGCGGGTATGAGTTGTAGCGACCGCGCTTGGGGCGGTGGTCGGTGGCTCGATGATGGCCTCGGCGCGAACTCCAATCGAAGCGTCCATCTCGATGTCCTCCCTCCCTGTCCTTCGCGTCGACGTTCCTTGACGGTCCAGCAGACGATTTTTGGCGAGCATCATCGTTCCTCAGTTCTCGTTTGCGGTTTCGATACGCAGCGACACGGCTGATCGGCTCGTCCAACATCTGGAACAGGTCTCCTCTCACGTGTGGTGCAACGTATTCCTTTAGTGCAGCGAAGAACGACTTGGTCATGGCCGCAGGATAGACGGAGTGCGGTGTCGCTCGGATACTCTCTCCGAGACACGCGAACGGCTCGTTTAGTGACGGCACCGCCGTGAACATCGTCACCACGTTGTTTCGCATGGCTGCTGCTGCGCCTCCAATGACCTCGAAAGTGTCGAAGGTGTCCTTCCGATTCTGTTTCCAGGCAGCTTCACCTCGAGGGCCACTGACTGCCAGGAGTTTCGCACCCAGTCTAGCTGCCGACGTCATAACCATGGCGAATGCTTGCCATTCGCCGGAGTCGTACGGAGTCTCTGATGTGGGGCTCACGAAAACGCACACCCCCAGATCCTTGAAGTTGCGCACTGCTCGTATGGCGTCTCTTAGCTCCTTGTAGCTGATTATGGTGACATTCTGAGCTGGAGCTACCACTCTGGCGAAGCCCCGTAGACCATCTGGCACCAGTACGAGCGTTCGTTTTTTCGGACCTTTGATGGTAATGTCCTCCCAGGAGTGGGTGAGCGCATAGCGGATGCCTGCATTGGCGAGATCGTTAAGCTGCTCGATGTCCGTCTCCATTCCTCCGTTGGACGCTAGAGTAATGCTGCCTCCATCGTACGCGAGCAGGGAATTGAGCACGTGCTCACAGTTTCTCTTGAAGAATGTGTACGCCTTCTGGGCTCCCGAGATCGTGACGAAGTTGTATGACGGCGAGCGCATCAGGTACCTCTTCTTGTCGATGTCCTCTTCGTTCTCGTAGACGGAGATCATACGGGCCAGAGCATAGATGGAGGACAACTTGAGAGAGCGGATTTGTTGGTCGAGCTCATGAGGAACAACCTCAGCAAATGTCATGTCTCGAACATTGCAACAGTAATCAGTATGATCACTAGAGTACGCTCGGCGTCCCGATCCTGGACAGGTGAAGAAAAGGCCGAGTGCACTGTTGTCCGCACGAGTCGCGTCCGTTGCCGTCGTCGCTCTGCAACACTTACTGTCAATGGGAGTATTTTTACTTTTCTGCGTTTTATTCACTCTCCTCGCTCTCTTAGTCTTACTAGGATACTATCTCAACGGTAGGTCGGAACGGCGCAAATGTTGTATATGGGCAGAACCGCCTCTCCCTGGGAAGCATCAAACTGCAGGTATCTCGACCCCAATACAATTCTGCGTAAAGTTAGGAGCGACGGAACTCGCCTGTTGGCGCCCTGTTGATACACGTGCTCCACAGCTGACGGGCGCGCGCGGGATGAGGGCTGGTATCGCGGATTAGCGCAGTGCACAGGTGGCGTAGTAGGGAAGAGTTCGGGCTCATGAACGAGAGGTCGGAGGTTTGGATCCCGCAGACTGCGTTTGTTTTGCAGTTTTGCAAAATCCATGTTTATCATATAGGTAATCCACCTAGGGTATTATAGTGTGTTATAGAGCATGTTTACATATACATGTATCACGCATACCGTTAACAAGGGTGGTCCAGGCAGGGCTACCGATTTCGCTGAAACTTCGTATAGGGTTTATTTGGGGTGCTGATCACGAATCTGATATCCATTCTTCACGATTCGGCTGGATAAAGGCAAAGGATTACATTCCTAAAGTTTCTGCCGGTGACGGCAGGTAGAGAAAGAATCGTGAAAAACGGATGTCAGATTCGTGATCAGCACCCCAAATAACCCCCAGAAGAAGTTTCAGCAAAATTTTTTTTTTGACTGAAGTCTTGTTGGTGGAGTCGGAACTTTTAACTAGTGCCACAAAATATCTATCGTTACATAACTACAGCTTCACACAAAATAGGCTTAAAATAAGTGACACAGAAGTGAACATTTTAGCTAATCTGTAGTTTGAAGCATATGTTATATGTAAACATCATCTATAACACACTATAATACCCTAGGTGGATTACCTATATGATAAACGTGGATTTTGCAAAAGTGCAAAACAAACACAGTCTGCGGGATCCAAACACCCGACCCCCCGTTCATGAGCCCGAACTCTTCCCTACTACGCCACCTGTGCACTGCGCTAGTCCGCCATACCACCCCTCATCCCGCGCGCGCCCGTCAGCTGTGGAGCACGCCTATCAACAGGGCGCCAATAGGCGACTTCCGTCGCACCTAACTTTGCGCAGAGTTGTATTGGGGTCGAGACACCTGCAGTTTGTTGCTTCCCAGGGAGAGGCGATTCTGCCCATATACAACATTTGCGCCGTTCCGACCTACCGTTGAGATAGTATCCTGGTTAGGCCTGAGTTATACTCCCGCGGAAGGGCGGGAATCGCGCCGAGACTCCTCACCTGGCCAATCGCCGCGCCTCGCCACGCCCGCCTCCGCCGTGCACCATTGGTCCGCGGACGTTCCGCGGATGCTCTCGCGGGAGTATAACAGAGGCCTTAGCTCCCACGGGACTATTGTCTATCTCATGAGGGACTATTATTAGCATATCATGTTGGACTCTGAGAGGGTCCTTGTTTTCAGTGAGATTCGTGATAAGAGCGGAGTTTTCGCTAACCTCTAGAACACGAAATGGTCCACACCATTCATCCATTTGTTTGGGATGTTTGGAGCTGCTCTAGGTAAGCTCATGTATACTCGGTCGCCTACATTCGGTAGTTTGTTTACATCAGTTTTGTGCTCCCTGTCATACCTCTCTTTCATTCGAGCCCGGTATTCTGCATTCAAGTCGAGCGTGCAATCACTTATGTGCTTTATTCCCGCGAGCAACTCGTACTTGTAATCGTCAAAGTCAACGTGATTCCACGACAACTTTTCATCTTGGATTTCACTCGACGGAAGTGCCGGGTCGAAAGCTAGCGGTATGTAAAAAGGACTGTCACCAATTGCTTCATGAGGTGCCGAGTTATATGCAAATACGACCATGGGTAGCAAAACATTCCAGTCGGTCGGAATTACCGTTTTCTTTTTTACCATCCGGCATATCGTACCTATGGCGCGTTCCGTAATGCCATTTTCTCTTGGGTTGTAACCCTTCGTGATGGATTGAGGCACAGGATACGCACCAACGAATTTGGAAAAGTGATCAATTACAACCAACGCGTAGTGATCAATTACAACCACGCTCTGATAAACCGAGTTCGAGAACGTCTATGCCAACAAGCTCATACGGTTTTGTAGTGGTTATGGGTTTGAGTGGTGGAGTGTTCTTGTGATGCGATCTTGTCAAGAAACACTCTTTGCATGCTCTGGACCACTTGCAAATGTCCTTCTTCATGCCTTCTCAGAAAACCACCTTTTTCAGCCTTTGTGTGAGTTTTCTGCCATTAAAATGGCCGGCCATCACCCCTGCATGAGCTTCATCGAATATGAGCTTCCGTTTACTTTTGGAACAATAGGTACGCTGCCGAATTCGCAGATCGTCTTTAGTACCCCATTCTCTATCATGAAGTCTGCTATATTATACGGTTTGGTACACCGAGGCAGCCTTACTTCGCAGTTTTCGGTGCTGTTGTTCTCCAGCCTTGCAATTACGGAGCTGTAAGCTGGGTCCATTCGCAATTCCTCTGGCCACGAGGACTGCTCTGCGCCAAGATGGGCTACCACAGCCTCATTTTCGGGGCACACTGGTAGTTCGCCCGGAGAGCACTGTACAGCGCCTCTAGAAAGAGCGTCGCCACGGCATTTGTCTTGCCAGCCACGTATTCAATTTCTAGATTATATTTTTGAATCTCCAGCGCCCATCGTAGGACCCTTGCTGAGACTGAATAGACTAGCCAAATTTCTGTGATCCGTTCTCACGATGGTTTTTAGCCCGTAGATAAAGAAATGAAATTTCCTTAGGGCAAAAATCACAGCGGCCGCCTCCAGATCCGTCACGTGATAGTTCCTTTCTGCTTTGGATGGGCCTTTCGATGCAAAGTATATGGGGTGCAGTAGCTTATCAGCCCCCTCTTGGCTTAACACAGCGCCTAGGCCTTCTTTGGAAGCGTCCGTGTAAATTATGAATGGCCTCGTGCCTTGCGTTGCAGCACCAATATCTGGCTGAGCTAATACTGGTGCTCTTGTCATGATCGACTCTATGGAATTTGCACAATAAACACAAATTTCGACGGAAGATTAAAAAATGAATTCAGATTCGTGTTCAGTGACCTCGATTACCTCAGGCCTGAAGTTTCGATCTTGTTGAGTGATATTTACGAAAAATCGATAATTTGATTAATATCTCTTGATGGCAACCATTATTGCAAAAACTAACTTAAGATTCGTGTTCAGCGACCTCGATTACTTTGGGACTGAAGCTCACAGTTTGCATATGTGACACGACTATATACCATTTTCAGTTGAAATTCAACGTTTTTCAAATCAAATTCAACGTTGTTACACAGGGAAGATTCCAGAAGAACGTTGAAATTTATTTCAAAAACGTTGAGTTTCGGTTGAAAATGCCGTATAACTCTACAATTTGATTGGCTGACGATTCATGTGAGATAAAGAAATGAACAAATGGAGTGAACGGTTTTTTTCGCAAGGGTTTGCACTTGTGCGTAGATGTTTTGCACACGTATTTCTGTAGGAATTTTTTTGTAGGATTTTCTTTGCAGGAAAAAGTTTTCATGTCTTGCCATTTAACGAGTATTGTCAACGGTTCTGAGAAGATATTGAATATCTTCATTATTTGCTTTTTTAAAGAATCCAAATCTTTTATTTTGTCTCTGGCGAATGTTGTCGTTGAACTTACTTTACTACATTTACTTGAACCTATACAATGCTCTTTTGGAGTGAGTAAACCGTATCAAACGAAATTGGCTAACACAAAAATCGCATCGTCCTTATTAATACATCCCGGTGCAAAATTATAGATACCCCCGATTTGTCCTTAGTACCCGAAGGGTCCGCTGCCTATGCTCAGCGGTTACCGTCGTATTCCTCACTATCGAAAGCCTCTATAGAAGAATTTTAAGCAGGTTATCTTATCAGCGCAGGATACCACGAACTTTTATAGAAAATTTAACGAATGGAGACCGGTGCAAAATATAAGTTCCCTTCATAAAAAACCTGATTAATCACAAAAGTCCCTACAGACAGAGTAAGATTAGTACTTCATCACCTTTGTTGCAACCATATCGAAAATTGTGTTTTTCGTACTACTAATTAAGTTATCAATAACAGTTCGTTTAACATTGGCTCATGCACGAAGTATGGCGTTCTTCAGATCAGAAACCGATGTCTCAGCGGTTCCATTTTTGTACACTTTGTGTACAAGAATGCCCCACAAGTTCTCTATCAGCGGTGAGATCTGGAGGAAAACTAGACCACTGCAAAAGTTGAATTGTATTGGAGATGAGCCAACCTCTTATAAACCTTGTGGAAAGGGTACAGAATAATTAACTACAAGGTTCTTATTCGCATTGGCGGGTTCCTTTACTCTATGGTACCTAAAGCATCAATAAGGAACAAATACCTGGGTCTTCACACATTGGCTTCTCGCAGGAAATTCATTGATATTTGTCGGGTTTATAAGTTAATCCACTTTTAGCGCTTTTTAGGCTCTAAATTCTTTGATCTGCGTGCGTCTCAAACAAAAGGGGAGCCTGAGAAGTTTCCTATCAGTCGACCTAGGAGTAAGCTGAAGGTGGCCCTTTCTCCTCATAGGACATTGGTTTGACTCGCTCTAGGTGAGTCTTCATGTTGTTGTGTTGTTGTAATACTTTTTTCTCCCGCTTGCGCTTATCGCGAACGTATTGAATAAATAAATAAATAAAATAAAATAAACCTGCAGTTGACTGCGATACGTGTGTGGATGCATTATCTTGTTGGAAAATGAGGTTGTGCCTACGAAGTCTCTTTAAATATGGCAAAAGATCTCGGAGCAATTCCTGGTAGTCTTCACTGTTCATCCTACATGAGACGAATTTCCGAAACGAACGAGCAAGTCCGCATCCAGAAAACGCAGCCCAACCATGAGACTTTCACCGTCAAAGTTGCGCCTAGAGGATACTCTACCTCTTTTCTCAGATCTCTCCAGTAGTGTAAAAGAAGAGGAATCTTGATGGGCCCGACATGTACAGACACTATTCGAGAGATTTGAGGAGAGAGAGAGAAGCAAGTATTCTACAGGTGCTACTTTGTCGGTTGAAGTCTCATAGTTTCGGCTGCGTTTTCTGGATAGACCTTGTTGCCTTGGAGTTCGTCTCGCGTAGGATGAACAGTGAAGACTACCAGAAATTGCTCGGAGATTACCTTCTGCCATATTTCAGAAGATTTCGTAGGTACAACCTTATTTTCCTACAAGATAATGCATCCATACACGTATCGCAGTCAACTACAGGTTGGCTCAACTCCAACAGAACTCAACATTTGAAGTGGCCTAGCTGTTCTTCAGATCTCAACCCGAAAACTAGAAAGCTAGTGGGACATTCTTGTACACAGTGTACAAAAATGGAACCGCTGAGACATCGGTTTCTGATCTGAAGAACGCCATATTTCATGCATGGGCCAATTTTGAGCGAACTGTTATTGATAACCTAATCAGTAGCATGCAAAATAGGATTTTCGATATGGTTGCAACAAAGGTGATGTGACGAAGTACTAATCTTACCTTGTTTGTAGGTACTTTTGTGATTAATCAGATTTTCTATGAAGCGAACTTATATTTTGCACCGGTCTCCATTTCTTAAATTTTCAGTTAAACTTCGTGGTATCCTGCACTGATAAGATAAACTGCTTAGAATTCTCCTATAGAAGTTTTCCATAGTGAGGAATACGATGGTAACATTACTGGACCTCGGCAGCGGGTTCTTCGGGTACCAATGGACAAACCAGGGGAACCTATTTTGCACCGGGTGTATTAAGTTATAATAAAATTTATTCGATTATTCGATTTTTTCGAATATTCGATTATTCGGAAATTCGAATAAACAAAAAATGGGGTTATTCGATTATTCGGAAATTCGAGTAACCAAAAAATGGGGTCATTCGATTATTCGGAAATTCGAATAACCAAAAAATGGGGTTATTCGATTATTTGGAAATTCGAATAACTAAAAAAATGATGTTATTCGATTATTCGCTCATTCGAATAACCGAAAAAATGGGGTTATTCGATTATTCGTTCATTCGAAAAATTTTAAAAAAGCACAAGTATAGTTACCACGACAGTCTTTAGTCATGCGTCCTCTGCGACGGCAGTTATAGCACTGTACTTTTCTCGTGTCTGCTTGTGATCTGTTCGCTGCAGGATCACTCAATGCTTGGTTGTTCGCCGCATTGTTGGATTGCATGGTTCGTCTTGGAGTAGCGCTCACAAGACCGTGTGGGCCTCTGTTTATGTTATTGAACCGCTGAGATGTTCTCGGAGCGGTGCCAGTCCTTGGCGGATTGAGAGAACCCGACTGTGTTCGCCTACTGGACACGTCTTGCGCTGCTTGACGATTTCTTTCGAGCCTGAACGCTGCTTTCTTTACATTTTCGTACGCAAGGCTTCCTTCACTGGTCTCCAGAGCCTCTGAGAGCGAGTAACTGCCAGGCCATTGAGCTAGTTGGCGGAAGAGTATCCACCTTCTGCAGGGAGACTACTTCTTCTGGGGCATCAATAACGCTCTATTGGCCAACCTCTCCAGTGCCACGCAAAATTCCTCTACTGACTGATCAGGTCTCATGGACAAGTTACGTAACTGCGGCAAGGCCTTGACTTTTACCGCATTTCCATTTTCTTGAAGCCTTCCCTTCATTGCCTCAATAACGTCTTCAAAGGTGCCCTCTTTTATCTCTCTTGGCAGCGTTTCGAAAGTAACTAGGGCCCGTTTCCTTAAGAAACTTTGAAACAATTGAATTAGGCTTCTATCGTTCCATTGCGGTTTGTGGTACCGAATGGAAAAGTCATTTACAAATCGTTTGAAGCTTTGCCTCTCTGTTCCCGAGTACGGTTCTAAGCTGGGAAGGGCTGCTGTACGCATAAAGTCCGCTAAAGCTGACTCTCCACAATCTCGCAGCTCACACACATTGTTAGCCTCTCTGATATCTGGATTTAATTCGATACCTGTGGCCGCAGTAGGTCCGGTTGGGTCCCGCCTCCTTTCTGAGCTTCTGCTGCGCATATGCGATAAGGACGTGGGGATCAATATCTTCGAGGCGCGCTCTTGCGACGTCGGCACCTGTAAGTTGAGATTTTGCCGAGGGCCTGCTGCGGCGTATCTCTGAAATGTAGCACCCATTATAGAGGATGTTCGCGATAGCCGGCGCTTCTTCCGGAATCGACGGGTGTGTGAGCCTTCCCAGGCTATGCATTTGCTCGACCAGACGAACCTGAACTTCTTTGTGGTCAACTTGCTCGCGTAGAGAGACTATCGTTCGGTTACCGTCCTCAACCTGTTGACCTAGTTCCTTTACTCTTTCTACTAAATCGACTTTCGAGCAGTCTAACACGTTACACAGCGTTTCGACGGAGTCTCTATCGGCTATTCGCTCGCCTAAGCATAGTTCTAGCTGCTTAGTTTGTGTCAACTTAGCTATCCTTAATATCTCTATTACTCCGTCTTCAATGTCACAAATAGTGTCCTTCTGATGGGGTGGATTTGCGAGATGTTCGCTTATGAAATCCTTTACAGCATCCCCTATAACTTTTTGGGAAAGCCTGACCTGAAGATCGACAATTCCCATGACTTTATTTCTCGTCGGATCTGTAGTACGAAAGCTTTCGCTAAGGGTTTTCTCGCACTCCACTGTGATTAATCCTATTTGTCTGTGGAACTTTTTCAACAACCGCTCCAATTTTAAGTGAATAAGAGCACTCACGTTTGAGGAGGACTCTGCTTGTTCGACTCCTCTCATCGTCTCGACCTCAGCAGTGATCGTGCTTGCACTTGGCGATTCCGTTGCGCGCTCGTCGTTATCGTTGTCAGCGTCCATGGCTGTAATTACAAGATTCAGCTTGCTGTACTCAAACGGCGACTCTTAGGAAGCCTCAGCTTGCAACTATAGCCGTCGCACGGTAGTTAGACCCGTATGGTCTCAATTTCGATCGATACGCGGCGATCGGATGTGGTGCTAACCGCTGTCTTACGAAATCGTGTGGTGAGTCCGACCGTCAACCACGTTTGGCTAGCAGTCAATCAATACGGCTGTCACTAACAACCAGCTGTATGAGTAGACTCCACACGAGTGACGACCACAGGTACAAGTCACTTCTCTTCCGTTAGTCTCAGTGCAACTTTGTTGGCCGGATTGGATTGGCCCCCATGTGCTAGGGTACGAGGTCCCTAGGTCCGGCCGGCTTCGGAGCTGCGCTGAGGCTACTCCAATGCTCGGCAGCGACCCGAGGGGTTCAAGCTGCCAGTTCTGACTGTTCCTTTTGCGGTGGAGGTGAGGAAGCGGATGCTACTAACCTTTATTGTCGACCGTCCTCCACCGAGCGCAATGAAAAAGTGACTTGCAAAGATTTCGCAAGAGGTATTTATGCCCTCGCTTGCCGCGCGGCTCCAGTGGGTCCTACCACGACGAGTCATGTGCTTACATTTGAATCTGCTACAGGGGACTACGGACAATAGCAAACACGGTATACCATAATAGCGGTGAAGGACCCGTGGCCCTGAACAAGTGTCTCTCCACTTCTGAGAGTTTCCCCAGTAAATAACTCCTCTGATTCCACCAAACACTCAAGAGAATCTTCCTTTCGTGAACATTGGGCTTGAGATCAGGCCTAGGGTTCTCTCCTTTTTGTACGCATTGTCTTTTTCTGAAGTTGGCATACAGAACCCGGACTCATCGCCTGTCACAATCCGCGGCAGAAACGATTTTCTTTCGTATCTGGATAGAAGAGAAGCAACGATGGAGAGCCATTGGCCTTTCTGAGTGTCTGACAGAGCATGTGGAATCCGAGCTCCAAATTTCCATGCAAAGCCAAGATTCTTCAGATGGATTCCCACTATCCTATGGGACACTTGGAGCTTCTCTGCCAGTTGACGTGTCGTCTGCCTACTATGTATCGGTACGAAGAGGATGGAGTAGTTCAGTGTCGTCCAATTCAGTTGGCCTTCCTGACCTTGCTTTGTCCTCGAGTGAATAATCTCCCTCAAAAAACTTTCCGAACCATTCATAACAGGCGCTGTGAGTAGTAGATCCCAAGCCATATATATGGTTAATTTGGTCGGCTGCCTGGCATGCTGTAGATCCTTTAATGAATTCATGAAGGATGCCGTGCTGAAAATGGCCATCAGGTAGATCTGGCACTGGGTCCGGAAGAATAGATAGATAACGAAGTACAAGAAGGGTCTTGACCTGTGTCCGCGTGCGAACGGTAGACAAGTGTGATAGGATTATGAAATCAACAGTCAATATTGGCTAGTGCGTTTACAAGGAGAGCGGTATTTTTTCGAAGTATGAAGAGACTTTTTTCCAACCTAATATGTTGTTACAGGATGTTTTGTTGCGATCAAAACTCTTGCGCCAGGCGGGACTTGAACCCGCATCTTCTGCTTTCCGGGCAGCGATGTTCGCCTTACACCACCGGCGCTGTTTGACCGCACGTAACATCCGCGATATCCTCGAGGCCTGTCAGCACCCACCCGTGATACGGGATGGGCCGGTCGCTGATATCAGCATGGAGGTTAAGCTGAAGACCTTACTAGTATCAATGTTCTAACACATTTGCTTAAGTCTGGAGCGGCTGGTAGAGAGGCCGTATGTTGTTACAGGATGTTTTGTTGCGATCAAAACCTAATAGTATTTCGGCTTTCTGCAAACAGATGAACTTTGGTAGTGTGTCCGGGTAAGCCTTATTGACGACGATTTTTGGAACAAAGCAAGAGACTACTATTGCCTGCTCTTCTCTTATTGTCAAAGACGACAACTAGGTAACTTCTTCACAAGCATCATTAGAATAAATAGAATAAACTTCTAATTTTTGTTTCATTGCCTTCACCACCCCTTCAAAAGTGCCGACCGTATTAACAGTGGGAGGGTCTCGAACAAGATGAACTCATCCTTTCTTAAAAACCCTCCTAAAAGTTGTATGTTACTCCTGTTGTCCGACATCCAACCAGGATGCTTGACCGAAAACGTATTCATAAGAGTCTTAAAACCCTATTTTTCCTTGCCATAGAACGGCAATAGTTCGATCTGTGCACTAGGTTTCAGTCTCCAGAAGGATTGGTACTTTGCGTTTCTGTAGAGACACCTTCGCTCTATATGTTTTGCATATATTTATTCACAAGTGCTACGACACACCTAATGGCGTGTTTCGCACTTGCGCGCTTCGTGCGTCATTACTGACCTACGGAAAGTAGTTTCCGTAAAACTTAAACTTCGCTATCATCTAGGACCTGCTGCGTACTTTATCGGCATCATACTGTTCACCACTTTGGTACCTTCATCATAGACATTCTCTCCGGACCGTCCAGTAACGTTATTGGTTTGTGCTGCGCAGTACTTCTGTCCCTCAGGTTGCTCCTACACAACCGTTCGCATGCCAAACAGCTTGTGTTTCCGAATATCGTTGACACGTCTTCCGAATCCGGACAACAAGTGCCCTCTCACTCGTCTCTTCTCACTGGATCTAGTTGTGGTCTCAGTGCAGAACAGAACACGAGGAGTTGCATGTTTATTCAAGTTATTCCCCTTATATACTCTGGTCTACTTCTTATACTCTTTCCCTTATCCTATTACTCCTCTCAACCACACTCGCTCTCATTCCTTACTCCCCCACATCCCCCGTAGTTACCACTCCGGTCACGCAGGGTGGAGGTTCGGATACCCCCTACTTCCTCCACCCTCAATTCAGTTCATCTTCGCACAACATTTTCCACAACATTTATTTCATTCATTCGCTTCAAACTACAATGCATTTGTAACGAGAGCGGGATCTTTCGCGGTCTCTTCCCGCTCGCACATCCACTTCCCCCTCTATCCTGGAGCGGGAAAGGGACCTTACTCCGAGCGAGAACGCTCGGGACGAAGACGCCAACGACTCCTCTTCGTCCGCGCCCTCCCCGTCTTCCTTCAACATTCCGGAACTGCCTATCGTAAATTCGCCCGCCGCGGCCGCCCAGGCCATCGGTGGTATACGTGGCCTCATCCGCGGCGGCCGGAGTGCTCTGTGCTCTCCTTCGTCTTGGGGCTGGCCGGGGAACCGCACTCATCTGTAATCGACATAGACAAGCATAGCCTCGCATCTTTGCCGAGGCACATGCCTCATCTTCCACACGCACCGTAGTCATAGGCTGCATCATCATCACTCCGTGCTCGGGCCACAGTCGTCGTTGCCGGCGGTAGAGTTGTAACCATAATGATTTTTTTTTGGGGGGGGGGGGGCGGTGACGGGGCGCCCCACTGCCCCCCCCCCCCCCCCCCGACGACCACAGGCGTTGCACCGGTGCTTCACATGGAAGTGTCGTCATCATACCCGAGCAGTCTCCTTAAATATCTCTTGCCTATCTTCCTTCTTCCGTATCACTTCCATTGCAATCATATTAACTATTGATCTCTTTTGATTCTGCACGTATTCTTTCATTCGCTCTGTTCCTTCCGTTTGCGGTTCGATCTCCGCACCTTCTGTCTCCGCGGTCTTTCCGGCCTCAGTAAGCTTTTTTTCCTTCTCTCTTTTCCATCTTCCTCAAGTGATAGTCCTACACCTCTTCCCATGGGATAACACGTTCCTTTATCTGGTCAGTGTGTACCTTACGCTGTCCAGTTCCACTGTTCACGTCGTACGTACTTGTTCCACAAGTCTTTATAACTATTCCAGGAATCCTCCTGTCACCTGTGTTACAATAGTTTCGCACGCACATTACCGGTCCAATTCTATATTTCCGCTCTTTTTTACCTCTATCATACTGCTCCTTCATCTTCAACGCATATTTATTCATAAACTTCTCATTTTCAGATCGAATAATGTCCAACGTTGTTCTAACGAGCAAGGTCAGAGAGGTGACCGTGGAGTTTTTCAAAGCGACCTATATGGGATTGTAGGGCGTTGTCTGGGAAGCACCATAGTGGTTTCCAAATTTCCTGCGGACCTCTGGGTAGATCAAAAATGGCAAAAATCTACCGCTTCAGTGCGGGCCGATAGAGCAAAACCAACGCTAGAATACCCTTGTCGTGCTCAGAAATGGTCCTTCAAAAGGTTTGGAGCTTCAATTATTGCTAGTACGCCTGATTTGGTAAATTCCTAGTAGAAGGAGAAGGCGCACGGAAGGCGTTCACCAGCAGGCACACAGCGACTGGAAGGCCGAGTAGATGGCGCGGTGGACTTGCTGGAGGGTGGTCAAGGGATCGGTTTCGGAGGTTGGGTCTGTGCATTGCTAGTGGTGTTCTTTGCATTTTTATCACTGTGGAGTGCATTTTGGTCTCGGCAGAGATAAGCGTTCGCGTTTCAACCTCTTTTTAATCTCTTGCGGAATGTGAGCCAAGCTAGCCTTCGTCGATTAGAGATACGCCCCTGACCACTAAACCACACTTGCTTTGTGGGGGAAGCCTTCGTTTGATTCACTCCATGTGTGATTCCTTTATAACGGTTTGTATTAACTTGGGACGTGTGTTTCGTGGTAGCCTCATTTGACCGCTCTTCCCCACTATATGTGGGGATGCAGGGAGAGGGGCGGCATTGCCGATACAGGCACTCGTAGTCTTGACACTCCAAGGGCTTCCTTTGTTCAAACCTCGATAAGGGGGTTATTTGGGGTGCTTGTCACGAATCTGACATCTGTTTTCGGTACAACAGCGGATTACAGCAGGTTAGAGTGGACATGAATATTGCGAAAAAACTGGCTTTCAAGCGGGTTTCTTCACATGGCCGCACTTCGTTTCCAAGATCGTATCTTGAACTGAAAATAGTCCTCAAAAAAATTTATAAACCAAAAACGGATACCAAATTTGTGATCATCGCCCAATAACATTCCTAGACGAATGGAGTGAGGGAGGGAGTGCGGCTAACCTGTCTCGGCCATTTCACTTACCCGCACCCTACTCACGTCGTAGCCTACTGTAATCTACAAAGCGAATTCCAGCTTCGTGTCAGTACCCCAAATGCCCTCCCCTAGACAAACCTTGGCGGAAAAAATTTCTGACCCTAAAGACATGCGAGTACATGTGTTCATACCTGTAGCGGACCCCCCCCCCCCCCCCCCGTAGAGTAGGGAAGAGTGACGGGCGCCAAAATAGACAGAAATGCGACCAATGAATCAAGAAGGATAAAAAATTCTAATTTTCGTCACAATTAGTAAATTTAGTAAAAGTCACAGAAAATCGCTCTCCATAGAAATCGGAAAGGCGATCAGCATACCTTGGTGATGGATCAGAGTAATAGTTGATCATGCTAACTACACGGTTACTACGATACGCACTTCTAAAACTAATGTAAAACATTGAAAAGGGATCACACATGGATAACATCTAACCAGGGACTCTAACGAGGAACGACTTTTACGGGATATTCGCTGGTGCTTCCACGCCCTCGGTGTCAAAAATCAGATACGCATATGTAACATATGTTTATTCAACAGGAACGGTTACGCAACATAGTGAATGTGACAAGAGGTCTTCAGCGGTTGATGGTTTCACGGGATCGCGAAGGTGTTGTGCGTTTCGGCGGAAGGTCTCCTTTAGTTCCTCCATGTTCGAGCGGTTGGGATCGTGCAAGAGCTCCTAGTCGTCAGTTGTTTCGGTCTCGTCGTATCGGGTTTCCGGATCCTTCAAAACACCAAAATGACCTGTTCGAGGGCAAACATGGCGGGTTTATTACCCCTTGTATAACATAGCGATCTCTAAGATGAGCGTTTGCGATCAAGCCATTGCCATTGGTCTCGGTTCCGTGTTCGTGGCGGGTCATAGCGGACGTGTAGCGTTATCTAGAATTGCTTAGACTGCTCCACTTTTAAGCACATAACATGGCGATAATTATCAGAATTCGGGTAGAGGAGACGGGAGAAGAGTTAAGCGGTTTTACGTCTGAACGGTTACTTACGGGCTGTATTGGCGCACTCCGTAGTTCAGTAACTACGGTGAGGGTGGGAGCATCCACCTTCAGGGTTTTTTTGACTCGCAAATCCTAATACCCGTTAGGACAATTACAAAAAATGGAGTCCTTGCCACACGACGAATAGCTTATGGCCTCCCACTTTTTAATATCACCCTCGTTTACAGTGAATTGCGTGAAGAAGATTAGTAGCGCATACATAGACTAGCGAATACCGTCAAGGGAGAGAAGCAGAATGCAGGAAATAACTAGGATCAGCAAAGATGAAGAGGAGGAAGGAGAAAGTGAGTATGCCTGTGCTTAGTCCCGCTATACTACGCGGCTCATCCGGGACCTCCATGTAAACGCGCTACCCTAGAAATTTTGTTGGAATTTTGATTAGGCGCCTTTAGATTACCTAGGGCACGGTTTAGCGGTTACATAGGCCACTGTCCGAACCTCGGAAGCCGAGAAGAAGACGAATTCTTATACTCAGGTTTGGAGAGAAAGGATGAACAGGTTTTCTCAGCTACGCGATGTTTTGTGACATAGATGGAATTCATCATATTACATGACGCTAACACTTCTTTTATATTAAGTTTATTCTCTATCGTCACTACGTGAAAAGGTTAGTACCAATACTACATATCAAGAGAGGTGAGTAACGGTTAGAAAGAAAGGAGATAGCAAAATCATAAGGACGAGGAAGGGGTCGGACCCCGACAGATGGTCCGGTCCCATACGATCCACTGACGAACTCCTGCTAGGCGCACCACCACTTCTTTTATACCGTGCACTTTCCCGGTCTAGTTAATTGAAAAGTACAACTCTTTCCTTCACTTAATTAAAAAAAGAGATACTTTCTTGTCTTTCGTGCAGTAGAGATAATTGCTCGTCCTCCGTGCGGTAATTGTATCGGACCGGTTGCTATCCACGCGGCGTGTTCCTGAGTATCTCCTTTTTTTCGTTCTTTACACTTCCGTCCAACAAATGTCACGCGAGGGTTAGTTCACACGCCACGACAAAGCTTCCCTTACATCGTATGGCGTCATCTCCTCTTTCTTCCCTCCGTTTGCCCGACCCTCCAGCGTGACATCGACTGCCTTTTTCCTGTAAGGCTGTCTCACCTGCTCTGTCCCATTCGCTCTACGACAGTGAGCGTGGCGGCGGTCTTTCAACTGCTCCGAATTCACGTCTTCCGAATCCGGACAACAAGTGCCCTCTCACTCGTCTCTTCTCACTGGATCTAGTTGTGGTCTCAGTGCAGAACAGAACACGAGGAGTGACATGTTTATTCAAGTTTTTCCCCTTATACGCTCCGGTCTACTTCTTATCCTCTTTCCCTTATCCTATCACACTCCTCTCAACTACACTCGCTCTCATTCCTTACTCTCCCACATATCTAATTGCTAATCTGCCTTTACTGGTCTTCTCTCCCCTCCCCCCTTCCATCCCCACCTTCCCGGTCCAACCTCCTGGTACACTTTCTTGTTTCAACTATTTACCCCTTACTGGTCTCTTCTTGCTGGTTTCCCCGTCCTGGTTCCTCCTCCAGGATGTTCCTTTCCTTCCTGGTCGCTCTCCTGGTCCACCCTAGAGGTCCCCCTTACCCCCTTCTCCACCACCCCCTTAGATGTCCTCCCATGCTCACCGTAGACGTCGGTGACACGTATTCGGAATCAGGACGTTCTGAAAAGGGCGCAGATGCCGCTGTGTCAAGCAGGAGGAGGCTGCGCTTCCTCGGCTGCAGCAGCATCCCATGCTGAATTCTGAATGTGGCCGCCCGTCGTACGACGACGGTGTCACCTCTCCAGACGCTTGTTGCAAACGTATGGAACCCGTCTTCTGAATACAGACGCTCAGAAGTCCCGTTTTCCGAATCCAGAAGCTCAGAAGCGCGCGCAGTTGCCTCTGTGTCGAGCATGAACAAATGGCAGATTTCTTGTTTCCCGTATGAATTCCCTTGCGGCTTCCTTATTGCTGGTTCCCCATCCTGGTTCCGCCTCTTGGTCCCTTCTTCCTGGATGCTCCCTCCTACCCCCCCCCCCCCCCTCGTGGTCCCCCCTTACTTCTCTATCCCAGTTAGGTATCCCTCCCACGCTTTTCACGACGACGGCGAGCGAACACCCATTGCGCGTTTCGGTGTCGCATCTTCTAAATCCAGGAAGTCTTTCTTACTGGTCATCTCGTAATGGATCCCCTTGCTGGTCCTCCTTACTGCCCCCCCCCCCTCTTATTGGTAACTTCCTACGGGTCCCTCCCCCTTTATTGCTTTCCCCTTTGTCTGCGCGATCTCCTGACCTGTTTCATTGTTCCCCCTATTGTCCAATCCCAATCCCTCCTCTAGGTTGCTCCTCCCCCGTCGCTGTAGGTTCTTCACCCTCGACGTCTCATTTCTACTCTTACCCCTTTAGTGGCCCTCTCATGCTCATGTCACGAAGTCCGCTGCACGGACTTCGTGACAATCTGAATCTGGACGCTCAGAAACGCGCATAGGTGCTGTTATGTTAAGCAGTAAAAGGCTGCGCTTCGCCTGCTGCAGCAACGTCCTACGTTCATTAGTAAATTTTGCCCGCGCTATAGATGATGAGGCGTATCTCATTTAGGCTAAATTACTCGACGGCCCGCGCTGTGAATGATGCGGTGTATCTCACTTAGTTTAGATCACTCGACGACCCGCACTCTAGATGATGAGACCTATCTCACATAGGTTAGATCACTCAAACGTCATCGACCGCTAACTGAATTATATAGCTGTAAAGTAGATAGAAGATAGATAACAATTCTGACTGTTCCGTTCTTTGGCTGGTTTCAGATTCGCGGCAGAGATATACCCAGCCTATCATACAGTTTCAATACGTTAAGCTAGTCAAAACGTCGATAACACGTGTTCAGGACCTAGACGCTCAGAAAGGCGTGCAGTTGCTGCTATGTCAAGCAGGAGGAGACTGCACTTCCTCTGCAGCGGTAACATCCCATGTTGGATTGTGAACCCGGTTACTGGTCGCATGACGTCGGTGGCACATCGTCTGAATCCAGACGCTTGCTGCGCGACGTAGGGGACACTTGTTCTGAACTTAGAAGCTAACAAACGCGCGCAGTCGCCGCTGTGTCAAGCAGGAAGAGCCTGCTCTTCCTCTGCTGCAGAAGAGTCCCACGTTGAATTCTGAAAGCGACTGCTCGTCGCATGACGCCGGTGACAAATCTTTTTAATCCAGATGCTCATAGCGCGACGTAGAGTACTTTTCTTCTGAATCGAGACGCCCATAAATACGTGCAGTGCCGCTGTGTCAAGCAGGAAGAGGCTGTAGTTTCTGTGCAGCAACATTCCATGTCGATTCTGAATTCGGACGCTTGCCGCACGCCGCCAGTTACACATCTTCTTAATCAGTATGCTTCTAGCTTGACGTAGAGGACCCGTCTTCTGAATCAGACGCTCAGAAATGCATCCAGCTGCCGTTGTGCCAAGCAGGAGGAGGCCGTATTTTTTCTACAGCAGCATTCCATGTTGAATTCTGAAAGCGGCTGTTCGTCGTACGACACCGTTGACATATCTTCGTAATCCAGATGCTTTTAGCGAGAGCAGAGGAGCCGTGTTCTGAATCCAGACGCTTAGAAATGCATGCAGTTGCCGCTGTGTCAAGCAGGAGGAGGCTGCACTTCCTCTGCAGCAGCAGCATCCCATGTGTTAGGTTGATCGAAAAGTCTTGCAACACTTTACGCTACTGCCTGTTAAAATTCTTAAAGCTCTTACAGTATTGATCTTTTGTGGTGACGTACAGTGCATTCTCGTAGCTTCCTCAAGCATACATCATAAGGCCTCGTCGAGTACGAATACAACAGCAATGTCAACGATAAGCAGCAGCATCCTACGACCTATCGTCTACTACGAATTTCTGCAAGGCCATTCCGCAAGGACTGCAGTCTCCAACATCTGCGATGCATTCAAGGAGGAAGTCGTTCACTATTCCACAGTGGCCCATTGGTATCAGCATTTCAAGGCTGGAGGTATTTCTCTCGAAGGTCGATCTCGTTCCGGACGCCCTTATTTTGTGGAAGAAGACAGCTTGCGCGAACCCTTCAAGGTGAAGCCAAATTCAACCACTCGCGAATTGGCGGCGACACTTGGATGTACGCAGATGACTGTGAGGCAACTGGAGATCCTTGGGTACCGCAAAGTTTTGTCGTCTTGGGTACCACATGAGGTGCGGGACTCTGACAAAGCATGCGGAATCGGTGTTGCTGAATCGCTCCTTCTTCGCCTGCACAGAAAGGACTTTCTGAAGGACATTGTTACTGGTGGTGATAGCTAGGTTCTTCATGTTAACCACACCCGCAGGAGCCAATTGCTCCCACGCAGAGAACCGGCTCCAAGACAACCGAAACGTGGACACTACGAAAAGAAGGTTCTGTGTTGCTAGTGGGACTCAAAGGACATGCTTTACTGGGAGTTGCTGGATAGTGAGACCACAGTCACAACATCTGTCTACGCTGCCCAGCTCCAGTTCTTGGCCGACGCCATGCGCCGAAAACGTCCAGAACGGGAATATGTCCACCTGCTCCACGACAACGCGCGTCCTCATGTCGCAAAAGTGAGTCGCGAGAAAATCCAGGAGTTAGGCTGTGAAGTTCTGCCCCATCCACCGTACTCTCCAGGCCTCGCTCT
Source organism: Heligmosomoides polygyrus polygyrus (assembly GCA_947396885.1). Classification (NCBI taxonomy): domain Eukaryota; kingdom Metazoa; phylum Nematoda; class Chromadorea; order Rhabditida; family Heligmosomidae; genus Heligmosomoides; species Heligmosomoides polygyrus. The sequence goes on from OX377206.1 coordinate 40,383,155, forward strand.
TTCTGACTACCACCTGTTCAGAGCTCTGAAGCGGCATCTTCGAGGTCGAGAGTTCAATGATCGACGTCAACTGGAAATGGAGGTTTCTGAATTTTTTTCCTCACAGCCCTCGAATTCTGGCAGAAAGGAATTGAAAGGCTGCCTGAGATGGGGCAGGATCTTAGACTTGGATGGGGAATATATTGTGGACTGAGTTTTTGTATATTGTATTATTTTGCATTGTATTGTAATATTGTTGTGCTAGTGCTGTAAGACTTTTCGATCACCCCAATAGAATTCTGAATTCGGGCGCTCGCCGCACGACGCCGATGACACATTTACTTAATCCGGATGCTTCTAGCGCAACGTAGAGGACCTGTCCTCTGAAACCAGAAGCTCAGAAGCGCGCGCAGTTGCCGCTGTGTTGAGCATGAAGAGGCTTCCCAGATGGCAGATTCCTTGTTCCCCGTATGAATTCCCTTGTGGCTCCCTTCTTGCTGGTTCTCCGTCCTGGTCCCGCCTCTAGGTTCCATCCCTCGCCCCCCCCCCCCCCCCCCCTCCCGTCGTGGTCCTCCTTACTACTCTACCCCAATTAGGTATCCCTCCCACGCTTGGCACGACGACGGCGAGCGAACGCCCATTACGCGACATCGGTGTCACATTTTCTATTATAAATCCGGTCTCCCTTACTGATAATGGATGCTCTTGCTGGCCCTTCTTACTGCCGCCCCCCTCATTCGTAACTCCCTACTGGTTCCTTCTTATTGCCTAAACCCTTATTGGTGCCACCTCCTGGCCTGCTTCATTGTTCCCCCTATCGACCCCCCATCCCGGTGCCTCCTCCAGATCGCTCTCTCCTGGTCGGTTCTCCACCCTCGAAGTCCGCGCTTCTACTGTTTACCTCTTTATGGTCCTGTCATGCTATGGCATGAAGCCGGCGGCACCACTTCTGATTCTGGACGCTCAGAAACGCGCGTAGGTGCTGTTGTGTTAAGCTGTAAAAGGCTGCGCTTCCCCTTCTGCAGCAACGTCCCACGTTCAATAGCAAATTTTGCCCGCGCTGTAGATGATGAGGCGTATCTCACTTAGGTTAGATCGCTCGACGGACAAACTCTTTTATATATAGAATGGTGATACCTATGTCCCACATACGCTGCTCGCTCTTTGTCCTTTCTGAGACGGTCTTGTGCGAAAGCCATGAGGATCAGCGGGTCCCATTCCTACAGAATTTCCACGTTCCTGAAAGACAAAGTCGCATTCATCCCCATCTTTTGAGCGATATTTCCGAATCTTTGCCATTATTCTGCGGTAGAGAACCTACCGTTACGCCCCTCGTTAAACGCGGCAGTAGTCTGGCCTTCATCATTGCTCGCAAATTTGCAAGTGCTGTAATTCAGTTTTTGTTATTAACCCTTTATCTTTCCCCTTATTTTATCTCTTTCACCAGCATACGTTGTATCTTTTCTGCTATGTCCTTTTGTCACTCATTAACATTGAACCCAACATGTGCATTTTCTGGGAGTCTCCATGCTTGAAATAACTCTCTACTTAGCTCGCATACATTAGTTCAGCTATCTTAAGATCTTCATCACAGGCGCTTGTCTTTGTCTCTACTGGGCCAATTACGCCATCGATATCGCTAGCTAGTTGGTCTCTATTAAGTTCTGAACCCCTTCGCTTCCTATTCCAACCTCGCGGTGCACAGCCTCCCAGATATAATTTCTTATTGGGTCTGAAGTACACAGAACTCCCTCGAAGATTTTTCGTCACACTCAATCGCTATACATGTGATAAATTTCGGCGCTAGCTTCACCCCTGTTGCTTTCCTTCACTTAGACTTCATTTTTTTTTTTGAAGCGGTCCTTGAATCGCCTGCTCGTCATAGACCAGAAACATTTCCTCGGTGGTTTCGTTTGCACCGGCTGCCATTTTCTGTAACAGATCGATCTCACTACATCCCCAACAGCTGTTTCTCCACCATGACAAGCAGTCCCTAACAACCCGCTGATACCCTTGAAACATCGTCACAAAAAAGAGCAGTTGCTGGGGACCCAGCACTAGTAATTAGTCACACTCCACATCAGTCTCCCCGCAGTATAACATCTTCGAGCTCAACGTCCATCTGCGGCGATGGCGCAGAGGTAATGCTCCCGCGCGTCGAGTGCCACGTCGTCGGTTCGGTTCCGATTGGTACTAGCTTTTTTGCACATCATGATTTATCTTCGAAATGACCTTTTATTCTGAATCTGAATTTATTCTTATTCTGAGTCATGGCACGTGTTAGATTAAATAGCCATGGAAAGTATCATACACATTTGTAAAATTGCTCGAAGGCAAAAGAACTGCTATGGTGACATTTTTATCTACTATTTTGCACAAATAGAGTCCAAATGTTATATTGAACAACTGGAGGTGTTTCTAAAAACCTTGGCATTCATGGAAAAAAATGTGTGAAGCAGACATGTTACTCACACACTACACATCTTATTTTTGCAGCCTCTCTACAACCAGCAACAAACAGTGAATTAAAGCAAGATCAAACAACTGTTCACCAGGACGAGCACACCTGGGTGATCATCTTTATGTCATGAGTAATTCAAAATATTTGAAAACCTGTGGGCACAAAACATAAGGTAAATTTGCGAGAGAACCTTCAGCAGGTTGTCTCTCTGGGTCATATTGAACTCCACGCTATTTGTCATGGCAAACAACCTTACCCTTCTCATAACGTTTTTCATCGGGCCCAAGAAAAACGTCTAGAAGTGTCACCAATGTAACCATAGCAGTTTTTTGCCTTCAAGCATTGTTGAGAAAGTGCATGATAGTTTTCCCGGCTATTCAATCAAGCACATGTCACAATTTGGAATCAAAGGTCATTTTGAAGATAGATCGTGTGCAAAAGAACCAGCAACAATCGGAACCGAACCCATGATCTCAAACGTGACGAGCGGGACCACGACTTCTCTGCGTTACCGCCGCAGCTGGACGAGCATTCTTACGAAGCCTTTTGACTTATCGCTCTCGCGCCAGCTCTTTCGCACGATCAGTTTGTGGCCAAACCAGCCAACTTCGGCAGGTCATAACTCGCTCAGGAGTTTCATTTTGCAATTTTGACACTCATATTCGTAATCACCATTCCAAGCTCTTTCCAATGATTCTGGTCAAACTTCAAATTTATTACATGCCAGAGCATGTTTACAAAACAACACAACGGTATGCAAATGTAGAAATATATTTAAGAAAATGACAACGCAACATGTAATGTGATAGGAAAGGAAAAGAATATTAGGAAGAAAAGCTAGAACAGCAATAAAAGCTAGAAAGATGGAGTCGGAACAGTAATAAAAGGTAGCGGACCACGAATCTTGTTTACTCGGGCAAGTAATCGTTAATGATATTTTTGAATTTACTAAGACTCCCGGGAAGCTGGACTCCTTTGATTAATTTGGCAAACTCTATAGCTCCACGACACGTGAAAAAGTGTCGCCTCAACGTAGATCTTGGTCTCGAGAAACCTAGCTTAAGCCCGTTGCCCCTTGTGGAGGAGGGGTTCATTTTAAACAGCCCATCAGAGTTCACCTCAGCTCTACCGTGAATGATTTTATAGATTAGGATCAGGTCGTTCCGCATCCTTCTCCATTTCAGAGATTTAAGACCTAGCTGTTCATTTCTTAACGAGCTCCTGGGCACACTATCGTAGTTGAATCCCATCGATCGCAAGAACAGCTTCCTAGTGAAGCTGTTTTGTACTCTCTCTAACCTTAAGATCGACTTCTATTTGTATGGACTGTAAACGCTTGTTCCATATTCTAGAATTGACCTCACAAAGACTTTGTAGGCCTTAACAAGCAGGTTGGGCTCTTTTGTGCTCAAGGTTTTAAAAAGCCTGCGATCAGCCTTAGTGGCTATAATATTACAGTGATCCTCAAAGGAAAGGGTAGAGTCGAGTGTAAAACCGAGGTCTTTAATCTTAAGAACCGCTTGTAAGGGAACCCCGTCAATGGAGTAGACATGCCTAGGATTGCTCCATCCCAAATGCAACACCTTAGACCGAGATGGGTAGATCCCAATCCTTAGACCAATTGACCAAGAGGTCCATTGCCGATTGTAAGTTATCGTGCGAGTTAGCGCCTAGGCCCGAATAAATTTAAATGTCATCCGCAAAAAATTTACAGCCAACGGAGCATTGCGCTAGCAGAGAACCGATTTCATAAGAGAAGATATTGAATAAAACCGGCGAAAGCACAGATCCTTGTGGCACTCCACTGGGCGCAGCGCGATTGGAAGAGTAGGAACCGTTGATACGAACTTGAAATGTGCGCTCACACAGGAAAGCTTGTATCCAACTGACAATTCTAGGATGTATTCCCACGTGTGTCAGTTTCAATAGCAACTTGTTATCAAACTCTATCGACGGCTTTCTCGAAGTCGAAATAGATGACATCCACATTAGTGTTAGAGTCTAAAAGGGTTGTCCTATTATTTAATGTTTCAATCATCTGAGTCACGGTGCTTCGGTTACTGCGGAAACCGTGCTGATGGGGTGAAAGAACGTTGGATTCATCCAAATGCCTGACACCTTGAAGTTCTGTAGGAGGCCGATACCCTTCCCTAGTTAGATTGGAGACGGTACAACATCCTCATGAACTGCGTGACAGGAGTTGCCTATATTATAAGATCTCCTGCAAACCTGGAAAAACACACAAACACCACTTTTCATAAAAGACTAAAACAAACGATACCAGAGCTACGCCATGTAACATTAGAGCCGTACATAACGGCAGTCGAACGAGAAGGAGCTCTGGCAGTTCTTATAAGAGATCATCAAATGATTCACGTTTCGACGCAACGCAACGCTATATGGTCCTGAAGGAGCTAAAACTCCACAAAGACAGTCGTGGGATTCTCCGTTGCCGCGGACGTATGAACATTGGGTTTCAGTGCAAGACAGCCGATCTTCATAGAAACCAACACTCCGCTAGCAGAAGCAATCATATGGAAGAACCATATTGCATTGCACTATGGAACGACTCATACAATGGCCAACGTCAGAAGCACGTATTGGATTCCTAAACTAAGGCAGATGGCGAGACGCGTGATACGGCGATGCCTTGCCTGCCAGAAACTCAACAACTTACCATTCAAATATCCACAAATGGGCGATTTACCTGAGTTTCGAGTGCGCAAGTCACGAACTTTCGAACACACCGGCCCGGCATAGATTACTTCGGTCCAATCACAGTAAAGAGAGAAGATCAACAGACAAAAGCATACGAAGTGATATTTACGTACACAACTACGAGTGATTCACCTCGAGACTGTCCATGACATGTCAACAACAACTTTATTACAAGCATTACGAAGATTCTTCGCTCATCGAGGCATTCCACGCACCACAATCTCCGATAACGGACCAAATTTTCTAGTGGCAGAGCAAATTCTACGAGGCGCTGTGGTTCCGGCAATCAACGACGTATCTCTCGTTAAAGCGGCCAACGAGGGAATCGTGTGGAAGACAATAACACCGCACGCACCATGACAAGGAGGTTTTTATGAGCGGATGATAAATCAGTGAAGTATTCCCGCAACAAAGTTTTGCAAAGAACGACGGTCTCCAAAGAAACGCTCGAAATACTGCTCGTGAAAATCGAAGGAATAGTCGACAGTTGACATCGTACCTACCAGGGAGAAGGTTTCGACGAGTCATGCAATTCTTCGACCGATTGGCTTCATACAACGTGACGTGGTGATCGCATTTCCTTTCGAAGACATCGGAGGAGAAAATGAAGACCCTAAATACTTGCTACCAGAAGAAGCGGTACAGTTGAGGACAAGACTACAAGCGGAGAACGCTCTTAAGCCACAGCCACAAGTTCACAGAACAATTTTGGAACATACAGAGTCAACAATATCTTACTAGCCAAAAGTAAGAAGTATCCAAGAAACGCGCTGACAATCAAACACCGAAAAGAAACGCAGTAGTTCTAGTCTCAGACCCAGTTCTGCCTCGCAACTCCTGAAATATCGGCAGAATAGTTGACCTGAAGGACCATCACGGAACAATCCGCGAAGCAACACTGCGAGTGCCTGACGGCAAAAGTATTAGAAGGCCGTTCCACTGCCTCGTACCAGTAGAGCTGAAAGAAGACAACGACGGAGGTGACATGAATGGAGATGAAGAGACTTCAAGCAGTAATGAAGCAGTACCTTGCTACGACCTGCGATCGCGACATACCAGCAAAGAACCTCAAGAACATCGCCCGAGTATAGAGAATCTGCTATCTCTATTTGTTTACTATGATCTGTGATATATGATACACGTTATAATTTCCTCACAAAGTGGCCGTTCCGATTGATTTGTGCTTATTTTAGAGTTTAAAACTTAATTACATATTATAGCTTGTGAAAAGTAGAGAGTAATCTAAAAATAAAGGTACTATGTGAAGAGTTGCAACATTGCTGCTAGTAACGCATTTGAAGACATTTGAGACTCGCATGAAAGCGCAAGGCGACGGGATTGCTGTGGCGTGCAAGTAGTCAAGATTGCGCCATGCTCCTGCCTGAAACCTTGCATTTCAGACTCGATTGATTGTGCATGCGCTGAATGCTTGTTGCAATCTTGTTACTACTTGGTCACCTTAGCACGTGCTAGTGCTTCTTTGAACGTTGAGGTGTGATGAATGAACATCAGGAACCAGCGAGTGACGATTGCTGCCGGCCTGCTTGTCCGTCATCATTCATCAAATGGACATATTCAACAATTTTTCCTTAGAATTGTAACTGACCATGAAAAATAGTGTTTTCACGGCCAACCAGGGTTCTAACGCCTTAGTCGCACTAGAACCCTGGTTGAAAGCAAAGAGAACAAGGTGCAAAAAGTGCTCATCCTTGTCAACCTGGCACTGCTCTATTTTGATGATATGAAAATTAGCAAAAATTTAAATGGCCGAAGAACAAATCATATAGTCTGGTAGAACAAGACATCCACTTTCGAGTGTCATATAAAGCTGAGCAAGGCAGACTGAGCACGGAGAAGGAGTTGTTGGAAGATGATTTTCTTTTTTGGCATTTTGTTTTGGCATCAATAAACGCCACACAGATTCTTATAGAGCAAGACATTCTCTTCCGAACGACATAAAAAACCAAGCAAAAAAGTCCTACCACAGAGCAGGAGCTGTCGGTAAAAAATCTTCTCTTTCGGGCGTCCCAATTTGATGTCCTAAAAATCAATAAAGGACAAACGAGCAAATAGGACCAACACGTTTTCTTGTAGCACAGTACATTATGTTCCAAATGCTATGAAAAGCTGTGCAAAAATTCCAAACCTAAGCGAGAGAAGCAATTGTGTAAATGGTTACTTTTTCATTTTTTACTTTACTGAAGGCCCACTGCAGCCTTGTCAGGCTCCTCAACCTATCGATCGACTCAGGGGAGCCCTCTGGCGTCTTCCAACCATTTCTTACTTCGCAATGTGAGCGCGGAGGCATCAACTCAAAGCTATGTGTTTTCTAATCGGTGGGGAGCCTTTCAGCGTCACCCACCCTTGCGGTGTCATCCAACCGTCTAACTTTTTCCAAAAATTTTAGTTTATAAAGGAACAATGCATCACCCTGATCAGAATAGTAATTTGATACAAAAGTGAAACCAAGAAACCTGTGACAAAATGAATGAAAGGTAGTGCAGACCTCGCCACCGCTTCCTTCAAAAAACCGGGTTGTCCATGATGTTCAATCCATGGTAACATATAATTATAACGAGACGAGGCACAAGATATGTTCATTAGAGCGAGAGAATCAGTAGGGATAAATCAATCTGCGATGAAGTCGCTGCCGTCAGCGGCACACACGAGTTAGATCCGAGCCTAGTTGATTGTTATGCACTCCTTCCGTAATATATGCGTTTTCCCGCGCACGGTGTGGACACCGATTCTTCGGAGGTGCGGTCGACAGGGGGATCAAGTGCGCCGCGATCAAACGCAACAACATTTTGTAGCTAAAATTTATGGTATACTTTTCATGATCTTTCAGGCAGTCTATACATTTTTAGACGTTTTGCATAAGCAGGGTTAGCACCTTTCCTTTTGTCCCGGCGCCACCCACATCGTTTTAGGTGTACAGCGACAGATTCTTCCTTGTCAAGTTCAAACGTGCAAGTACTGTAATTGCTACTGGAGACAGCCCTTGTCGTTCCTTCCTGCAGGACCAAAAAAGCGGAATATAAAAGGAGGATGTATATAAAAACGTTGGAAACGGGTGCTAGCAGAACTGTTGTCCTTCCTGTTTTAACACATACTTGAGGCCCCTGCCCCTCTGGAACCTATGAATCATAGGCCTACTAGCAGTTAGCGTCATCTCACCTGATAGACCTTGTTGGTGTATGATCGCTTTATTATTTTTGCTCTCGATGACCGCTGCATCACGTGCACTTCACTCCTAAGAAGCGCTTCTGTGTAGCCATGATACCCGCAAAAGCAGGTGCACCGGAGGTCAATCGGAGGGGAAGTTTGGTTGCCTGGTTCTCAGCTTCAACATTTTCTAGTACTCTCTTCGGTTATTTCTTCTAACGGCTCTATTTATCGGCTCCGCGCTTTCCCGCTGCTACCTGAAAAGAAACCTAGTTCCCTTCAACTAACCATATCCCTGCAAAAGTGTGACTGGTGCGCAGTTGATTACAAAACTACGCCCCTGGTAGCACAACCAAGAGTCAAATTTTCAAAATACAGTGAGAAGTAGAGTGTTAGTTGTGGGCACAAAATTCGGCTTGCATTTGTTTTTGTACATTGTACATTGGATCCGAATGAATCATTTTAGGACATCCGATTGGCGTGCAGTATAGTTGAGAAGAGGTGTTTATTGAGGGAGTAGGGGGTACCTATATGTTGGTTTACGTGTGCGTACAATGTAGGAAGACCCGATGAGAAGAGGGGGGGGGGGGGTGGTTCAGTGGATTTTTATTGTAGAACGAGTTCGCCAATCTCGGGTCTCTCGGTGACTTCGACTATCAACACATAAAAGTCAGGTCCTTCGTCGTATCGGCATCGGTCGGATGTGGTGGAATAAGTCTGCAGGCTTCGTCCTTGAGAATACTAGAGTTCCCCCCCCCCCCTTAGTGGCCGCAATGGTTACTACTCTTGAGGAGAGTTTGGGGTCTCTCACTCTACTCTCTCCTACCACAGTACTAGGCTTTCCATAGAGTCTGTGGTGGGAGTTCGGCCATACCGATACCGATTACTCCTCCACAACACCAGCTACCTTCTGACCATTTCCAAACCAACACAAACAACATTCTTTATTCGCAGCCCTTTCTTAACATCTTTTACCCTGTATGCATTCCTTCTTGTTCAGGAAGAGATGCAGCTTCTTGTACGACAGGTGCGGTGGCGGGGTGGCTTGGAGTGTAAGTAGGTGCAAATTGTCGACGTGAGTAGTCCTACTGGCCGGTGTATGGCAGCTAGCGGCGGCAAAGTGGGGCAATCTGTTCCTTCTGGGACGTCTTCGACGACGACGCATGTCCTGAACGCCCCATCAACCATTTGCCTTATAATTCCTAGCAGTTCAAAGCTCATCATGCTAGAGTTCCCTTGTATCGGAAGTTCTACAAGACGATAGATGATTGCGGAATAAAGTAAACCGTTAGCTGCAACGCTATCAGATACGTCACTGGAGTCGGGTACATGGTCGGTTGTTACGGACTTCCCATGAAGCCCAGCGGTGTCATCACTGTCGGCAGGCTGGTCTGCTGGGGTGGAATCCGTCCACACCTACATCTCCACTTCTTCACACCGCTCGCTCTATTTCTGCGGCGGATTTCCTTGTCACCAATATCATTCTTGATCAACTCTCCTCTATTCTCCCTCTTAACTTACTCAACATGTTGATTCACATCTCGAAGGGTTGCTTGGTTGTGACGAAGATTTTCGGTCGAATCCAATGTCGAGTGAATCATTTGCATATGTGCGATCCAACGCTCGCCCTTCATCCTAAACATTCGTGCTGTTGAACGTAGAATGTTTCTTTTGATCGTCTGTTTGGAGGTTCTCCATTTCAGCCAGATAAGCACATTCGGATTGTTTTCTTTAAACACAGTTGATGTTTGATGCTATCTTTAGCTACAATGTTTCAGAGCAGTACGTCGTCATAAGTGTCTTTGATGCTGCCCTTAAGTGCCTCGTTCTGGCGTTGGGTCACATACCATCGATGGGTCTGCGTGCTCTACCACGTCTAGTTCTACATATTCTTAGCCCAACCGTTGTCATAGGTAAGCAGAAAGGTCACAATTACGAGTTTTACTTCGCTTCGTTCTGATCCTCCGTATCTTCAACACTCAAAATCTCAGTCTAAAGTCTCAGTGATAGAACCTGGGGGAACAAGCTGAACATGCGAAATCGCACGGCGGCTGCTGCGGCAAGCGCGACGTCGCGACTGCAAAAAGGTAGATACTTATTCCTTATCGACGCTTTAGGTATTCTGAAGTATAAGAAGCCACCAATACGAATAAGCACTTTGTGAGTAAAGTTATTCTGTACCTTTTCCTGCGCGTTAACCAGGTTTTTCCTACTGGGTGTAAAAACTATTGTAGAGGACTCCGGACGCATAAATGACTTATAAGCCCTCATCAAAACAGCCTTATTCCTGGTAGTCAGACTTTGAAAATCTGATAGGCTGATGGGCGCGCCTGCAACAATTAGACACGTGCTCGGGGAAATCCAGCTTAGCGCCATAATGAAAAACAAGTTCTTTGACGCTATCCCAGCTGCGATAAGAAAATTATCAATATGACAATCAGGAAAGACAGAGGGTAGCCCTGGTTAAGCGTCATGTACGCAGTCTTACGTGGAGACAACGGAAGCTGCCACCTCTTGCTGCACTGGACAATCAAATAATCTGCCTCCTGAAGCCTTCAACATCTTTCGAATCAACAGTTGTCTTATACAACTTGATGTTATCGACGTACGTCTTGACCGTGACCCCAGTGGGTTCTATAATTTTAACAAATCAACATTGTAAAGATTTAATAAAATAGGCGACAAGATACCTCCTTGAGGTGCGCCACTGGAGACAGCTTCGACCCCAGAGAAGGACTGCCCCAAACGCATATGGAACGGTTGGTTGCTTGAGAATTCCCAATCTACTTCACTATAATGGGATGAAAGTTAAGCATAGTCAGTTTAGACAAAAATTTCCTATGTTACACTTAATCAAGCGCCATAGCGAAATCGAAATAGATGATATCACTACTCAAATTCTTGTCCAAGGCCTCACCTCAGTCATTGATACATTCCAGAAGGTTCGCTCCAACCGACCGACCTCTCATAAATCCATGCTGTCCGGGAGATAAAATCCCGTACTTACTCAGCGCGCTGGGACCTGAGAGTGCATAAGAGACTAGTTGAAAATATAAGCCAAAGGAACACATGACATTTAACAATCCGCTGAATAGAGCTCAATGGTGTCTCGTCAGGAGTGACTGAGGAGGAGCATGACCAACCTACGCAAAGGCATAACATCGTCAAACCATGGAAAACTTCTCTCCATCCTCACGGCAAGATTCCACTGAGAAGATGTCATCATCTTTCAAAAAGATCTTATCGAATTCTTCAGCCAACAATTCAGCCTTAGCGTAATCAGTAGTAACATCCATATTCACTGCCCTGAGACAACCGGCGCCTCTTCTATCCTGAAGTCTACAGTTCAAGAACCTATAAAACTTACGAGGGTTCGCGGACTCCACAGTTTGAACTTCTAAGTAGTTGTTAAACTTTCGAAGTTTCTTGTCAAATTCAGTGTCATACTTGTCGAACGCTTCCCAATTAGTCGTGCGCTTGGCTTCGCGGAATAAGCATTCACGATTGTTTACCATACTGTATAGATAAATTGGAAGGCGGGCATTTCTATCCGACGAAACTTCCTTAATAGGAACAAAAGTATCGATGGCTTTCTGCAGTACCTTGAGAAACAGTTCATATTTCCCATTGACATTGGGTTGGCTCTCCAGTAGATCAGTCCATCTAACCTGCGACAGAAAAATACGGACTGCCGAACTGCATCAAAGTCAACGTTTGATTATACCTGAGTGCTACGCTCGGTGGCTCCCTTAAACCTAGTGATGACAAACGAAATACTGTTGTGATCACTCTATACAGTGGGAGGTCCTACATTTAGGTTTACCAACCCAGCCCTACTGGCAAGCAAAAGGTCAGGAATGTTGTCTAGTACTCAATAAATGTTCTGTTCCGTTCTGTTCTGTTCCGAGCAAGGGACAGAAGGTCGTGATAGTTAACATTGTTTTGTAGCCAGAAAGAAGTTGAGACAATCCGAGTCTGCAGCGCTATCAGCGGTAGACTTGAGCTCGATCAATCGGGCCGAATAATTGTTCGAGCGATTTCGAACAATTAATCGCTCGATTACTCGAAAATCGTAAATCGTTGTTGTTCGAACATTGATCGAGGTCGTATTTTGCGAAAAGCGTTGTTTGAACATTGTTCGAAATCGTATTTTGCGAAACACCGTTTTTCGAACATTGTTCGAAATCGACTTTCGCGAAAAACCGTTATTTGAATACTATTCGAGATCGACTTTCGCGGAAGACCATTATTCGAACATTGTTCGAAATCGAAGATGGCGAAAAAGCATTGCTCGAATATTGAATCGACTTTCGCGGAAAACCATTATTCGAACATTGTTCGAAATCGAACAATGTTAGAACAATATCAAAAGTAGGCCGCCTCAGTATGGATCGTCTCCGTTCTTCGAAAAACCCACGTTCAAACTCGCTCCATTTCCGCGCCTACGGTAACTGGCGGGGACGATTTGCGATTTCCTTTCGAGGGTACTGGCGGCCGACTCTTGACATTGTTCGAACATTGTTCGATTTCGAACAATTTTCGAACAATGCTTTTTCGCGGTCATCAATATGCGATTTCATTTGGAGGGTTCGAATTTGAAAATCGCGAAGTTTTGTTCGAACGTAGTTCGAAATCGAACAATGCTTGAGAGCGAGGGATTCGTCATAGTTAATTAGAGAGGGAGTTCAAATAGAGGGGCAGTTAACTAGAGGTAATGCGTTCGTTGCTGTTGAACAAACCTGGGATGTAAGAGTCCGATTTTTCCTGTTATTACAATCTCTGGGAATTCTCGAAAATCTCGTGAGCATTAAGCAGCGTCGCAAAACTGCTGCCTAGTCGATTCTGGTGGCGCTATTATAGTTTTGGTTACTATCTCATCTTTATGCCTAGTGTTGTGTATAGTTATAGTTTTGTTCGAATAACCTGTTCCAATCATTTTCGTTCGAATTTGGACATTGAATTCGAAATTTAAAAAATAGCGTTTTTCGAATGTATTCGAATCCTAATCTTCATAAAACCACTTTTCGATTATGTTTGAATTTGAATACTCGAAAATTACGGGCATTTGAAACCGTTCCAATAGTCGAAAATTTTGCGAGAGCACAACTGTAGGCCCCTGTTATACTCCCGCGGGAACTTCTGCGGATGGGCGGAAATCGCGTCGGGACCCCGCGCCGGGCCACTCGTCGCGGCCCGCTACGCCCGCCGTCCGCGGATCGCCGCCGACAGACGACGAGAGGGGTGTTATACTTCCCGATCGCGGGAGGGCAGCCGTCCGCGGTGCACTGCACACGGCGCGGGAAACGTGCTCCGATGCGACGCTAGCCGCCCCGGGACGACGATGACCGTCCGCGGACGTCCCGCGGAAGCTCCGGCGGGAGTATAACAGGGGCCATAGTTGTGCGTATAGTTGATCCTACACTGGTTGTTTCAGCTGATAATAATAAGTGATAATAAACTATGATTTTGACAAGCAAAAGCCTGATAAACGCCTTCAAGTGATAAAATAATTTTTTGCAAAGGTGGTGATGTATTACAAAATACATGTATGCATATATCAGTGAATTGCTAACTTAAACTTTCTTTGGGCTTTTCAAGTAGTTTTGGCATCGTTGAGAGCCCTTATTGCGTGCTTCAATGGGAATACGGCGTCTCAATTGCGGCGAGTCTATGTGCCTGCGTATTCTAGCAATCCTTTTGCTGCGTCGGTTTCGGTAGTTATTGCGTATTGTAATCGTATGCTAGAGTCTGCGTGTGTGCCCCTGAACATGCGGAAGCTCGTCGAGGTCATTGCCTCAGAAAGCGTTGCCGAGCGTCGCGTTCGCCGCGGTCGTAATGCATTTCAAAATGTTCTGCTTTACGAGATAGTCTCTGGTAAGTCCTGTGTATCATGTAGCAAAAAAAAACAAGCCCCGCTGCAATGTTCGATATGATTAGGAGGATCGTACTCAAAATTCTCGTATTTTATGAAAACAATTTTTTGCTTGAAGAAAACCACCTATACAGTTAATGTTCCGCCACAGAACTTTCAAGTATTGATCAACACACAGTAAAAAACCATAATTTTTTGATCGACAGAATTGTTCACAAAAATGATCAGAACTCGATAAGCTTTTCGAATTTCGAAAAAGCCAAGAACTTTTTGAAAAACAGAGGAAGAATGTTCTCTAACCATACAAAAGTTAGATTTCCAAAAAGGATCGAAATATCCTTCGTACATCTTTCAAAGAAGAGATCTTCATGTGGTACGGGCGGAGGTTCGATTTTCGTCGGTTTTCGGCAAAAATCGACCAGAAATCGAACCCTCCCTCCTGCCACCGCCCAGCATGAAGACCTCTTTTTTGATAGCAGGTGTTTGAATAAAGAAGAAACAGCGTATTGGAGACTAGAGAAAATGCAGTTTCTATGCTCTAAAAACTGCTACTAAAAGCGACATCTACGCGATTGGAGGGGGGGGGGGGTCGACTTTACGGCACTTTTTCGGCCAATCATTAGAATCGAGACTTCTGATCATATAGAAGAGTGTTTCAGAAAATCATTATTTGTTCGCTTTGTATCAAGCAAAGTCCTAGATTTAATGTGACAAAATTTCACCTGCATACGTCGTCTGCTAGGGTAGAAAAAATTTATTGTTATGAAAGTCGATTTGAAAACGACCATCCCTAATGATATTGAAGGTCGTTTCAGAAAAGCATCGTATTATCACTATCTGTCAAATAGGGCTTGAAAGCTTTTAATCTATAATTTCGTTGTCTGATGTTGATTCCTTCAGAAGGGAGAAAATTATTTCCGCGACAAGTCCATCCCTCGGGTGAGACTTCGTCGTCGATTCGGAAAGCGTTTAAAAAATCTTGTAGGGAAAGCACTCAAGTCGTCATTAGTACTTATTACTTGAAATTTTATAGAATGCAATTTCGGACGCAGATGCCGCTCCTTCATGTAGAAAACTGTCGTGTCCATGCCTTCCTGAAAAATCTGCAAAAATTGAACACCACTCATTTATTCGAAATCTACATGCAGAAAGTCTTTAATTTTAACTGTGGAACAATCACTGTTCAAGAAGTTAATTAATTCTGTGCTTAAGTCATTTAGCCAATCAATCAATAACGTGTTTTCAGTGAGCGAAGCTGCGCGCATATCTCTTTAGTGTCAAAGCTCCACCTCTAAAGAAGAACCTATTGAGTGGAACAGAAATCTCATAAAAATTTGAAAAAAATCACCCTTCACATATACGTATATACGTAAAGAAATAAAACAGTTATGGAGCAAAGGGGTCCTGCCAAATCCCCTCCAGAAGGGGTGTCATAAATTTTCGGCAAAAATCGAACCCCATGGTTGACCCTGCTTCTTGGTTGATTAGGAGAGTGCTTCAAAAATCTCCATACACTGTAGAGTCTTCTGTCTTCAAGAGCGCCTAAATTATTATTAACAACTAACGTTGAAATTTTACGGAGATCACGATTTCGAGATATCGAAAAAATATGAAATGCCGTGACAATCTGCTAAAATCGGCGAAAATTTTAATCTGTCATGACTGATTCGAATCTGCTTTAGGAGAACCTTTATTCTTACTATAGAATAATCAATATTCAGAACTTTATAGGATCCAGTTTCGTGCTCATAACATGTCTCCTTCATTGTACGAAGCTCCACGCAACTCTCCACATTGTCGAAGCTACACTTAGAAAGACTTTTTAAGGTAGACAAAATTTGCCTAAGTAACTGAAAAAATTACTAGGCAATCCTCTCCTACAGTACGAGACCACGCCTAAAAAGATGCCCCTGTAAGACCCCCACCGGTTCTCGAACGTCAAACTCATGGTTAGTGCCATTAAATGTTAGTACATAAAGCCGGTGATGCCTTTTCACAAGCTTCAACTTGGCCGTTCAAAATTAATCTTCAGAACCTCTTCTTGGAAAAAGTCGGTAGTGCTTATTCCTATCATTGTATTCTCGAATACGGGTTGAGCGGTTTTGACATGGATGTAGCATGTCATTATATCTCGAACCTAGGTGATGGCTTATTAAATCTTTGATAGTCGACCATGGTAAACCTCAAGGGAACAACCGGTTGTCACCACAGTGTCTAATTTCACTGCAAACTGTTACGCCGTAGTTTCCAAATAATACCTAGCTGTTAGTTGCGGGCAAACTTAATTATATGGTGGTAGAAAGGATTAATTTGTTTGAGGAATGTATGTTGCTGGACTGGCCATGCCGCCGTCGCTTGGAGAATCCTGGCTATGGAAGCATGTTGACCCAATTGTTGCGGTAGTCATGACCGTACTGTTCTTCTTGCTCATCATTCCAGCCTGTGAGTCAGAGGACAGTCTCACTAGTGTGGCGAAATTACCCTTGTGACTTGTTTCAGTCCGTGAAATGATGCCGTACATATTTGCTGACACGCCGGCGAAATTTCATGTGGAGTCCTTTCAAAGCGAAATTTCGGCAACGGTAAGCAATCGGCTGACCAGCTGACCAACATAATCTTGTGTTTTCTTTACATTGTCATATTATTTTGTCTCATCTAATCAAACGTCTTCAAGGCAAGTTGAGCATGAATTATTATTTTGAAAAGCATGTTGCGTTCAAATAGCGCCGGTGGTGCAATGGCGTAGCATTCTGCCTTTAGTATAAAAGCATGTTTCTTTTTTCTAAGTAGTTAGACCGAAAAAGTAGAAAGAAGTCCTTAAAGTTTACCATGTCGCGACGGTGGTGCCCCCTAACGAGCTTTAGAGGGGGATGCCTCTTGTATTCCCGCGATGCCTAGACCGGGGTGTAGCGGGTAGTGGCTTGCGTTAGGGGAGGAAGGTCGAGGGTTCGGTTCTCGTGGGTTGTGGTGCTTTCGAATTTTAACTGTTCGGTTGAGATTTGATGAATTCCAACGTCTACACAGTTTTCAGGGGTTTTCTGCACATTTGTTGAGCTGTGTGCTGTGGAAAGTAATCTTGCTGCGACTTGATGGTTGCTGAGTGGTTTTTAATCACAAGGCAATGAGAAAAATATTCAACACAATGATACATGAGCGATCAATGCCAGTGAGACACAGACACAAAGTGCATGAAACAGATCTCCTTCTTTAAGCGTGTATTTGTCCCACATATGTCCTATACTGAGGTCTTATTCTCCAGTCTTCGTTCGGTTTCTAGAGTCGTGTTTCGGTTCAAACTACCATGCTTCGAGGGAAGTGCTTTCGTCGTCGTCGTCTTCTTCTTCAGCGTATGTCCCGCTTAGTCGCGGGGTCCGCTTTCCTGGAATGCTGGCGCCACTTTTCCCGATGAAATGCCTGATCGGGGTGCAACCTAGCCATCTTCAGGTCCTGATGCAGGTATCAAACCACCACTGCTTTGGTCGCTCTCCTGGCCGCCTTCCGGGCACATCAGGGTTAAAACCAATCTTCCGGACAGTGTCACCTTTTGCGTATCATCGCAAAAAAGTTTCGCGCATCTTCCCAATAATCGGGGTGACATCAAACCTTTGCCGCATGGCGTCGTTTTGCAATCGGTCTAAACGCGTAACTTCGGCTATCCACTGGCAGCATTTTCGTTTCCATTACGCTGAGGTGCCTTTCAGTTTCTTTAGTAAGGGACCTAGATCTTCGACTTAAGCCGCCCTGGTATCTTCTTGTCGCAGAGCACTTTCGTCAGAGAGCGCCATTTGGACAAAGCTGCATTCACGCGTGTGTTCACTTTAACGAGTGCATTACCATCGGACGCGATTGCTGATCCCAGGTACTTGAAAGCCGAAGTACGTAGTAGTCTAATGCCGTTCACCTTATTAGAGAAAGACTCATTTCTTTCACTGGTGAGGTACTCGGTCTTTTTGACGTTAAGCTTGAGTCCTAATCTCTCCAAGCGATCGCACCAAGCTTGTACCTGCCGCTGGAGTTCGATGCTGCCGATGTGGTTCTGCAGCGACAACGACCTTCAACCGGTCAATGTGCTGGTGGCTCTGGAACTGTCGCACAGAATGACCTTAAAGCTTCGGCATTTGTCCCTCGACTTGCAACAGGATCACATCATCTCCTGTACCGATCCAGTGCGCGTCGGCTTCCGCGGACGTCGAAGCATTATCTCGCGATACATGAAGCACCATCAACCGTGTGATGTGACATGGGATCTTCGTAGGCCGCCCTGTCACATGGGCCTGTCGCTTGCGCTTGAATGTCCGTGTTTATTTCGGCACGCACGAGCGAGCAGTTATCAGTGGCACCTCGCGGAGGAGCGGATATCACCACAGAGAGAAGTACGTTCGTATTCGGACTATACCTTTGGGTGCCACGGGCCAGATTCAGCCAACCGACTTGGGCTTCTTCAGTTACATGAATTCGCGTATGAACCGATTTCACTCCTACGTCATTGTTCACGACCTTTCTTTCGATTTGCAAGAAAAGACAACATCCTGAGGCTGAGTGTTGAAGTTGCGGATAGCAGAAGGAGAACGGATCCGTTGTGAAAATATTGAAGGTCGTGTCCTGGTGTACTGCGGTGCTATCCTTTCGTTGAAAAGCTGGTTGTTAATGCCTTGCTCAAGGCTCGTCACATCCTGGTTTCTTTGGAAGTCAGAGCCGGATGTTCTTCCCCAAAGTCACCGGTCCATATATGGAAACAGGTCGTGGAGAGCCTGCAGATTTTATACGCTATACCATTATCGTAAATATTCCTCTTATTTCTATTAAAAATCGATTAGAAAAAACAGGCTTCTTCACTGCAATGTTTGATATGACTGGGGGAGTCGCATTCAAAATTCTAGTTTTTCATGAAAACAAAATGATTTTTTGCCTGAAGCACCTATACAATTAATATTCTTCCACAAAAAACTTCAAGTCTTGATCAATACACAGCGGAAAACCATAATCGAGCATGTCTGGTCGATCTTGCAGCGACATCATTGGAGCGAAAAAATTGTTCACGAAAATTATCAGAACTCCATAAGTTTTCTGAACTTCGAAAAAGCCAAGAGCTTTTTGAAAAAATGAGGAAAAATGTTTCCACACCAGGCAAAAATTAGTTTTCAAAAAAGGAACCGAAATATTAAAAAAAGAGGATAAAAATATCTTTCAAAAAGTAGCTTTTCATGCAGTGTGGGGATCCAATTTTTGATCGATTTTGGGCAAAAATCGACGAGAAATCAAACCCCTCCTACCACCGCCCCGCATGAAGAGCTCCTTTTTGAAAGCAGATTTTTGTATGCTGAGAAAGCATTTTCCTCTAGTTTTCGAAAAGCCATTGGCTTTTTCGAAATTCGAGAAAGGAGTTGTGGTCATTTTTATGAAGCCCTTTCAGTGACCATTCTCCGCGTGCGACCGACGAAACCAGAGAGCGCGGTTGTCTGCTAGAAAACTGTCATAGCTCGGAGAGCTTTTGAACTCTATAAAAAAGAAACAGCGTATTGGAGACTAGAGAAAATGCAGTTTCTATGCTCTAAAAACTGCTACTAAAAGAGACATCATCTATGCGATTACGGGGGTTCGACTTCTTTACACTTTTTCGGACAATCATGCATAATCGAGTCTCCAGACCGTATAGAAGATTGTTTCAGAAATTTTTTTGTTCACATTGTATCAAGCAATGCCCCAGATTACGACGACTGATGCGAGAAAGTTCGACCCTGGAGAGCATTGCTTGCATTGTGTTGGATTTATGCGAAGTTCTAAAAACTGGGCGAAATAACCGCCAGAAGCTCTTTTTCCAACTGCGTTAAAGAGCAAAGGGCACTGAGGCACTTGAAAATATATGTCAAACTAACCATGCTAGGTTTAATGCGACAAAATTTCACCTGCATAGGTTGCCTGCTTCAAGTAGAAAAATTTTATTGTTATGAAAATCGATTTGAATACGACCATCCCTAAGCATAATCAAGGTCGTTTCAGAAAAAAAAACATCGCATTACCACTGTGTGTCAAACAGGGCGTGAAAGTTTATAGAGTACAATTTCGTTATCTGATGTTGATTCCTTCGGAAGGGAGAAAATTATTTCTGTGACAAGTCCACTCTTCGGGTGCGACTCCGTCATCGTTTCGAAAAGCTGCTCCACGAGGCAGGTCGTGTCCGGCAAGTGAGGGGCTAGGGAAAGAGGGCGCCCGAAAGTTTTCGCGCTCCACACGCAAGCGCGATCTCTAAGCAGGGTGGGCGCAGATGACGAGACAGCATCGGGTCAGCCGTCGCTGAGTACTATAATGGTTCTTTTGTTCGCGCACACCTAAAACCAGTAGATATAAGCAGTAATAAACAGTAACCTCTGTACATGTCATGTTTTATCAGAAAATATATTGTTTACATACTATAAATAGGT